>JAJJWW010009709.1:0-486530 GCA_023531295.1 Papaver armeniacum
AGGTTAAACATGTACATATACCTCCGAATATGTGTTGGCCCAAAAATCAGAAATTTCGAAAAATCAATCGTTTGCTGGTTTTGCACTTGCAACATTCGGGAGATAACGTACATCGTAGTTCTCCGAATGTATGTTGGCTGACCTTAAATAACGGCCTTTGGAACCACCTCCATGGCATGGTTGGTTTTGAACAAGTAGTATTCGGAGGTTAAACATATACATATACCTCAGAATATGTGTTTTAAAAAATCGAAATTTCGAAAAATCAATAGTTTCTTTGGTTTTGCACTTGCAACATTCTGGGAGATAACGTACATCGTAGTTCTCCGAATGTATGTTGGATGACCTTCAATAACGGCCTTTGGAACTACCTAGAGCCATGGCATGGTTAGTTTTGAACAAGTAGTATTCGGACGTTAAAAATATACATATACCTCCGAATATATGTTGGCCCAAAAATCAGAAATTTCGAAAAATCAATAGTTTGCTGGTTTTTCACTTGCAACATTCGGAGGTTAAAAATATACATATACCTCCCGAATATTTGAGATTCGGATGTTACTTTTATTCACTAACCTGCCGATTTTTCCAATTGGACATATTTGGAATCCAAAAATAGTGCATAATCTCCCGAATGTAGTTCAACAATCAACAGTTTCATGTTGTTATCTTTCCCCAAAAGGTTGTCATCGATGAAATCATACAGATAACTAAAAAAGCATTCATAATACATAAAAGTAGTCAGTCACAAACCATAAACGTAATGTATGAACTTAAAATACGATCCAAACCACATAATCCAACATAAACTATAACACACATCTAAGTAAAACCATTGCATCTATTTCAGTCCTTTGACTTTACGACGACTATAGCGGGTTTGAAGAAGACCTTCATCTTATTCATCTTGAAGACCTTGAACAGTTTCAATAGCGCGATGAAGCTCTAGTTCTTTTAACACCCTTTGTTACTCGTTTCTTTACTATCTTTTGCTCCCCAAACTGAGCTGCATAATCTTCATTATCAATGTTATCAATTAGGTCTTTGGCCTCTTTTACCTTCTCAACTGGCACGGGTTGTCCACTCCTGACGCATGCAGTTAAAAACTTGGAAACACGCTTGAACCTATTCACTTTGTTTTAATACATGACATAACGGTTATTACCTAAGATTTATAGCATAATTATTGAACGAAAATAAAATAAGAATACGCACCCATCTATCGTAACCACTTGTCTTGTCTTTGATGATACAATTATAAGTTGTCGCCTCAGAAATAGACTTTGATTTCGGTTCACAGATAACAAAGAGATGGGATACTAAAGGATACCAAGAAATATATCCAGGAGCATTTTCATAACCTCTAGTGACAACTCGAAGACCGGGGTTGATAATGTAATCGGTCCTCTTATCCCGATGTTCGCAGTACGGATGGTGGACCTCGAGTGAACTATCGTCATAGTGTCACCACTAGAGGAGCATTCATCCAACTCCAGACGGCATTGATCATCCTTGACAGCTTCCATTGGTATTTGTTGGACATAACCGTTTTGCCGCATCACCCTTGATGGGTTGTACATCACATACCCTGTGGGGTGCCACAACGGTCCAAAATAAAGAAACAAGTCCGACCTATATGTCCGGTCTTCCTTATATGGATCAAAGCATACATCTTAGGCCTTCGTTTGATCCAAAACCTCCCTCATGCGAACCAACTGCGGTTCCTTTGACCTAGAACGGTTGTCTTCAAACATCCACCTTGTTCCTCTAGGAGTACCTTTACGCCACTCAGCTATCTCGGTCGCTAACTTTAGGATATGGAAGTGCTCATAGATCCATGTCTGTATACATACAAAAACCAATATTAGGAAAGTGAATCTAACAATATTGTTCAAAATCGGAAGCCTAGGTATGTACATTTCTGCCGAATATAGACATTCGGAAGAAATGTAACTAACTCTCCCACCGAATACGACATATTCGAAAGATAATCATATTTCTTTTCTACCGAATCTACATCAAATGTAACTCAGGAAACTCTAGTTTGAACTACATATAATCGGAAGGAATGTGAAATTATGGTTCCCCGAATATAAAATATTAGATATATAAAAAAAACATTAAACTACCGAATGAGAAACATTTGGACACAGAATAATCTGAGTTTTTCACCGTATATAATCGGAAGCAAACACAAAACATGTACTTACGAATACTCATTATTCGGAAGAAAAATAAAAAACTAAACATACCGAATATGCAACATTTAGACACAGTATAGACTGAAGTGTTCAACCTGAATAATCGGAAGCTAAGTTTAACGATAAATTCCCGAATACATCATATTCGGAAGTAAATGGAAAAAGTACCTGACGAATTCTCACATTCGGGAGACCTAAAGATATGTATTCTACCGAATATTCCTTATTTGGTAGACAAAAAAACTCTTAGTTGTTAATCATATTTTCTATAGAATAAGTATAATTATTAATGGAGTAATAGAGATGATAAAAACCTGCAATAGAGACACGTTCCCTCCAACTTGGCTGGTTGCTAGCCTCGACGCCTTTCTCAACTCTTCCATCAAATATGCAAGGCATGCCGTGCCCCAAGAGTAATCACCGACTTCATGGAGAGGATCAAGAAGTTGTATAAGGTTGGCGTCAATACGGTTTCCAGTAGTATTGGGGAAAATGACACATCCCAATACACAAAGGAGATAGGCGGTGGCCGCTTGGTTCACTTGCTCATCGGTTAACGTTCCCTTATTTTCTTTATCCAAGGTGCCTCGGTACATACTCATCAATTGGTTAATGTTGATATGTCTTGTTTTGTAAGATGCATGCCTCATGAACTCAGTTGTTGTTGTCTCCTCATCCCAACCTAAACACTTTTTATTTAGAACACATAAATTTGTGTCCAGCTTAACTGCTTTGTGTAGTTTAACTTGACAGCTGTGCCTTGGACAGGGAGGTTAAGAATCTGCACAACATCTTCCGGAGTAATCGTCATTTCCCCAAAAGGCATGTGGAAGGTGTCGGTCTCAGGATACAATCTCTCAACAAACACAGATATAGCCACACGGTCATGTTCCAAGAGTTCTCGACAACAGGATACAACCCCAAGTTGTCTATAATCGTCTTGAACCTTTCACATTCATCGGATAAAGGCCATTCCAACATTTTCTTTTGTGGGGCGGTGGGTTTGAGCATACGAACAACATCTTGATGAAACTATTAAAAACACGACAATTTTTTAGAGTAAATATTACGATAGAACAGAAAGACAATACGATAAAAAAAAAGATACGGTTATTATTACCTCGGTTTCGTATATATCTTTGGCCTAGGAGTCTTTGTATCCAAATAACAATCTTCCTCAATCCTCCGGTAGCCCAAGGATTATGCCTTTAGGAATATCCTGCCCCTTCAAGTGGTCAGGGACAAGATGTGATGCTTTCTTAGCAATATCCTTCTTTTCACCTTGTACACATTTTTTTCCTTTCTTGGTACCACTAGGTTCTCCTCCTTCTTGGGTGATACTTGGTTGTCCTTACTCGCTTTGTACTACGAGAACAATTTCATCTTGTGGTTGTGTAGCACTTTCTACTTGAGTGCCTTGTGTAGCACTTTCTCCTTGAGTGCCTTGTGGAGCACTTGCTTGTGGAGTGCCTTGTGGAGCACTTGCATCTTGAGTGCCTTGAGTTCCTTCTTGAGCACTTGTAATGTGACCTGTTGAGCTCCAGTTTCTTGAACTTCTTCAGTGCCTTGTGTTGCACTTGGATCCACGACTTGATGAGTGTCTTGTTGACCACTTGGTTCTACACCTTTATCTTGAGCACTTGAAGTTTACTTAGCACTCCTTTCTCTCCTAGCACTAGCCGTAACTTTCTTTGTTCCTTTTACACGAGCCCCTAGGTCAGGTTGCTTAGCTCGAATTTGCCTAAACAACAAAATAAAGAACAATAGTTTTAAAAAATACACAATCGGAATACAAAGTAAAATACAATAACCGAATAAAAACATTCGGAAGCAAAAACAAAATCATGATCTTCAAATACACAACATTCGGACGGTAAAACATAATATTATCTACCGAATATGCATCAATTGAAGTTCAGGAAACTCAAAAGTTTATAGCCTATATAATTAAACGTAAATAATTATATTTTCAACCGAATACACTATGGCCCCAAAATGTTTTCAGTTTGAAGAGTTTACATTCGGAAGTATATCACATACGATAAACTTAGAATATACAAACCCCAAAATGGGATTTTGCCCAAATCACCATTTTGACTATTTATCAAAGGATACATTCGGTGGTAACATAATCTCCGAATACTATGCCTCTGCATCAAGACACTGGGGAGTAAAAATAAATCTTAACTTCCAAATAAACCAAACGAAAGTTACAGGAATAAATGGTTCATGACATTCGGGAGTATACCTAAACAACTATCTCCGAATGTATTCGATGTCTTCAGAATTGAAGAACACGACTACATTCGGAAGTCTACAAAACATGCATATCTCCCGAATAAGGTTAAAATCAGAAAACCTTAGGTTTTTTTTTTAAGCGATTCGTCGAATTGAAGCGACATAAACCCAAAAATTGTTAGAAGCTTACCTAATTGGAGCCATCTGAAGTTGCCGGAGTGTTTGACTTTGATTAGCGCCATCAACTACTCCAACCGCCGCAACTCCTTCGCCCCGTCGTCGTCGCGTTCTTCGTCACCAACAATCTCTTTATTTCTTGCTAAAATTCCAATTTTTGGATCGATAATCGAGGAACGTTTTTAGTTCTAGGTCCTATGGGTTTATCTTTTGTAGACATCGTTGAAAAAAAGAATCGACGATGTTTTGATTTTACGATTCACGACGACGATGAGATGAATTGAAGAACGAGGGGGGAAAAAAATTCTCCACAATCGGGAGTGAAGGGGAAGAGCAGAAGAAGAAGAGTTCAAATGGGTTGAAAGGAATTTGATTTGGTTTTAATTTTCTTTTTACTGCAAGGGCATTTAGGTAACTTCAATGTGCTATAGGGTATCCCTATACTAGTGCCCTTGGCTGGGTATAAATTGTTGCCCCTAAATTCTTTTCAGTGGCCCCTAAAAATGCCAGGCAATTAATGCCAAACCTAGCATTGGAAAAATCTTTAATTAGTCATTATCTCACTAATCTAGGCTGGTAAGAAATCGGTCTGGCTAGGATGGGAACGGGCCGCATATTCCAATTATGCGCCCCCACTTCTCTATGTGACACGCCATCTTCATAAAAACTACGAGCATTAATACCATTTCTCTCTTACTGTTATACCCCTCATTCACGCAACTCAAGTGATCACGTTTATATTCTTTCCATATTTTCCTCCCCATTTTCATTAATTTGGTACCATGTACAGAACATAAATAAGTAAACTATGGTTAATAGTTCAAAATATATTCTATAGAACATAAATAAGTAAACTATGGTTAATAGTTCAAAATATATTTGGTACCAAAATATATTAATTTGGTATCAAATCAATAACTAAAATCAGATGTTTTTTTTTTTTGAAGCATGAAATTAATAAAAAAAAACAACTATAATGTTATTACACGCGGGAATGTGATTCTCATAGAGTCGCTCAAAAGAATGTGATTAAGAAAAGCCGGATTCGTCCGTTCCCAAATTGATGTTGATAGGTTTCCGGCTTGGCTACCATCGGCTGCAAAGTTTGCCAGTCCACCTGCGGCTTGGTTTCCTTACTAAAATCAGATGCTATAATCGAAGGTAGGAAAATGTTTTCAATCAGCTAGGCGATCCATCTTATGTTCGCCACCAAGTTTAGTTCTTCTTTTCTCAAAAATGGAGTTCTGATAATCAAAAATGGTAAGCTAAAAAAAAAAAAAAAAAGATCAACAATTATATACAAGAGGAAAAAATGGTAAGTCTTGATGTAATCTTATTTAGCAAAAAGAAATGTCAAGATTTATTTATTTTTCCCTAAAGGAGAAAGAAGATTAAGAGAAAAAAAATCTGCAAAGAAGCACAAAGACTCGAGTAAATTAGCAGAGTAGCAAAATAAAAGAACATAAATAGGTTCAGTTGTAATTTAGGTAAATAAGTGCTATATAGTAATTGACAAAGAATTAGTTAAGTTTTAATTTGCAAAACCGTTTTACATATTTAATGCTTGTTGAGGAGATCATGTGTCGCATAGGGAAATGGGGGCGCATACTTAGAATATACGTTTTCCATGCCATCCGACCCACTGAGTTTTGCACAAGCACAAGTCCTCGGTTTAATATGGGCTCCTTCGCACTTGCAACGCGCATCACAAACAGGATTTGTTTTTTTTTTTGCTAAGAACAAACAGGATTTGTTAAAACCAGAATTTAATCCACAAGGTCTCTGAGTTATAAGAAAAAGGAAGTTGTTACCATCTAACCATATCATAGTACTGCTGTCGAGAAGAAAAGGACTAGAGGCAAATTTTGGTGCCCGGATCTTCTTAGGGTTTTGAAATCAATCATACTTGTGAGATTCAAATATACTAGAGGGAGGAGTTAAAGTGCAATCATGGATGGTAAAATGGATTTCTTCACCTAATTCTCAATTTTTCTTCAGATTGTTTTCGGTTTTTTTGTTAAAATTGAATCCTTGTATGTGTAAATTGATGGGTTTTGTTTGGTTTTTGTTTCAGTTGATTCAGAGCCATCAATGGAGGAAACCATTTTGGTAGGTGATGATTTAATGACAGGACCACCATCACCTATCATACCTCCAGAAATTGCTTCTCATGTTCTTGAAGGTGTTGAAACTTGTGATGGGATTCTCAGGAATTTCTTCTTATGTAAGTTATTTTTTAAATGATTCAGTAAACTCTTTATAATCGTGATTTATAGGGGTCTAGGGTTTAAGGCTAATTGCAAAATTGTCTTGTCTAGGTTTGCAAATCAATGATATTGAACCGTTTTGTCAAGATGAGATTGTTATATACAAACAATGTGTCGATAAACGGGTGGGAAGTTATGCTTTTTGCTTTAAATATCTTATAATTTCCTTTGTTGAGGTTTTTTCATTTCATATAAAAGTGAAGATTTTGAAGACTGGTTTTGTTTTGGTGTGTGGATTTATGTTGCAGGATGAGATACTGAGGCAACGGCTTCGAGAGAGTGAACATAAATTGGGGCTATCAATGCCATTAGATGACGCCAAAGATAGAGCTACTCAGCTTCAATCAGAGGTCACATCACTGGAGAGGTAAATTTCTTAGACATGGGATATGTGATGACAATGATTATCTGAGGTGTCTAATTGATGCACCACCATGCGTAATTACCATTGAACAATATGTTAAACCCTCTTGGAAAGTCAAATCCATTGAACTGTGACATAATTTTATCAATGCTATTTGTCGCTAAAATGTCAGTTCTAAACGAAGCTATGGGTCTCGGTTTTGACCTTAAACTCTCTCGGCTGATTAGTATCCACCAGTTGCCCACTGAGGCAGAAGAGCATAGTTCATTCTTTACCATTCTTACTTGCATTTTGTTTATGAGGTGTCAGGCTTAATCGAATCATTTTACAGGCGCTTAATTCTTGCAAGTGGAGCTGAAGGGATGGACGGGTTTCGCCAGAGATGGAGTTTGCATGGACGCCTTGAAGACACTAAGTAATCATTATTCTCCTCAATTTATCTAACTATCGTCTTTTCAAGTTTGTTTGTTGGGGTTGACCTCACTTAATGTTTGCTTGTCGGTGTTGATCGCCTAATTTTACTTGTTTTGGGTTCTCTGCAGAAAAAGATTAGAGTCTTTAAAGCAGGGAATGGAGAAGAGAGAAAAGAAAGAAGAGCCAACAAGTTCAACCACCAGTAAGAAAGGTTGGTTCTCTTGATAAAAACATCCGACAAACTGTGTTACAGAACTCACTGAATTGTTATTCCTTGTCAGAAACTTGCATAGATTTTTTCACTAGCCATGTAAGCGATGGCTTTTGTGTTAACATTACGTCTAGGTGGAAGATAGAGAAACAGTGCATGGATTAAACTTTGTATCTAAACATACTGTACTTGTTTGGTCCTTCCAATTTGTAAAAGAAGGGCGGTGTTATGTGCATCGAAGTGTATTTTTATTTGGCAAAACACACAAAAAGTATAAGTTTCAATACCATCGCCATCGGTGTTGCAAGGTAGAAATTGAGATATATTTTGTATTTTTCTTAGTCTTTTATGTTCATTCCATATAGATCATTACAGCTTACATCTACTGCTAGTAGTTTGCTTTTGAGCCTGGACTCTTGTAGAAATTGTACCTCCTCCGAAAGTTTAACTTGTTGCAGAGATGTAACAGAGTTTACTGAGATAGCCAAACTTGTGAAATCACCATTGAGCATTTGAGCTAGTTTTGTTGAGCTCACTAGATAGTAGATTAGGGCCAAGTCTGACATATAGGATGCTTTGGTATGCTGGCTCTAACTTGTCACCAGTTATTGGGCATACAGGCCAAATCAGTGCACAGACAAAAAGTAAACAAACTATTTTCACGGATATATCTAAACCACCATGATTCACCTGATCAATTGAGCACAGTAGTACTAGAATAGAAGAACTAGTACCTCCCACTCTTGCATCATGTTTTATTGAAGATGCTTAGCATCAAAGGTCATAGCAGCATTGTGACAACCAAACCTTACAGCATTGGAGTGATGGTTTATGCAGAAACTTGTTGGAAGTGGAGCCTGTCACTCTCAACACAAAAGTAGCATGCATAATAAAACTGACGAAAACTACCACCTGAAAGAACTGAGTTGTATTGAATTATTGCAGTTAAAGATTACAGGAATCCAAGAAAAGTATTTAAAGGAGACAACCGACAAATACAGAGAGAAGATAAAGACAGGTAACAGTGAGCTGTCATTGGTACACATGGACACATAGTATTGGTTGAGTATTGGTAGACATGACACAAAGTATTGGTTGGATCATCATCAGCTACTTGCTCTTACAGCCCCCCTCAAACTGAGCAGTCTTGTAATGTATCAGTTTGTCCTATAACTTGAAGAATAGCTGCTTGCTGAGGCCCTTAGTAAACAGATCAGCAATTTGATCCAAAGTATGAATATACTTAACAGAGATAAAACCAATCATGACTAAGCTTCGGACAGAGTGATAATCTACTTCAATATGCTTGGTGCGAGCATGGCAGACAGGATTTGAAGCTAAGCTACTTGCACCCATATTCTCACAGTACACGAGACAAGGGGTAGTAAGAGGAACACCCGGTTCATCCAGAATATAAGAAATCCATCTAACTTCAGAGGTAGCAACTGCTAATGCTTTGTATTCAACTTCAGTGGAGGAATGAGCTATTGTAGGTTGTTTCTTTGAAGACCAAGAAATGATTAGCTCCAAGAAAGACACAATAGCCAGTAGTGGATCTTCTTGAATCTGGACAGCCAACCCAGTCACTATCACTATAGGCAGTAATAGTAGTACAGTTTTCTCCATTGAGAGTAATACCAGATCCTAAAGAGCCTTTAATGTACCTTAAAATTCTTTTAGGAAGTTGCAGGTGAATATCAGTTGGTTGATGCATGAATTGAGAAACATAGTTAACTGCATAACTAATGTCTGGCCTTGTAAATGTCAAGTATTGAAGAACACCAACTAAACTTCTATAAGTAGAAGCATCATTTAAGACAGTACCATCAGAAATAGATGCTCTTTGACCTTGTGCAACTGGTGTTTTGCATGACTTGCATTCTAACATATCAAACTTCTTCAATAACTCCAGAGAATACTTATTTTGAGTAAGAAGAAATGAATTTGTGCTGAAAGTAAAAAGAGCTTATATACCCAGAAAATAAGAAAGTGGTCCCAAGTCTTGCATTGCAAAAGTTGTACTTAAAGACTTGATGAATGTAGATAAAGTATCATCTGAACTGCCAACCAGAATGATATCATCAACATAGACTAAAAGAATCATCTTGACACCAGATTGACTATAATAAAACATGGAGTGATCACATTCAGATTGAGTGAATCCCTAATAGAATAAGAATTTTTGAATTTATCAAACCATGCCAGAAGGGGCTTGTTTTAAGCCATATAAGGACTTCTGAAGTTTACAAACATAAGAAGGATTCTCTTTGGAAAAAAAAAACCCCAGGAGGCTGCATCATATAAACATCTTCTTTCAAATCTCCATGTAAAAAGGCATTGGATACATCCAATTGCCTTATTGGCCGGTGCTGATTTAAAGCAAGACTTAAAACACATCTTATAGTTGTTGGCTTAACCACAAGACTAAATGTCTCCTCATAATCCACACCATCAATTTGATTATAACCCCGAGCCACTAATCTTGCTTTATGTCTCTCTAGATAGCCATTTGCCTTAAGTTTGGTTTTGTATACCCATTTACAGCCTAGTACATTCATTCCAGGAACTACCTCTCTCCAAGTGTCATTACTATGAAGAGCTTCATATTCATTAATTTTTCATTGCTAGTACCCACTTTGGTCTTTTAGCAGCTTGTTTGAAAGTTTTTGGTACATCAAGAGATTCTAAGATAGCAGTGTAAGCTACTGGTATTGGATGTTTAATATGAGAATTAGCTATGAAATCTGAGCCTATGTGTTTAGGTTTTGAAATGCCAGATTTGGATCTAGTATGAATGACATTATGCTCAAAAAAAGTAGACAACTCAGTAAAAGAAGTGTTACCAGTAGGTGAAGCAATAGCAGAAGAAGTATCAACTGAAGTATCAAGTGAAGGAACAGTAGGATGTGCAACTGAAGTAGAGAACTCTGACTGAAGAAGCAGCGACAGAACCAGAAATTTAAGTTTGGGTGGCTAATTTTTTTTTCCCCGTGAACTATGAAATCCACTTATCTTGACTATAGAGATAAATGTGGTGAAGTGAGCAAAGTTCGCAACACACTGTCTTTCCCTTAAAATTACAACGTATTGAATCAAAGTCTGCCTTGTAGATATTTCAAACAACAACATCGATATGCACCTTAAAGCAATAGTCATACAAATGATACATTCAAAGGAAAATAAAAGTTTAGACCAAAATAATAGTGTCGTCAGTCAGATAGGTGCTCTTTCTTAACTCGGAATAAGGATAATACATTTTTTTCAATCATCACTAAATGTGACAGAAACAATAATAATTGCATAATTACTCTACAACAACCAGATAGATATAACCGACACCTGTGGGGTATAATGATAACGTAAGAATAACTATGCTCCGACAAGCTACTAGATGACCGCTTGCACAATGATATACCAATGCTAGAACCCTAATTGAATTTCACACTTCCCATGTGAAAATAAATAAACATCTCAGATCTTAATTATTGATAATACACTCCAAAAAAAAAAAGAAATAGAGCTGCAAACTCCACTACCGGCCCTTGTTATTGATTCTTATTCTATAAGATGAGACTTACTACATGCCCCGGATCTAACCCTACCGGAATATGTATAGCTAATCCATGTGTAAAATCAAATCAAAAACAAAATAAAGAAAACAGCCAATTATGACCTATTAAGTAGTCTAACAGATGTTATTTGGTTTTTTGGATATGGATGTTTTTAGCGATGTTTCGGTTAATCAAGTGTTGTTTCACTGGGATACAATAATTCACCTGTAACAATTGTGGATTTTGTTCCTAGGCTTTGTATATATTTGTTCTTTATAATATAATCACTCCTTATGCGGCACCCCCTTTGATACCTTCTACGCCTATCAAGCAGGCACCTTTCGTTGCTTCTAAAAGCTTGGTCCTGAACAAGCTGAGAAGCTTCCCCAAAGGGACCTCGTGTGGGAGAGATGGCCTTCGGGCTCAACATTTGGTGGATGCTTTGAGTGGTTCGGCTGCTGCGGTGTCGGACGAGCTTGTCACTTGTATTACTGATCTTGTGAACATTTGCCTTGCTGGGGGATGCCCTTCGATTTTGGGTGAGTTCATAGCTTCTGCACCTCTCACTCCCTTGCTTAAACCAGATGGGGGTATTCGTCCGATTCCGTTGGTACTATTTGGAGGCGTCTAGTTTCCAAAATTGTCGCTTCTCACATTGGTAAGGAATTGGAGGGTTACCTTAGTGATTATCGGTTTGGGGTTGGGGTGCCTTGTGGAGGTGAGGCCATTCTTCATTTGTTAACATACTTCTGGGAAGTGAAGATGGCATCTACATCTACTTCTATGCTTCGGTGGATTTCTCTAATGCCTTTAACTGGTGAGTCGTTCCGCTATGATTAATGAGGTTAGACAACATTGTTCTTCAATCTCTTGCTGGGTAGAGTTCTGTTACGCATCCCCTGCTAGACTTTATTATATGGATAAGACGCTTTTGTCAGCTCAGGGTGTACAACAGGGTGACCCGCTTGGGCCTATGTTATTTGCTTTGACTTTACACCCCCTTATCCGTAAGATTGCAGAACGTTGCTCCTTGGATCTCCAAGCTTGGTATTTAGATGATGGGACCATTATTGGAGATACATTGATGGTTGCCAGAGCCTTGGAAATTATCCAGCGGGAGGGGGATCCTTTGGGCTTACACCTCAATGTCTCGAAGACGGAGCTTTTTTGGCCTTCAATTGATAGCAGAGGCTTAATGGAGGGGGTTTTTCCTTCTGAAATACGCCGGCCTTCCATTGGAGTTAAGTTATTGGGCGGACCTGTTAGCTTGGATCCTCAGTTTTGTAGAGATATGGTGGTTAAGAGAGCCAATAAGACTATTGCTTTGATGGAAGCTTTCTAAACCGAATGATCCTCAAGGGGAGTTGCTTTTGCTAAGGAACTGTTCTGGTGTCTCTAGGTTATATTTTACCATGCGAACCACTAAGCCTGAATTTTTGGATGAAGCACAAGTGGTATTTGACAATCACCTCAAGCAGTTCCTTAGATTGTTAGTTACTGGGGATGGGCCGGGTTTTAGTCTTTTACAACAGAGGTTAAATACACTCCCCCTCAAGGATGGAGGGCTGGGTGTGTACACTATGGAAGACTCGATGTTGTACTGTTATTTGGCTTCTTGCTTTCAGACTAGTTCACAGCAGAGTAACATTTTGAGACATACAGGGGTGTCCGGTCCTAGCCCCAGTTTCGAGCATGCCCTAGTCCTCTACAAAAAGGTATGTGGTATTAATGATTCTTCTTTGAGCATTGATGATATTGCCCCCCACTCTATGAGCTCCTTGGCAATTAAATTTTTTGATGTGGTAAAGAAGAACATACCCACCCAGTTTGTTATGACTGCGCGTGATTCAGCTCTTTGGCAGAGTAATAGAGTCAAGCATGCACAAGATTATTTGTTGGCGATTCCTATTGATGGACTTAACCAAAAATTTGGGGCCAGACAGGTTTCATTGCAACATTACGTGTTATAGGCTTGGAATCCCCCTCTTTGAGGATGGTGATTTGTGTTCTAGCTGTGGCAAATGCATGGATATCTTTGGGGATCACGCCTTGCATTGCAATAAAGGGGTTGGGCTCAAATACAGGCATGATCTTGCTCGTGACACCTTCGCGGATATTTGTTATCGAGCGAGTGTTCCTGCCAGAAAGGAAGTGGATTTGGGGCTCCTTGCAGACAATGGAGTGGCCCTACGCCCCGCGGATATTCTTGTGTATGGATGGGATAATGGTCATGATATGTGTCTGGATGTTACTGGTGTCTCCCCCTTCACGGGTGACTGGGAGCGTAATTTTGTTCTTGGTCGTGCAATCGATAACGCGGTTCTTAAAAAAAAGGCCAAGTACCTTGAGAAATGTACTGGTCAGAGACTGGGGTTTGGTGTTCTTTCTTTTACTACTTTGGGAGGATTAGGGGGTGATCTTTTGTAGGTTTCTGAGAAGGCTACGAAATTACATGTCTAGCCATGACGAGAATGTTACTGTTGGAGATTTTCTTTTTCATAGGATAGGTGTTGTTATCCAAAAAGGGATTGGAGCCCATCTTGTGGCCAGGCTTCCATCCAATGCTTGTAAACTCCTTTCAGTTGATGATGATTAATAATAATAATAATATTAATTAAAAAAAAAAGACAGGAATGAAGTACCAAAATGGTAATTTGATTGTAAAATAAACAAATGGATAAGTAGTTATAAAATAGGTGGATAAAGCTGAAGTCTCGTCCAAACATCCACCTACCTGAGAACGTGTCCTCACTTTCTCCTTTTCAAGTCCCTATTATGCATTAACGGTGAATAAACTAGTCATTTTAAAGTACAACTATACACCCATTATATGCCGTTAGATCTTTTCAAGATTATATTTTTGGCTTTTCTTTTTAGTTCCTCACAGGCTAATCAAAATTGTTACGGGCTATTCGTTTTTCTCTGACCAATTACAAGGAACAAGTAACACTTTTACGGATTTTGGGGTGGGATGTAGCCTAGGTAAGCCACCCCACCTCCGTCACTGTAAGAAGAAGTATATTTGAAGGCCTAGATTAAGTATCAGTTTGATGTAATGAACTTGATGTTGATGTAGCAAATGGAAAAACCAATTCATTAAAAACAACATGAATAGTTGTATAAACCTAATGAGTAGAAGGATCATAGCATTTATATCCTTTATGAAAATAACTATATCCCTGAAAAACACAAGACACTGATCTTGGACTTAGTTTATCCTTCCTAGCATGTACAATTTTTGGAAAACAAAGACAACCAAAAACTTTGGGAAAAGAATAATCAGGTTGTTTGCCAAATAATACTGCATAGGGACATTCGAAAGCTAAGAGCTTTGTTGGAGTCCTATTTATCAAATAAGTGGCAGTCAAGAAAGCATCAGACCAGAACCTTTTTGGAAGATTAGCTCTAAAGGACAAAGTGTTACCTATTTCAGTCACTTGCCTATGTTTTCTTTCTGCAGATCCATTTTGTTGATGTACATGTGGACAAGAGATTCTAACTGTAATACCATATGAGTCCAAGAATTCTCTGAAAGGGCCTTTAACCAGTTCATAAGCACCATCAATCTGAAACTCTTTAATCTTGTGTTCAAGAAGATTTTCCATTGATGATTTGAACAATTTGAAACAAACAAGACTATCAGTTCTACATTTCATTGGATAAATCCAATTGAATTTACTGAAGTCATCTACAAATAGTATATAGTATCTATATCCTAGAGTAGACACTATAGGTGCAGGACCCCATATGTCATAGTGAATCAAAGCCAAAGGCTGACAAGATATATAACTAGAAGAGATAAAAGGCAAGCACTTGCTCTTTCCTAACTGATATGATGAACAAACAACTTCAAAATCTTTATTAGAAATCTTGATATCTTCAGATGAAACAAGCTTTGGAACAGTCTTTGTTGCTAGATGACCGAATCTTTGATGCCATATAGTTGGTGAAGCCAAGACAGAACTGAGAGCTACATGTTGAGCTGACTGAAGAAGTAGTTTAGTTGATAGAGGATATAAATTGTGCTTCATCAATCCCTTTGCTAGTACTTGCTTACTGAGAATAGACTTTATTTCATAACCCCAAGGAAAGAATTCAAATGAACAATTGTTATCAGTAGTGAATTTAGCAATAGAGAGTAAATTTTGTTTCATGTTTGGGACAAACAAAATATTGTTAAACTAAAAATAAGCAACACTAGAAGTAGGGTGTAAAGTAGAAGATCATGTGAGAGTGATAGGAAGTAACTTACCATCTTCCACCATAACCTGCTCATCTCCATCAAACTCTTCAGCAGCAGTAAGATAGTGGAATCATTTGTCATGTGACTGGTGGCTCCGGAGTCAATCCATATTGGACCTGTTTCATTTGTACTCCAATGACCAGTAGAAGAAAAAATATCTCCATCATTAGACACAACAGGAGAAGAAGTGGAAGGATTCTGTATTTGGTTAGAGACTTCCATTCCCGCAAAAGCTTTTTTGCGGAGCGTGCAAACACCATTTCTAGATGTGGAGTACCTAAACTTACATCTGTTTGCAAAGTGACCTTGTCTATAGCAAATTTGACAAGGAGGTTGTCCATTTCCAACATTAAAACTTCCATTACCACCATGGAAATTACCACTTCCAGCAGGAGTAGTAGTAGGTGTAGAAAATGGCTTCTGAGAAGGATTAAAATCACCTTTCTTAAATGAATAACCATTGCCAGTAGGAAAACCAAAATGTGGTGAAAAATTCTGTGAAGAAGAATTAAAAGAACCAGAATTCCCACTGGTTTGTCTAGATGAACTTCCAACAGAGTGTTGAGAATTAGCAAATCTTCTAACAAAGAAAGCAGAAGTGGTAGGGTCAGCCATTAAAGGTGGGAAAGTATCATGTTCTTTATCCTTAAGCCACTGTTCATGAAAGATCAATCTAGATCTAAGTTCTGCAAATGAAATAGGAGTCTCTCTATTTTGAATCGTAATTACGAAGTTAGCATATTCTCTTCCAAGACCATAGAGAGTGTACATCACGATATCCTCATCAGACACAAGTTCACCAATTTCAGCTAAAGAATCAGAAATAGTCTTGATTTGATGAAGAAAATCAAAGATCGAAAGATTACCTTTTCGAATAGAGTGAAGCTGAGATCGTAATTGATATTTTATTGCAAAGAATTGTTGAGTGAAGATCTTAGAGAGATGATTCCATTTGTCTCTAGCAGTATCTTTTCCAAGAAGTTCAGATGCAACAGAGGCAAGATCAGTTGCATTGATGCAAGAACCAACAAAATGATCTAAAGTTATATATTCCATATACATAGGATAGACATGAGGAACGTTATCTTGAAACATAAATTGTGGTTGTGGTTCAATAGATCCATCAACATAGCCGTATAAATTGGTACTGATCAAAATCGAAGACATCTGATCTTTCCATACTAAAAAATTAGATCCATCAAGTTTTACAGAAACATAGTGAGAAATGTTTTGAAAATGTAATTGAAAACAACGATAACGTTGTGAATAAGGTGTAGATTGTAATTGAGGTTGATAAAAGGTGTGTTGTTGTGATTGTTGTGGAACAAATTGTTGTTGATTATTGTGTAAATTTGTAGAAGACGAAGGTTGTTATTGATTGTTTTGAGGTGGTGGTGGTTGTTGATGGTTGTTTGAAGGTTGTTGTGTTTGTAATTGGTTGTTCTGAGGTTGTGAAGGTGGTGGTGGTGGTGATTGTAATGGCGGAAAGTGATGGATGTTGTTGTTGATGAGGTTGTTTGCATAAGAAGCAGCGGAATTCAAAGAATTATTAGTTTGTCTTCCCATTTCTGAAGAAGATTGTTGGAGAATGTTGATGAGGTTGTAGAATTAGGTTGAAGAGACACAGGTAGATGGGGTTGTTTTGGTATCTTATACCATGAAAGAACTGAGTTGTATTGAATTATTGCACTTAAAGATTACAGGGAATCCAAGAAAAGTATTTAAAGGAGACAACTGACAAATACAGAGAGAAGATAAAGATAGGTAACAGTGAGCTGTCATTGGTACACATGGACACATAGTATTGGTTGAGCATTGGTAGACATGGACATAAAGTAGGGGTTGGATCATCATCAGCTACTTACTCTTACACCACCATTTCTGGTAACATTGTATTTCCAGGGAACAGCGGACCTAGCTAGATACAGACTTGCACTGATAGTAATTCCAGATGTATTTTTCAAAGTGGGATATTCAAGAAAAGATTGTTGTCTACAGGTTTGGTCATTATCACAAAAATCCAAATAGAGCATCATAAAAGAAAAGAGGTTAAGATTTCAAAGATGCAAAAGACATAGATAAATGTAGTGCTTAAGCCAATAACTATCAGAATCAAGAGAAAAAATGTTTAAATGAGTAGGTTCTTGTGGAATTCAAAGTTAATGGAACAAAATAAGGAAACCCATACCAAAATTTAGTGAAAATGACACAAAATTAAGCATCAAGTTGGGTTCTTTTCTGCTTGTTTGATTCAAATAAATTGAAGACTCAACCAAACCAAGTATTGGCATTTGAAATTTGAAAGATAAAAAAGACATGAGATTATTAAAACTTGTGTTTTTTTTTTTTCTTCGAGTAATTTTTGGAAAGAAAGACTAAGAGAGAGTGAGGGGGAGATTGTTACTTGTTAGATGGAAAGAGGAAGATGAGTGCTTTTTAAATTGTCTTTGCGCGGATTTGAACCGAAGACGTCATGTATAATGAATGGAAAAAATCACTTCTTGGGTATCTGTTAATAGCACTTTAATCGTTCTATAGATTTAATCGATTGTAGTTTCAGATCCTGGAACCCTGCCTAGTCAATGTGGTTTAAAAGTCAAAAGCTCAAACAGGCTACCATATCAAGAGCTTTTTATGCGGCTAGCATTTTCAGCTGCCCAAAAATTCATTTTAAGCTTATTTGCAATAACCAGAGCCATCAAAAATTGCAAGTAAGAGTTTTCTTAACCGATGAAAGAACTTAATCATACCCAAAAAAAAAAAAAAAAAAAAAAAAAAAAAAAAAAAATATTAGAAAGGGAAAAAAATGTACAAGTGCCACAAAAGAAAGAAAACAAGGTACCAAAAAACCTGGCTTGATTGGGCTATACCCAGATTAATTGTGGTATACCCATTTTGTTCCCATCCAAAATAGTGTGCTAAGGGGTGTCTAAAAGGTGTTAAAAGACCAAATTGCCCATACTAAAAAACCTTGCCTACCAAAACATATAAAAAAAAAAATCAAAATCTTTCTTCTACACTCTAACTATACATGTGAAATCAAAAAAAAAAAAAAAAAAAAAAAACGAAGAATCAAAACGAACCAAAAGTCGGCAGGGTATTTTTGTCGACCTTGTTAGACCAAAATATAGCCGTGAGGGGTATAAGGTTTAATAACATGCCGACTTTTCATCTCGTGAATTTAGCAATTACTGTGGTCGGCAAGATATCCATCTCTATACCTTGCCGACTAAAATATAGTCGCGCAGTTATGAAATTAGTACCTTGCTTGAAGACGAATCATGCGTTTGTAACACCTTCTCGTATGTCAAAAATCTTATAGTTGGCGAGTGGTATTTTTTATCGACCTTGCCGGCCATATGTTGTCGGCATGTTCTTCATCCGCAGACCTTGCCGATCAGATATAGTCGGCATGTTCTTCATCCGTAGACAATACCGGCTGTAATTGGTCGGCATCTTATTAAAACGTCTACCATGCCGGCGGAACATAGCCGACACCTTATTCAAACGTCGACCTTGCCGACCTTTCACATTTTCAAAACAATTTTTTTTTATCCAAATCGAACTCATAAGACGGGTTAAAGACTACTGAATTCATAATTTCAAAATTTTAATTTAAACTCAATTAATTAAGCTAATCAGATTTTTTTAGTGTTAATTAAACAAGGGCATATTAGCCATTTAAAAAATACAAGGTTAAGGGGTGGCTTGGTTTTACTTCAAAATGACCCGATTTTGTCTTATTAGGTATACCCCAATTAGTTTGGGTATACCCCAATCTCGCCAGGCAAAAAAAGTGCTAGAAAAATAAAAAAGATAAGACTAAACCAAACATGACAGAAGAGAGTAAGAGCAACTGCAGCGGGGCGACTATAACCAAAGACTAAAAACCAAAAAAATTTGAAAGAAATAGGTTTACTCCGTGCAAAGACGCTACGGTGGGAAAACCAAATTTGGTGAGGCGCAATTTCAAATTACGCCCCATTTATATATATATATATATATATATATATATATATATATATATATATATATATATATATATATATATATATATTTTGTCAGGCGTAACTTATGAATTACGTCTGTTATCGGGCGGACTCAAAACCTTACGCCCACCATCAGGCGCACTCAAAACCTTACGCCCCACCATCAGGCGCAATTTATACTTACGCCCAAATCAGGCGCAATCAAAACCTTACGCCCGACTAAAACCAAACCAAAGACCAAATATACTCTAGTATTTGGTTTTACTCTAATATTTGCTCTTTACTCCTCTCCGTAGTGTCTGGGTTTTCGACTAAATATTTGGTTTTAGTCTGCCACTGTGGTTGCTCTAAGAGCAACTGCAGTGGGCGACTAAACCCATTTATTTGGTCTCTGAACCAGGCTTAGCGGGATGAACCATCGACCAAATCCCAGACTAAATCAACAGTGGGCGATTATATTTGGTCGGCGACCAAGACCAAACCCAATTTTTAGTCGAGCGTTGATATAGTGTTCGCCCCACAACAGGCGTTGATATAGTATTCGTCCCACACCAGGCGGACGTAAAGTCTACGCCCCACAGCAGGCGTAGTTTATACCCCGCCCCATATATATATATATTTTTTTTTAATTTATTGTGGGGCGAGGTTTATACCTCCGCCCCACTCAAAAGTTTGGAATTGTTATATGGGGCGAGGTTTATACCTCCGCCCCATTGTTTTGATTTTTTTTATTTTTTTTATTTTTTTTTTTACGTTTTTGTCACCGGGCGAACGTATACCCTCCGCCCCACATCAGGCGGACGTATACTTCACGCCCCACACCAGGCGTTGGTATAGTTTACGCTCCACCAAAATTTAGTCTTCCTCCCACTGCGTCACTCAACGGACTAAACCCAAATTTAATCTTTTTTTCCCTCTTTGGTCTTTGGTTATACTCGCACCACTGCAGTTGCTCTAAGCACATAGAAATTCTACTCAAGTTTACAACGATGTTGATTGGTCTGACAACTGTAACGGTCTACATGCTTGCTTTATTCAATAAAGCACTTGGACTTGCGGGGAAAAAAATCTCTCACTCTTCTTCTCTCTTCCACCAAATTCCTTCGGTGTTACCAATCATCCACCATCTTTAGATACGCATATGGAAAATTCGATCCACTGAGCTTTGCACATGCACATGCCCTCGAATTAATACGGGATCTTGTGCATTTGCACCCAAGCGCATCACAAACATGATGTGTTATTACCTGTCAACATAAGATCATTTCCTTCGTTAAATCTTAAAATCAGAATTTAATCCACAAGATCTCTGAGAGCAACTGCAATCATACGACTAAAACCAAAGATCAAAAACTAAAAAAAAAGCCAAAAAAAATTGGTTTACTCCGTGCTGCGACGCTACGGGGCAGGACTAAAAACCAAAAAAATTTCATCAGGCGCAACTTTAAAGTTGCGCCCCATTTTTTTTTTAATTCGGGCGTAACTTAAAGTTACGCCCCACCATCAGGCGCAGTATAAATGTAGGATCAGAATATCGCGACACCAAGATTCTTGCGAAATCCATAAAAGACACACTGCAAAAACATCGCGGGATGGAATTAAAAACGACGTAATGGATGACGACAGCCAAAACACGAGAAAGATGTGAAGATGTAGCGAGATCGAGGAGTGTCGCGAGATTTGACATTTGTACATTTGCGAGATTTCGCAAGACATATCCTAAAATAAAGGACAACTAAGTTGTCATCCACATGTAATATCCTATATAAAGAGCCGAATATGCTTAAGTAAAAGAGAGATCTTTTTCGAAGTGTTGAGCAAGTCATTAAGAGAGAGAAAGTTTAGAGTGATTGTAATTCTTTGGTTTATCTCCTTTTCATCTTGTAACATTTTTCTGGAGTTTGATCAATAAAAATTATAATTGTTCATCTTAAAAATGATTTGATAGTGTGAATTCTTGTGAGGGGTGTAGTGTAGGATTTCCTGCAACTACATAATGGCGCTAGAAACAGGGATGAGTGAAGATTGATATTGTGATTTGGAAGGATTTGAAGTAGTAGATAAAGAATTTCATATAATTTTCAACAATTCATTAAGATTAAAGAATGGCAAGAAGAAGACATATATCAGAACAACCAACGACTGTTAGAAGGAGTAGAAGACTTGCTGGAGAAGAAAGCATGATATAGAACGTTATATGGATTGTACGACTGACACCATGTCTATCTATCCTTCGCTGATTGATATGCCTTTTTTTTTTTTTTAATTTCACGTTGACCTGTCTTTTGAGTTGCTTCTGTAGTGGAGTTGGTTTTATATTCTAATTGGATTTTGTGTGGGGAGTGAGATAGGTTGAGAATTACCCATATGAACATCCACAATGGGTATGCTAATATGGTATGTTTACGATATTGATATCAGCAATGGATAGTGTAAACTGCTACTTATCTATATTACAAGGGACAATGGTGTTTTCCCATATGGACGGATATCCATAGTTTAGACATATAAAGAACGGCCACGATGGAGCCACCTACTAATATGTGTTTTTTACATTTCAACCCCATAAAGGACGTTCGAGATCATTGTTTTTACTTATGGACGGTGATATGCATTTTAGGCTTAGGACGATGGTGCGTGCTCCAGGTGTATCATTTAGTATAGAGTTAATCATCTTCTTGAATGCGAAACCGTTTCTTTTGAAACGTATTTTGCCCTAATCGGCTAATCTCTTTCATAATTAAAAGCCCTCCCAGACTTTCATCCATAGCACAACTCTATTATTCCAGGTATGATTTACTGTTATTTTGTATGATTAACAAAATTGTTTTTATTTTTGATGACGCTTTCCAAGATTCCAAAGGTATGATTAGGTTTTCTATTTTATTTTTTTAATTTTAAGTTTTTACCTTGATTGCGTTTGATAGAATTCCTGAATGAGAAATTTATTTTCTGCTGTTACTACCGGTAAATTCTTTTTTGTTTTTTTGTTTATGGCAAAGCCCTAGGTTGTGTTTTTTTGTGCTACTCGAATCCATGGCTTCTATGTAACATTCATGAACAGAGGGCTGCTAAGGTAACACATATGGTGCTGTAACTATAGTGAACTTTGGTGTATTCCTCTGTGATTTGGATGTTCGACAGACTCTGTGGTTACCGCCAGGCCACCAACCAGAAAAAACCTCCAAGAACTTTTGATGGCAAGATGGGACCCAAACTTGGTGAGTGTCCTGGATGTTACAGAGCTCAATTAGTGTTTATAACGTGCTCTAAACAAATATTAGACTAGGAGAGAATTATTATCGAAAGATAACTGTTTGCACCCAGAAATGTTTCCAGGCACTAAACACGATGATTTTGGTGTTGTTGATGTAAATGGGGTAAAAACATGAAACTAAAATAAAGAAATGAGAAGCAGATTTTACGTGGTTCGGCATGGTTTGCCTACATCCACAGACGAATCCCCTTGGGGAGTAGTGTTTTATTGATTATGGAAATACAATGCCTTTTTTCTCTCTTTTTTCTCTCCTCTTTTCTTTTTTCTTATGGGTTATAATTCCCCTTATTTATACAGCAGCGAATTATCTCCTCTCTTAATTGCGAAATAACATAAATTGAATTAAATTTCCCGCATGCCTCCCGCATTAATCCGCCATGCATAACTCCCGTGCATGCCTCCGGAATTAATCCGCATGCCCTTGCATGCCTCCCGGAATTAAGTTTGCATGAAAGCGCCTTGCATGAATTGAGAAATTGATGTGTAGTTAATCCGCATGAAAATTCCATGCATGCCTATTGACTTGCCCGACATGCCTTCTTGTATTGATTTGCGTGCCTCTAGTGTATTGTATTCACGGTACAAACATCTCCCCCTCTTAACCTCCAACTTGTTGGGGGTTAAGAATTTTGTTTTCCTTCGCGTCGATCGTCGATGACGTAACTCGCCAGTCGCCCCCATGCGTGAGTAGAGACATTACAAAGACGCCCCCAACTGTGGTAACCTGCAATAAAATTTGCTCACGTGCTAGGTGAGACTTTTTGCCACGTGGTGGACTTGTGATGCTCGATAGCTAGTCGATTCTTGAGTAGAATGTAGTGTGTGCTTGCGGCTGGGGCAAGGCTTTTGCTCGCAACGTAACAAGGCTAGCGCTTGCTGCTTGGGCAGGCTGGTTGTTGCTTGTGTTGAGTACGAGTCTTTGGACCAATATCGGGCATTGGGCTCGTGGTTCAGACGAGACTTTATGCTTGCCAAGATGCAAGTCTTTCATACTCGCGTGCAAGATGAGATTTTATGCTTGCGATAAAAGCAAGACTTATGTGCTCACGTGCAAGGTGAGGCTTTAGGTGCTTGCGAAGTGATGCAAGGCTAAATATTGAAGGGTCTATTGAATACTCATCTCGAACTCGATCATGTCGCTATCCACGAACCTCGAACTCGATCACGTCGTTATGCACGAACCTCGAACTTGGTCATGTCGTTATCCACGAACCTCGAACTCGATCACGTTGCTTCCCCAAGTGCATATAAAAGTTTCTCGAACACGAAATTTTTGCTTCCATCTTTGTAGGAATTAACAAATGTCGTAGACTCCTTTACATGTGCGTTTCTTAATGCCGGGGGAATTTGGTTACTCAAATGCTTTTGGATTTCTCTAAGCATGCACCTGTTCATTGCGCAATTTAATTCATGGAATTAAATTAAAAATAAAAGAGATTTAAGTATTGAAACGTATGCTTTAACTCACGGAATTAAATCAAAAATAATTTAATGAGATTTAAGGATAAAAACGTATGCTTTAATTCATGAAATTAAATCAAAAATAATTTAACGAGATTTAAGGATAAAAATGTAGGCTTATCTCTTTTGCATGTGTTGTCCGTGCAGATCCATATAGACCAATACGAGCCAATTAATCGATTCCAGAAGTTTGGATGTCTTTGAATCACTTATGAGTTGGCCGGTATGAGACGATGAAATCAGCCAAATTTTTCCTAAGTTTTGGTATTTGGTCTCGTGCAATCACGATGGCTGCATCCGGTGTGCTTCTAATCGAGCATTTAAGATAATTCCACGTTGACTCCGAAGTCGTTGAAACGTTGTACAAGAGGTGGCGATTTTATAGATGTTCCTCTTATTAAATGAGGAAATTATGGTGAGAAATAAGAAAAATTCCAATGGAACCTCAAACATCTGTATGATTTGAAGCACGACCAGAAAATAAAGAAAATTTTTATTTTTCTCCTATGTGAAATCCTTTGGTTTCTTTTCTGGCAAATACTTCCTTTGGAGATGTTTCACGGACACGAACTCAAATTCTTTCACCAACATAACTTCAAGTTTTTGAAATAGTGTTGTTTTTGGTAGAACACGAGGATCCTTTCTCGAACCCCCTTAGTCGGCGCCAATGTTTGCACCCAGAAATGTTTCCAGGCACTAAACACGATGATTTTGGTGTTGTTGATGTAAACGGGGTAAAAACATGAAACTAAAATAAAGAAATGAGAAGCAGATTTTACGTGGTTCGGCATGGTTTGCCTACATCCACAGACGAATCCCCTTGGGGAGTAGTGTTTTATTGATTATGGAAATACAATGCCTTTTTTCTCTTTTTTCTCTCCTCTTTTCTTTTTTCTTATGGGTTATAATTCCCCTTATTTATACAGCAGTGAATTATCTCCTCTCTTAATTGCGAAATAACATAAATTGAATTAAATTTCCCTGCATGCCTCCTGCATTAATCCGCCATGCATAACTCCTGTGCATGCCTCCTGGAATTAATCCGCATGCCCTTGCATGCCTCCTGGAATTAAGTTTGCATGAAACTGCCTTGCATGAATTGAGAAATTGATGTGTAGTTAATTCTGCATGAAAATTCCATGCATGCCTATTGACTTGCCCGGCATGCCTTCTTGTATTGATTTGCGTGCCTCCCGTGTATTGTATACACGGTACAAACATCGCTGCATGGGTAGAGACTGGCTTGATGGTTGACAGGCATGGTGGCTGGCAGTGTGGATGGAGAAATTTAGGTTTAGCAAACATGGTTGGAGACCGGGTTGGCGGCGCGGAAGAGTTTTGGTGGGAATTGGTTAGCGGCATTGCGCTACAAGACGAAAAATTGGCTAGGGCGCGGCCCGACTTCGATAGTGGACCGACGGTTGACTTTGACTGTTGACCGACCGTTGACCATTGACCTTGACCGGAAGTTGACTTTGATAGTTGACCGACTTTGAGCATTGACTGGTCTGTGCAGACTGGTGGGCTGCCTTGGTTGACTGGTTGGTGGGCTTGGAAGAGGACCAAAACATGATTCAAGTATCAATTTGGCCCATTAAGTGGTATTTTTACTTATGGTACAAACATCGCCCCCTCTTAACCTCCAACTAGTGGGTTAAGAAAAATTTTGTGTTCCTTAGTCAATGATAAATCTCGCCCCCAAGTGTGGACTATTGATACTGAGGTGATTGGCGAACTTCCCTTGTTGTTTGCGGAAATCAAGACGCCCCCAAGAGTACATTTATGTTCTTTGAAGCGTAAATAGAACGCCTTCGTTGATTGTGGAGATCGTAATCAAGTCGCCCCAAGTCTTTGCAAAAACAATCGAGGTGATGCGGCGGAGCTTGATAATGGAGCGAGTGATGTTGAAATGGGCGGTAACAACATTGAGTGAAGCTAGTCTGCGGCATTGTGATCAGTCAATGCGGGAGTGAAGAACAAAGCGCTGCAAAGCATGCGATCGGTTGGACTGCGGGAGTGACGAGCAAAGCGCGCTGCGGAAATTGCGATCAGTTGGACTGCGGGAGTTGCGACAGTAGACTGCGGCAGACTTCGATCACCGGTAGTGCTGGCAGCATCGAGCATTGCGGCCATTGCGATCAGGTGGACTCAGGAGCAAAGCGCTCAGCAGTTGCGATGGTGATCGGGCAGGGGAGTTGAAACAGTGGGCTAGGCAGGCTTCGATCAACAGGAATTGACATCGAGCATTGCAAAGCAGTGCGATTAATGGACTGTAGGAGCGCGATGCATTCTGCATCATTGTGATCACAGAATGCACGGAGCAATGGAAAAAGCTACAACTGTGAAATTGCGATGAGTCGATGCAAGAAGCGCAAGGGGACGAACAAAGTTATTTGTAATAGAAGTTTATTTCGGACTGCAGAATCTTGAGGACTTGGTTTAACTTATTTCGATAAAAATAGGTGTAACGATTCTGAATAAAACTAGATAGCATCGATTGCGTCCAAGTGCCACCGGAGTCCGCATCGATTGCGTCCAGCGAGTACATAATTAAGTAAACAAATCGATTGCATCGATTGCGTCCAGCGAAGTGCAGTGATTGCTTTTTGAATCGAGTACAATAATTCAATCAACATAACTATAGCAGTTTAACATTACTGATTGTAAAAATTGTGTAAAAATATTAGGGTGTACGCTCGCCCCCTCTTAATCCCGCAACTCGTTGGAGGATTAAGAAGTTTGGGTTACCTGAAATTTCGATTTTCAGAAGCTTAATTCCGCATTGCAATTAGGTGCTATGTAACTTGCCTTTCATCAAGCGTATGAAGTGTTACAACTTGCCCCAAAAGAGTAATTTAAGACCATGAGGTGTTACATATCTCGCCCCCAAGTGATGGTCGGTCATGTTGAAGTGATATGCAACTTGCCCCAGGAAGATAGTAATTGTCATGTTTGCTCAATGCTTGCACAAGGGTGCCTTTGCCTTGCGCATTTTGCTGTATGGGATTTTGAAGATGTATGCTATCGGAATTCGCGCGGGGGCCAATCCCACTATTCCAGATGCGCGCAGAATTGAAATGTGTGCATCCCCTCGTTGAGAGGATGCTTGCCACATTTAAAGGTGTCTTTTGAACAAAAGTATGCATGAATATATGAAAAGATGCAAAAATATGTAAATTGTATACTTACCTTATTGAAAATGTTACTGCGACTTCGCTTACGAAGTGATTAGGATGCCCAATGTCTATGTCGGTGTTTTCCAACGACGATGATTAATATAGTTGCCTTAGCGTCTCGTCTCGACTTAGTAATTGACTTGTCTGTAGGACTGGAATGCACCAATTAAGTCCAAGCTGGATCGAAGACGATTTGCCACGGGCCCTTGTATTTCGAGCTGTGATCAGCTACCTTGCAACTGTGATTATCGCAAAACTGGGTGAATCGGTTGAGAGGAAAGCGTATTGAAAGCAGATTTTTCGGGAAAATCGGACTACAATAGTTCGACCCTTGGCTGTAGGAATTATCTGGAAAAGGGCTTGCACCGAAAATGTGCGTGTTGAGGTTTATGATTCCAACCAGCAGTCGCGATCTTTGCGTTGTGGGTAGAAAATCGACACAATAGCGCTCGCGAACATTGAACGTGTAGTGCCCTGCATCTTGATAGTGTTTGTACTGCCACTCGGAACCTCAAAAAATTAAATTTTCCAAACTCAAGATTTTTCACTTCCATGTTGTAGGGAATTGAAAGACGATTCCAACGAGCCAAAAATTACTCGATTCGGACTTATAACGAAGAAGTTATTGACGAAACAAGATTTTCTCATAGCGCGCGCTGACTGGACCGAATTGCTGACGTGGCACGCCGACGTAGCTGACGTGGCACGCTGATGTGGAATAAAGTTGCTGACGTGGCAAGTTGACTGGACATGTTCGCTGGCGTGGCATGCTGACGTGGCGTGTTGACTGGGCCGAAAAGCTGACGTGGCGTCCTATGTGGCAAATGATTGCTGACGTGGCACGTTTGGCGCTGACGGGACGGGTTGGCGTGGCATAAAGTTGCTGATGTGGCTCGCTGACGAGGCGCCACTGTGCTGATGTGGCATGCTGACTTGGCTAGTGTCCCGCGTGGTAGATGACGTGGGTGCACAAAAACAAGAAGTGGGTGGACAAGAGATAACGTGGGTGAATTAGACCCCTGGAAGTGGGTGAAGCTACTTAACGAGGGTGAAGGACACCCCCTGAAGTGGGTGAGCATCCCCGCCGGCTGGGCCGCCGGCTCAATTTTTATTTATTATTTTTTTTTTTTGAAAACTTTCGCCACGCTTTTCACGAACTGTTGCCTTTTGTCTTGAAATTTCTGCAACGGCTGTTGGTGTTGTTATCTTTTCTCTTTGACCTTTTGCAACAGTTTTCTGGGCTGTTGTCTTTTCTCCTTACAATTTTTAGCAACAGGTTTGTTGAACTGTTACCGTTTCTCATGGAATTTTCACCATGATTTTGCTGCACTTTTGTGGCCCTTTCTGGAATTTTCTGAGATGCATTTTCTGGAGGTTTTCCCTCGGGTATTCAGGCAC
This sequence comes from Papaver armeniacum, assembly GCA_023531295.1. NCBI lineage: Eukaryota > Viridiplantae > Streptophyta > Magnoliopsida > Ranunculales > Papaveraceae > Papaver > Papaver armeniacum. The sequence continues at coordinate 28,968 of JAJJWW010009709.1, forward strand.
CTTGAGATGTGGACAACTTGACAACTTTGCGATCATGACAGTATTGATTTTGTCATACAACAAACTTGAACAGGTGGATAATGCGTTATTTGAGAAGCAAATTTTTCCAACTTTGGATTTGAATATCTGCGGATCGAACATCCTGGCATCGGCGATTTTCGATGAGTCTGTCTTGGTGGCCTCGACTATGAAGGTTGGATTGCGGCGATTACGATCAACCGGATCGGAAAGAATCGTGATTAATTGGAATGCGGCGATTTGCGACAGTGGATCTGCGGTGGATGTAATCAATCTTTTGGGCCCAACCATGTTGCGGATCAAATATCCAGCAACAATTTTGATAATGTTTTTACGCCATTTTTTACCGTGAACGAACGTCTTGACAACAGTTTTAACAACCCTTGTAGTGGTATAGATTGGGTGCTCTCAGAAGGTAATAGTTTAGAAAAAGTTCGAATTGCGAATCGGGTTTGCGTAGTTGCGATCAAGCTGGACTGCGGTGATTTTGATCGGTGGACTGCGGCCGAGTTTCGATTAAGCTGGGCTGCAGGAGTAGCTATTGAAGGCATCAAAGCTGGAAATTTCGAGAATTTTTTTTTTTTTTTTTTTTTTTGTTTCTGGCACCCTTAAAGATCTTTGACGCAAATTGCAACGAACTTTTGACCCTATCATGTTGCGGATTGAACATCCCACAACAGTTTTGATGGTGTTTCACTACATCTTTTGCCGCGGAACGAGCGTTCCAGCAACACTATCATCAGATTTTGTAGTGATGCGATTTTTGCGGTATCCGGTGACTAATAGATTGACAAATCTGAAGCGACGAATCTTGGTTGCAGCGAGTTGCGATCAAGCTGGACTGTAGTATGTGCGATTATACGGTCGGCGCATTGCGATCAATTGGATGCGATTACATTATGATCAAACTAGTCTGCGACGATTGCGATCAATTGGACCACAGCGGTGATTTTCCAAGGTGCAAGTCTTTCATACTCGCGTGCAAGACGAGATTTTATGCTTGCGATAAAATCAAGACTTATGTGCTCACGTGCAAGGTGAGGCTTTAGGTGTTTGCACCCAGAAATGTTTCCAGGCACTAAACACGATGATTTTGGTGTTGTTGATGTAAACGGGGTAAAAACATGAAACTAAAATAAAGAAATGAAAAGCAGATTTTACGTGGTTCGGCATGGTTTGCCTACATCCACAGACGAATCCCCTTGGGGAGTAGTGTTTTATTGATTATGGAAATACAATGCCTTTTTTTCTCTCTTTTTTCCTTTTGGCTCCCTCCCTATGATTTCTGCTCCTCCTATTTATACAGTTCAAAATCTAATTTCAATATAAACATAAATTGCATTAACTGCTCATTCATGCCTCCATCTTTAATTATATATGAAACGGCTGGAATTAATTACGCATGTGTGAAAGCTGCTATAATCGTATTGCATGGTCAAGCTGTTGTAATTAGTCTTGCATGCATTTGAAACTGCTATAATTAGTTACGCATGCCTCCATCTTCAGTGCATGAAACCTCCCGGAGTGTATCTGCATGCATTAATTACGCATATAACTCCCTCCATGCCTATTGACTTGCCTTGCATGCCTCCCGGCATTAATCTACCATGCATGCCTCCTGTATTGATTTGCGGACCTCCGTGTATTTTATACACGGTACAAACATCGCCCTCTCTTAACCTCCAACTTGTTGGGGGTTAAGAATTTTGATTTTCCTTCGCGTCGATCGTCGATGACGTAACTCGTCAGTCGCCCCCAAGTGTGACTAGAGACATTACAAAGACGCCCCAATGTGGTTACTGCCAATAAAATTTGCTCACGTGCTAGGTGAGACTTTTTGCCACGTGGTGGACTTGTGATGCTCGATAGCTAGTCGAGTCTTGAGTAGAATGTAGTGTGTGCTTGCGGCTGGGGCAAGGCTTTTGCTCGCAACGTAACAAGGCTAGCGCTTCTTTGCTTGGGCGGCTGTTTGTTGCTTGTGTTGAGTACGAGTCTTAGGACCAATATCGGGCATTGGGCTCGTGGTCAGACGAGACTTTATGCTTGCCAAGATGCAAGTATTTCATACTCGCGTGCAAGACGAGATTTTATGCTTGCGATAAAAGCAAGACTTATGTGCTCACGTGCAAGGTGAGGCTTTAAGTGCTTGCGAAGTGATGCAAGGCTAAATATTGAAGTCAGTCGCGCCCCTAGCCAATTTTTAGTCTTGTAGCCAGCAATGCTGCTAACCAATTTGACCAAAAACTCTTCGCGCGCCAACCGGTCTCCAACCATGCGCCGGCCCGGCCTCCATCCATCTTGCCCGGCCACCATGCTGTCAACCATCAAGCCGATCTCTACCCATGCGGCCGGCCTCCATCCATATTGCCAAAGCCTTCCGGTCCGGTTTGTGGCATGCGAATTTATCATGAAGCATAAATGTGCGATTTCATGCGGGAACCATCATGGAGGCATGCAACATTGATTCAGCGATTTCATGCATAAATCACCATGAAGGCATGCAACATTGATTCCAGCAGTTTCATGCAGAAATCATGATGGAGGCATGAATGAGAGTTAATGTTATTTATGTTTATATTGAAATCAGATATTCAACTGTATAAATAGGAGTAGAAATTATATGAATAGGGGGAGGAAGAGAAGAGAGAAAAAACATATTTTGTAATAGATAAATGAATAAAACATTTCTCCCCAAGGGGATTCATCCGTGGACGTAGGCAAGCCATGCCGAACCACGTAAAACCTGCGTTCATCTTTGTCTCTTTATTTGCTTTCCAATCCGTCTCCAAACCCCAATACTCACCAAAACTACCCATTCATCGTGTTTCGTGCCCAAAAGTAATTTTGGGTACAAACAATAACTTATACCTTCTGTTTCTTAGATAATTTAGGATCTCCAAAGGTGTAGGAACTGCAGCAACGGATTTGAACTACTTACATTTCTCATTTAGCCATTTCTCATTTATTATCGAAAGATAACTTATACCTTCTGTTTCTTAGATAATTTAGGATCTCCAAAGGTGTAGGAACTGCAGCAACGGATTTGAACTGCTTACATTTCTCATTTAGCCATTTCTTCTTGACACTGAGGTCGAAAGAGGTACCTTTTCCATTCACAAATGTACCATTTTCTGACTCTTATTTGAAGCATTTGGAAAATTGAGGGAGTGAGTCTGGATGGCACACTTAGCAGCATGCACCCAAATTTCTCAATAATCTTCATTTTTGCATTCAGAAAAAAAATTAACACTAATTTCAAACCTTTTATGTTTTTGAATTATCCACCTTGGGAAATCCCACATTGGCTATTATCGTATTACAAATAATGTATGCAAGACAAATTAGCACTAATTGAGCAAATAACTTGGTTCTTTTTGCATTTATATTATTGCACATTTTTACATCCATTTCTGAACTAATATATTTTTGGTAGTGGGTCCAGGATACACGCAGTTTGCAGAGCCTCTGCTACCAAAATCATTCATGAGAGTGGATGGCACTATCTGGATTGCAGTGAGGGTGGTGCAACAGGTAAAAAGCAAGAGTCTTTGTGACAACAATTTGTAAAACCTTTTCACCTTATAAACCTAATGTTACCTGCAAAAATATTGGTAACATGATTTCGCCTCACTTCTAATGTCTGCAAAAATCTGATTCACTTTGAAGTCATAGACCACAACGGCGCTCCTGCTATATTTGGGGCATTTGACTCCATCGTTCAGATGATTATTGGCCGGTTTTCCTGTCAAAGGTACACCCCGTACACCCCTTAGCACCCATCCGTGTTGCTGTCTTTTCGCTCTAGCAAACTGTGTGTACTCGGGTTAATACGTCGTTTGTAAGATTACTGCAGCTGTCATTGGAACAAACATGGAATCTCATTGGTTGTGTTTAACTTATCATTTGTGTTAATCAGTGCGACCTCCACCAGCTGTAGTTGTACCCAATGTTTCCATGTTATATTTTCCCATTTGAAATAGCTTAAACATTTGAATTGATAAGATAGCGACCAAGAGTTCTTAAACTGCCCGTCGTAATAAGCGATAAACTTATTTACCTAAGGAAATGGGTTTAGTAGTGTAACTCTGGAGAAAAAAGGGAGTTGATTATTTATTTTGTCTTGCAGATAATCCCCCGCCGCGTCAATAATGCGAAATCCGGGTGGAAAAGTGTTTTTATGGTTCGTGGAGATCTTTTTTCATAATCCAGGTGGAGAAGTGCGTTTCTAGGGATGAAATACCGTCATGAATATCCATCTCATCACTTCAGAATTATTCAGGGAAACCACCATTATTTCGTTCAGTACATAATTTTGATGACGTCTGGCCGGAGCTAATGAGTCATTTAAGCATTTGTAATTTATGAGAAGGTTTAGCATTCGAATGAGATGATAGAGCCTGGGGTACGAGTTGAAGTAGAGTTTCTTATTTTAGATTAACACGTTGATGTAGTAAATGTTGGCTAAACAGCTTATTCTTCTGTGAGGCATTTGTGTCGGCTTAATCATCCTTGATAGTTCCATTTAGATCCACAGGATGTTTGATAACAGTGGTAATCCCAAATTTGGTTGTGTTTTATTTCTAAAAAAAATTCTGGGTTTCTCCTTGGATACTACTTGAAGTTGACATCCAACTGCGAACAACTATTATTTGCTAAATGTTGATTGTATATCCAAAGGAGCCCACTAAATTAGTGCTTCCAGAACATTGAATTCTTAGATTAGAATCATTAGATACAGCATGCCGTGAATTTCATTGCAAATTGCAAATTGTCGTTTCCAACAACACAATCGACTCGGTAGGATCATAGGTAAGATGATAGAATCGCAGAATTTTCGAACCCCAAAAAAAAATGCGTTAAATGCCGGCATAACGGTTACCGAATCCCTTCATGTACAAGACGAGTCATCACCGTGGTTACAAAATGCCCAATATTTATTCGCGATAATTTTTAACACAAAATTGGTTAAAAAGACCAAAATCAAAATTTCCTGGGTGAAAAGGACAGTCAGATTTAGATACTGTTTAAATGGACAAAAATTTAAAAATAGGCGGGATGTAACCAGTTTCATCTGTCCATTTTCAAATATTTTTTCTTATTTTTATTTTACACGGGATGCATCCAGGTTTCATCCTTGCTAGTTTTTAAGTTTAAGCGGGATGAATCCGGTTTCATCCTTACTTTTTTTTTTGTCCATTTCACCCATAAAATTTTTTACTCGTCCATTTGAACCGTGTTTTAAATTTTCTTGGACAAATGACCCATTTTCCGAATTTTTAAACCTTCTATAAAATGAAAACAAGGTGAGAGCACTGCGTTGTACGGCGACTGCCGCACTCTTTGAAATGTAGGGGTGAATTTTGAAATGGATATTTGCATTCTTAAACTATAAGCAACCGTTATTTGAGTTCCCAATGTGGTAACAGATATAGAAATTCCTAATGGAGGCACGTTCATGGGAATTATGATTTTGCAACAGATTTAGGAATGCGAAATGTGTCTGACCATAGTGGTAGTGAGTAATACATGTGGTACATGAAAAACACGGTGGTATGCGGAAAATACAACGACATGCCAAAATGGTTGGTGTTTTAAATTTGGGGTTGGCATTAAAGGAGGGAAATACCGTCATTTGCACCCACATAACTATTACAGGCTCCCAATATTTACTAGCAATAATCCTTCACAACGGTTATAGATTCCCAATGTTCTCGAATATTTACTAGCAATAATACATATATAGGCAGAGTTGTAGATTTTAGTTGTCACATTAGATAGGCGGAACTCCAATTTCAAGATGAGTTTTTTCACATTTACCCTTATTTAATATACATTGATATCACCACAAGTGAGATAATGTTTATAACATTGGAAATATGATAAGTGCAAAACAGGAAAGAGAATGGATATTTATGAAACCAATTTTTTTTAATCTAAAAGATTGTGCATTTTCCACCTATATAAGTGGTACAGAGGGAGTAAAGGGTAAAAATGCAAATGATAAAAGTAAAACGGCTCCTTACATAAGGGAACTGAAGGAGGGTATGACCTCCAATAGGGCTTATTTGAAAAGACAAAATCTCAATACTAAAAGGTAATTCCTTTTCTTAGGACTAATTGAATCTTATAACCAGCAAATATTTTCCTTATATAAAGCTGCACTGATAATTTTTCAGAGAGGTGTATACCCAGAATTTGGAGAATATTTCCTAACTAACATCATCAAAACTAGACTTAATTTGGTTTTGTTGTATTTTAAGCTTATAGTCCGACTTTACAAGAAGATCACAAATTCAACACCATAACTCATAAGAGAAGAAATTAACAATATGTAAGTTTTAAATTCAAAACACTAGCTATTGGATATATTTCCTATATTTCCTAACTTCAGTACATATTACATAACCGCTACAACCTTCAGAATAGTAACATATAAGATGAGAACAATGAGAAATATCCACAAATATCCTGCATTTTATGAAAGAAAATTTATAGATTTCAAACCTATTATATCAATGGATTTAATTAAAAAACGTGTATATATAATCGGGAATTGAGACTGAGACGCCCATTAACATCTATAACAACGACAATCAACAACCCGTGCCGTTATGGCACGGGTCATACCCTAGTACCATATATGGTAAAAGTGTATGGTAAATACACCGCATACATTTAGCAATTCCTAAATTTGACATGTTGTGTTTGAAACTGAGGGCGCACCTCGCCCAACTCTTGGGAAAAGTTGAAAACCATGACTTTGCTTAACCCTTTGGAAAGAGTTTGAAACTCCGTTTGACTTATAATAGTGGACCTACTTTTGAAATTTGAATTTGGGAAATGTTTTAAACTCCCGCCTGCTATTAATAGGAATCTTTTCCACTGTGATTTCAGCTGTTGTATGTTAAAATGGGAGGCTATATTTAGCATATTAAGATAGCTTTTACCATTTATGGTTGTGGATGCTCTAAGGCTCAACTGATGGTTCCTGTTTCATGTGCAGCTTTATATGTGTTGAGGGAGCGTATTAGGAAGGGGTTACAGTTGTATTGTTCTGAGCCTACTGGACCATATCTATCATTTCAATACTATGGAGAGATTTTCAGCAATCAGATAATATAGTTTGTCGATGACACCAACATACATGGTGTAACAATTTACAATTTTTTTGAAGAAAATCTCACGACAAAACCCATTATTCAAGGACGGGGCAATTGTTTCTGAAGGTACAATTTTATAACTGTTTTATGGACTTATTGCGTTTGGTTTTTGATGTCAGTGTTTATACTTCATGGTCTAACAAATATGTGGTATCTATAGGTCATCCATATGAGCGTGTGGGCAGGCAGAAACGTTTTGGCATGCTGGGCAAGTGGAAAACTGCATAGTTAGTAGCTGGTCTTGAACGGTCCTTGCTAGTTGAAAAGCAGCCAAAGAATATTATTGTCACTCGTAAAGGAATGCTTGACCCTCTGGAGGTCCACTTGCTTGACCCTCTAGTTACCAAAGGCAGTGAGTTCCAGGTTGCTTGAAGATTGAGAAATTAGGTGATTTAATTGTAAAGGCTTGAGCCACAAATGCTTCTGTTTAATCTCTATGATTATTGGTTCAAGTGTATCATCTTACACAGCTTTCTCGCGTTTGATCGGTTGATCTTGTGCACCTTACATGTGAACAACGAGAAGGAAAATATGTTGCTAAAGCCTGATGCAACGGTTGTCACTAAACCAAATCACACTTGGCCTTCTCACACTGATGATCAAAGGATGAAGGTAAGCCTCTTTTCACATTTTTAAAGACCAATGTGAATTTGACGTGGTCATGATAGACGCATTTATGTGTCTATTTTAGTCTCAATTCTCTGTATTGTTAGTTCTCGATTTTGCGTTTATTTTGGTATTTTATGTCTTTGTAGGTGTTTTTGGAGAAATAAGCTTTTGCGGCGAAATTGGCTCGAAAAGTGGTTTTTGCGCTCGTGGGAGAAAATTACTAAATGCACCCAGAAGACGCACTACAGGCATCCCGGAAGTATGCTGGAGACTCCCCAGAAAAGTCATAATTACACCTCAGAAGAATTGCTAAAGGGAACCCGACAGTGGATAAGGGTACCCAAATTACTAAGGGGCATCCATTTCCAAGGCAAGTACTATTGGCAGACCCACACAGGTTAGGGGGAGGTCATCATTTTCATTTCAAATATATTTTTGGCGGGAAACAATGGCAGATTTGGAACTCGAGTTCTGAGCGATTTATAAGGAGACTCAATCGCGTATTTTGGTTACTTTAGGCCTGTTAGGGATAAACAGGCTTAGTACATGTATTTGGATCGTGTAGTTTGGGCTGTATTTTTGGTTTGGATCAAAACAGGGAAATAATTTATCTTGTGTTAAGTTAATATGGAAGTTATGTGCATATACAATCTCCAAGGAAGCATATTTATCGATTAAGAAGATTCTGAAATTAATCAGACGGCTGAGAGGGCGAGAAGAAAGTTTGTATCCTGTTTTTGGAAAAAAATATTTCCGAGGAAAGAAATATCATGTTTTGGAGATTTCGTGAGATTTAATCAACCATATATGTATAAAAAGAGTTCCCGGGACTCACATAAGAATATCGGAGAGTTTGGGGTCGATTGGAGGCTTCAGAAACGCTGCAGAGGAGTTGTAGCAGCAGCAGGAAGAAGAAGAAGAAAAGTTACCTGCTGCTGTAAAAACTCAAGAACACCAAGAACATTGAACCATCAAAAGCCGTCGCGAAGCAATCTCGAGATACAACGACGAGTTAATCATCTATCGTTGTCAAGCGGTCTTAAAACAAAGACCCTCGAGAGACGGTCGTTTATCTCTCGGGAAATCATTGTAAGCACTTTATTAATATTTTTAATACAATGATTAATGAAATTTTCTCAATCTTCGATCTATGAGTAGCTAAATTTCTTTTCTAGGGTTTTGGAGGAAACTATTTTTGATGGGTAATATTTAGTAATTAATTTCTTTGGCATATTTACTCCAAAAATTGTGTTTTAATTTGTCTAAAAATTCTCTCTTCTTTACATGCTTCGTGAAAAACCTGTTTTGGGTAGTTTCTACCGTTCTTTTATAAGCGAAGGAGGATTAGGCCTTAGAATAGCGACGAAAGTCATAAAAAAGAGCATGTAGTGTTATATCTTCCAAAGCATGAGATTGAGTTCGAAAATTGTTTTGAGTAAAGTCGGAGTATTATGTCAAAGTTTTATTTATTGAGTTTACCATCATTAGAAGTAGTGAAATCCAAAGCCCTAGACTCATCTCTCCTTGATAACAAAAATCAATTGTAATTAGTTTGTGTTAGTATTTTCTTTTATTAATCAAAAACCAAATCTTAAAAAAAAAAAAGTCCGAGCGAACGATACTCTTATACTTACCACTTGTAAAACTACATCAGGTCAGATGTGCAAGTGTTTGGTATTAATGCAAACAAGGGCTGACTAAGAATTTCCTCAACGCAGGTAGAGATTGCTTTGAGAGATCTTACACTCTCAGATTATGCAAAGAAGAATAATGTGAACAAATTGGCGTTGATCCAGTCTGAGACTTGTGATATTATTGTTGGTGCTGAGATTCCTCCATCTCCCAATATGTCAGCAGATAAAACAGATTGAAAACCAACATAAGAAACACGATGAGTCTCATTTATTTGTGTTAATTCGGAGGACATTAAGGTAAACTAACTATTGATCCATCTGGTTATGTTTTCTTTGTTTCTCTCTTCTTCTTGTTTCCCGGTTAAAGAGTGTTCTCTGATTTGAAATTGATGAGGTTCTTGTGAGCAGGAGAAGGGATACCCCTATTATTATGCAGAAGAATATTTTGAAGTTCATCTGTGAAGAAGATCCCAGGAAACAAATTGCAGATTACCTGTATGGTGTAAGTCCCCCTGACAACCTTCAAGTGATAGAGATTCACTGTGTTCGGTACGCATCAGCATTTCACTCTCCCATCGGCTCTTCCAGGGCATGATTTCTTGAATGACCTGGAGCCGCTTGGGTTGATGCTTTCTCAGATGTCCCCACACACAGGTACTTTATTTCTTTTTTCTTTGATCATTATCACTGTTCTCATAATTCGACATAAGATCCGTTTCTGCATCACCTTACCTAATGGGAAGTTGAACATTGGAATGAGTTGCTGATGTACTGTATTTTGCAGAGTCAAGCTGGATCTGACTTTTAAAATATTATTACTTTGTGCAGGATCTGACTGGCCATGCTCGAAAACTAGTAAGTAACAAGCTGTGAAATGGAGAGAAGTGTATCATCTTGACCCACATTTCCACTCCAGTTCATGGTCATTAACTGCCTAGAAACTTACCCATTCAGGGTACAAGTGGGGTCATGCCAACAAGGACTGCGGAAGCAATCCTCATGGTTACCTTTCAACTTTCTATGAGAAGGTTCAGATGCTCCTCAGTCCTCAATAATTGTTTCCTTGGGTTTTACCTGGTAAGATTGACACACTTCTTTCATGTTTAGTTCACAGTTGTAAGCTTTCCCTGATTGTCTATCTTTCTACTTTTCTTAAGGGATAAAGAACTCAACTACACTAGAACCGAAAACCTCTCGGAAAGGATCTTTTATGTTTCTTCAAGTTATTTTTATATCTCATGAACTGGAGACTTGCTGGTGCTGTGTATTTTCAGGTTCCTGACAAAGGTCATGGAGTTGCAACTTCCAGGGGGTGGAGCATCGTACTAATCTCTAGTATGGAATAAAGCTTGGAACACCTGGTGATTATTATCATGAGAATCACAGGACAACTCATTTTCTTGATTTCAGTCAGCTGAAGAGGCATTCAATTTGGCTGAGGATGATCTAGAGGACAAGTTTAGCTAATCCTGTGAAAGAGTTTGGAACTCCGTTTGACTTATAATTGTTCTTGATTAGAGATATTCTATTTCTTTTAGCAGTATGCAAATGAGCAAGCTGACTCTTTGAACAATGTTTAGGTTCCTTAACTATCAATAAAACTCTTTTCTCCTATTTAAAAAAAAAATGATGTAATAAGCACATGACATGAACTACTGCATAATCTCAAAGAGACTCATATCAACAAAGTACATATCAACTACTGCATAATCTCGATCTAAGAGACTCATATCAACTAATGCAACAGATAAACTAAACTCCCAGTTATGTCAGAATTTCCAAAACCTTATTCTAAGAGACTCGTATCAAATACTGCAATAGATAAACTAAACTCCCACAAGTAACAGATCTACGCAGACTCATGCTGCTCCTGAGTGATCTGCAAATGAATTTGGACTTCTTCTCTTGTAAGAGCATCCACAGTGGGAGACCAAAACCAAAATTTTGGTCCAAAAACCAGACGCAGTGGAGAAGGAGTAAAGATTAAAGACCAGACTAAAACTAAAAACCAGACCAAATATACTCTTTAGTTTGGTTTTAGTCGGGCGTAACTTAAAGTTGCGCCCGAACAGGCGTAATTTATAACTCCGCCCGTCGATAAAAGACAAAAAAAAAAAAAAAAAAATTGGGCGCAACTAAGAGTTACGCCTGATTGGCGTAACTCAAAGTTACGCCTCATTGAAAAAAAAAAAAATAATTTAATGGGGCGCAACTTAAAGTTGCTTCATTTGGTTTAGTCTTTCTCCCGTAGTGTGTGAACACGGACTAAACCCAAATTTGGTTTTTTTTTTTCTCTTTAGTCTTTGGTTTATGATCGCACCACTGCAGTTGCTCTAAGTATTTCACTTCTCTTATGCTTGAGTACAAAATAACTGACATTCTGGGTCAAGAATCCCAACAGATTTATGATTGATAGAATTGGTACAGTGAATAGTGAGGCAGCCACTTTAATCAACATATGGTATTCACTCTTTATAAGATACTTCAAAGCCAAAACCAATAAATCTAGAACAGCAGAAGAAGATTGTAAAATCGCTCTTTATAAGATACTTCAAGCCAAAACCAATAAAGTAGACAAATGTACGGTAAAATCGTTGTTGGCAGGCTTTTCAGTTTCAATTTCCACGAAATACGCTTCTCTATGAATTTCGATGCCACCATCAAAGTAGCCAAACAGCTGGCAATGTAATACAGAATGTGAAACCCGAAAACAGCGCTGAAGTAAAGAGTTAGGTTTTTTATTATAATGACTAGTTTGTCACCCGTACGATGCACGGGTATGGTTTTTGCTTTTGGGAATATTGGATGCTTGTTATAGTAAATATATTTCTAATTTCTTGGACTTATAGTTGTGGGCTTCAGTTTGGTAATTTGTTTCCAGTCGACTTATGTTTTCTCTCTATTTTTTTCAAAATTGATTTTCAATCTTTTCCCAAATAGTGAATTATTAAGCAACCTATGCTTCTTGGAGTTTTAGTGGTGTGCTTATGTATCTGCAGAGGTTGTGTTATAAGCTGACTTAAGAATAAGAATTGTATTTTCAAAGCAATGTTCAAATTTCAAAATAATACTGGTAACTTTCATTTATTGGTTAGAAACTTCCAACTTGCTAACACATTCTTTCGATATTGTTACATGTTGAGATTAGAAATTCTAGCTTCTTTTCTCTTCTTATAAATGAGCAGCACCTCACAATCAGCCTCAAATATGTAAACGGGAACCATTTATCCGTTTGGCCAAAATTAATTGAACACTTCTTAGAGCATCTCTAGTAACGTGTCTTAAAAATCCCACATGGAGGTCTTATTTAGACCCTTATATATGGATTTTATATATGTTAGAACTTCCTTATAATGAATCATCTCCAATACAGTGCATGGTCTTATTAGAGTGGACTTTTTATGGTTTTCTTTCTCTCTACTCTAAAGTATTTCTACTATTTTTCTAAATGATTCGAAGGAATAAAGTTACCAAACATAACTTGGACGATAAATGAGAAGCTCCCTTCACGCTGCATGGTATTAAATCAACAGATCCAAAATCGACGTTCATCCCAAAAAAGTTGCAGCAGAGAAAATGGTAAAAAAATTAGAGAGTTAGTATTTGACTATGTGTTAACTTGTATGCTGAAAGACTTGTCTGGGTTCAGGATGGATCCAAAAGTAAATTGATCATAAATGTAGCTGGGATGTTATTATTTGTCGGTTCAAGTCTTGCATGTTCACTTTCGTATCCGACGTTTCCATTATGCAATTCTGAAATAACACACATAGAGCAAAATATTTATTATCTTGTAGCCCCATTTGAATTGTACATATGGGAATGCCATGATTGAATTTATCCAAACATGTGGTTACGACAATCAATCAACCTTCATAGATTTAAAATTTATAAAAAATATATAGCAAAACCCTTTATCAGTTAAACATTATCTGTGCAATATGGCAAAAAAATATTTCTGCCTTGCATTTTACAACATATTTACGCAACGACAATACATTTGGGTTTTCACTGGGATACAGGTTTCAAAAAAGCTAGCTATTGAGTAACGGAAGTTTCAAGGAGTGAAATACATGAGTATTAAGGAAAACGTTAGTCCAAATCTGTATGAATGGTTTGCACAAAAGACTGGTAATGAGCTTAACCTGAACCAAACCCTTATCAACAAAGAGTACATGAGTATCCAAGATGGGCATGAGTGTTATTATCCTTTGCTCTCGTAAAATTAATGGTTTTGATAACTGCAGACATGCATAGCAGTCACCTGATTGGAAACAAAAAAAAAATGAAAAAAGAAGTTACTATCTGCAACGACTTTACAAATATGCATGGTGGTGATCTTAACATGGGGATAAAGCGGAAGGACGAACTAAATAGGAAACATTCGAGATACTTACAGTCAGAAGTTCTCACTGAACTGGATTTCACACACACTCTGGAAGAACAAAGCACATGAAAAGTGTTATCCTTTCAAGACATATATGATCTATCATGATGACATCGATCTCGGAAAAGTCGCCATCTCTGCAATATGGTTAATTTTGATTGAAAGGTTGTACGTTATTTTCATATATAATGTGATTAAATCCAAATAACCCGAGATATTGGATCAAACTATCTTTTTTTTCTGAAGCCATATTGGACCGACTGCAAGGAGAAATTAATTACTTCAACATGTTAAAACTGTATAAGCATGGGGAAGAAAAATATGACCTTAAATGTTATATTGCTTTCGGGCAGCGTAAGATGAATTCGAAGAATGAATGTGATTACAAACACAATTAGAACAACAACAAAAAAAATACAAAAAAAAACATACATGAGTTGGAAACCATTTAAGCCTCTAATCTAAGAAAGAGAAAGAAAAAAACACAATTGATATATTAAATCTTGATTTTTTCCCCGTATGGAACAGTGGAATGTGAAGGGCGAAAATCATGCAATTTATATAATAACTAAAAACACGATAATAAAGAGAGAGTTGAGCAGATGGACTTTTCCCATCCTATCCATTTTTGTGGCTAGTTTTTTGCTCACTGATTTTCCGGATCAATACCTTGTCTTAAGCCGGTGAGAGTTTGGTTCAAGTTTAATATCAAAAGAAAAAAATACAAAAACCAAACCATCAAGATTAACCTCAAAAACATCAAGATTAACTTCTTCACCTCTAATATCAGTATTGTATGAGCTCCAATCGCCACAACTGTCGAGGGGTTACACTTTCGATGCTACATGCAAAACAAAAATAACAAAGAAAATAAGATTAGACAACAAAAACCTAAATAATAAGAAACAAACAAAAAAAAATCAACAAAACTACGGATGTAAAAACAACGTGCAAACAATGAGGTTTGGTTGAAGCTCAAATGCTTTATATAATGAGTTACAAAGCCCAAAAAATTCTTATTTGGAAATAATATCAACCGAAATCTTAAAATCTAGCAATTTTTATAATTTAGGGCAGTTATTATATTTTTTAAATAGCCATGTTTACTTGTTTAAGTATTTTTGTCAAAAAATATATTAAAGCATCATGCGCTCAATAATAGAAATTGTTTTATCTTATCTTTATTTTTGGCATATGGAATGAATGTTTTCTTATTTTATTTATTTTTTGGTAAAATTGAATAAATAATAGAAAGTATTTAATTTGCAAACAATATTAACCGAAATTTTAAAATCTAGTAATTTTTGTAATTTAGGGCAATTATATTATATTTTTTAGATAGGCACGTTTACTTGTTAAGTATTTTTGTCTAAAAATATCAGGCATTAGTCCAATAATAGATATTGTTTTATCTTATCATTATATTTTTGCATATGTAATGAATGCTTTCTTATTTTATTTATTTTTAGATAAAATATGGACTGAATAATATTACCAAGATAATTGCATCAAAGATTCCACGATTTTTTTTTCTTCTAACACTTCCAACAGTATCATCGACTAATGATTTTGTATTATTTATTTTTGTACGGGATAAACAAACCCTTATATAAGCCCTCGAAAGAAGATTACTCGATTCATCTGTGACATCCAAAAACATAGTATTTTTCTTTTAATAGTTGATCTTAATTTAATCAATGATCCAGTTATTTAATATTATCTGAAATTGTAATTGAACCAATTAAATTTAAGTATTCTTTTCTACCGATAGGTTGGAGCTGTAATTAGGCGAGTTCTATTATAAAAAATGTAAACAGACATTGGACATTGGATTTTTTTTTTTTAATTCTTATTTATGACCGATTTAATTTTATGACACCTATCTTTCTGCAAAAAATTTTTTTATGACACCTATCTTTCTCACCAATGTCATGGCAATCTCGGGAGAGATTTTTTTTTTTTTTTTTTTTTTTTTTTTTGTCGTCATATACATACACCCGTGATGCTACACTTAGCGAGATCAGAGATTTTGTCCACTAAACCGTCCAACCTCCCCCCCCTCTTGATAGCACAATATGATATGGATTGGTATGAGATAACAAAGAGAAGATGTTGAGATACTAAAGTCCCTACAAAAATTTCTTTTTTCGTATGGCTTATTCATCATGGCGCTATCCTAACCCAAGATAATATTGCGAGACGAGGACGGGTATTGGTAAATAGATGTGTTTTCTGCAAAAAAGAATCAGAAACCATTAACCACCTATTTATGCACTACTGCCCTACTATCCATTTGGTTTGGATGTATTTCATGCATTAATTCTCGCAAGACTGGGTATCAAACTACAATATTACTGACCTTTTCATAGGCTACCAGATGCAAGGACTTACCGAAATAATGAATAGGGAACTTCTACCTTTTGCTTTTGTTTGGAGTGTGTGGAAACAAAGAAATTCTTGCATCTTTGAGGACAAAGATTACTCCAAGAGAATCTTATAAGGAAGATGAAGTCTCTGCTACTATACTGGAACTCTACAAATATATCTTTCAGAGGGATCACCTACCAAAATCTCCATTACAATTGGGCTCTTGTAGTGCATAGGTCCCAATAACTTATGTTTCTTTCAATCTTGTTGCTGCTTTAGGTAGAGGATTTTAGTTTCTAAGACAGACAACCATTAGTTCTTGTTGTTGTCTTTTTTTCTCACCTTTTGTGCAATTTGGTTGGGCTGTTCTCTTATTGCGAGGGTGTTGATTCCCTTTGGAATCCCCTTTGGATAATTCTGTATATTCTTATTTCTTCTATAAAATTCTTTGTTGTATTGATCAAAAAAAAACAAAAAACAAATAGAAGATATAAATGAAAGGTATGAGAATTTGTACACAAAACTATAAGGAGCGTCAATTTTGTAATCTTATTTCACAGTGTAAAGAAATACAAATTGAAAATTATCCTTTTTCACAACCGAAAGAAAGATAAAGACATTTGTAGGATCATAATATCGCAACGGACAAGGTTCGCGGGATTAATAAACGACGGTGTCGCGAGAGTGTCTCGAGAGAAGGTAGCAAGACTCGAGAGAGTGTCTCGAGAGAAGGTAGCAAGACTCGAGAGAGTGTCTCGAGAGAAGGTAGCAAGACTCTAGAGAGTGTCTCGAGAGAAGGTAGCAAGACTCGAGAGAGTGTCTCGAGAGAAGGTAGCAAGACTCGCGAGAGTGTCTCGAGAGAAGGTAGCAAGACTCGCGAGAGTGTCTCGAGAGAAGGTAGCAAGACTCGAGAGAGTGTCTCGAGAGAAAGGTAGCAAGACTCGCGAGAGTTTCTCGCGAGAAGGTAGCAAGAAACTCGCGAAATTATCAAAGAGCTCGCGAGAATATGAGTCGTATGTGAGTTGTCATCCATTATGTAAACACCTATATAAAGAGGAGAGCGGGGAGAGAGAAGGGAGAGGAATAATTTTTGAGGAGAACACTTTTAAGAGGAGAGATATTTTTAGGAGAGAGATATTATTTTTCTTTATCATCTTCTTCCCCAAATAATTAGATCTAGAGATCTAGAAATATCCATTAATGGAGATTCTCAATGTAATTCCAATGTAACCTCAACAATCATAGTGAAGAACCGTGGATGTAGATCACATTGATCGAACCACGTAAAAAATCTTATGTGTCTATTTAAATTTTTAGCACTTATATTTTGAGATTTAGGTGATTAATAAGTTTAGATCTAGAAATTATTATCAAGATATAGTGAGGGGTGTAGTGTGGGAAATCCTGCAACTACATATGCGCTAAACAGGGACCTAATCTTGTTGGTTCAAGAAAGTTTAGAAAAAACGACTCTTGTTGGTGATGAATTCAATTGGATCTATAAACTTTAAGAGAAATTTCCATGAAAAGTAGTTACTGTTCATACTTTTTATTTAGATCTATAAAATTTAGGTTCAAAAATGGAAATTTTATGGAAAGAATCACACTTTCAGGGAGAAAACACCGTCAACAATTCAAAGACATGAAAAGAGGAAGAGAAAAATATAGGTTCTTGTGATGAAATTCAAGGAAGAAAGCTAATTTTTTAATGGAAGATTTCATATTCAGGAGAAAAAGAAAAGAGGAAAATTGTTGAAGGAAATTAAGGAAGAACGAAGAAAAGGATAAGAACAAAACGCTGTGATTTTTATCACAAAAAGAAGCTCGCACAGATGGTTTGAGTTGGAGCGAAGAAGCTTGATGTCGCAAGATCAAATCTCGCCACAGTCATATTTTTTTCAAATATTTTTGAACTTTCAAGAGGGGAAAAAATGGAATAAAGCTATAGCATTGTGTGTTTCCTTCGCAAGCAACAAGTAGCCCAGATGGTCGTTTGCGAAGAGAACAAGCTTGGGGTTGCGAGTTCGAATCCCACCTTTTACATATTTTTAAACTTCCGAGAGCGAAGAAGTGAATAAAGTTATAGTATTGTGTGTTTCTTTCACAAACAAACAGCTAGCACAATTGGTCCTTGGCGAAGAGTATAAACCGAGAGGTCGCGGGTTCGAACCTCTCTCCTCGCAAAGAATTTTTGGCTTCGCAAAAGGGGAAAAAAATGTATAATCTCGCAAGGTTGTTTCGTTATCTCGCAAGCAAGAGGCAACACGGTTGGTCACTGCGAAGTTAATGAGTTCATGGTCGCGAGTTCAAGTCTCAACGAACGTGTATTTTTCACATGGATTTTTCGCAAATGGTATCTCGCAAGAAGAAAGTAAGTGATTATTTCGCAGAAACACTTCGCGAGGCGGGGCTAGCACGGTTGGTCGGGAGGCATGAATGCAAGCGGGAGGTCGCGGGATCAATTCTTGCTCTCGCACATTTATTTTTGTTATGCGAAATTTCGCCTGGACTTTGCTTATCTCGCAAAGAAGAAAGTTGATGATTATCTCGCAAGTTAATTTTGCAAATGAGGATTAGCACAATTGGTATGGTGCGAGAATATGCAAGAAGCAGGTCAAGGGTTCAAATCTCATTTCTCATACTTCTTTTTGCTACGCGAAGTTCATACATTTCAAGGCATTTATTCACTTCTTTGGCATCAACAGCGAATCACATAAAAGCTAAGTACCACTTTCCTTGAACATTTTACTTTTACAAGAAAATAAAAGATTTTTGATTTGATTTACAAAACGCGATACAATCGCAGAATTACAAAGATTTCAGAACTACAAAGATTTCACAATTACAAGAGAAACCGAGAAAAATATCTCGCAAAGATCAATTTATATATTTCCCTTAAATACTCGCTTTGTTTCAAATGAGAATGATATCCAACATGGAGAGTAGTAGCGGGCAAACCTTTATGGCGTACACCCTAGTTCGCGAATTTACTCTAGGATTTCGCAAGAGGCAATGTACCTAAAGTGCGTCATATAAGGGGTACCTATTAGGATCATCTCCATGAAGGATGTTTATCGGATGAGACGAAATAAGTTATACAAAGGAAATCAAAACAAAGAAAAACGATTTGAACTTGCAATTAAATGAATATTTTTGATAAAAGAAATGTTGAATACTAATCTAAATTTTTATTTGCATTACAGCATAGCATGAGGCAAAGAACATGGAGCGGGAGTTTCGCATGATGGATTCACAATACTTCTTATATTTAGAGGATTAAGTACTTCTTATACTTCTCAAAGGATACTTCATACTTCTTATATATTTCGAGGATTGAGTACTTCTTATACTTCTTCAAGGATACTTCATACTTCGCAGACTTCAAGAGATAATACTTCTTATTCACTTCGCAAAGCTTGAACTTCGCAAAAGAATAGAGGCAAGTACGTACTTTTCAAGAAAAATATTCTTTTCGCTCGTTCCTTCACCAATTGAAACCAAGGATTATTACAACAATGAATTTTTCCTTCAAATCGCTCTTCAAGCAATATTCAAGGAAAAAGAGGCAAGATGTAGGATCATAATATCGCAACGGACAAGGTTCGCGGGATTAATAAACGACGGTGTCGCAAGAGTGTCTCGAGAGAAGGTAGCAAGGTTCGAGAGAGTGTCTCGAGAGAAGGTAGCAAGACTCTAGAGAGTGTCTCGAGAGAAGGTAGCAAGACTCGAGAGAGTGTCTCGAGAGAAGGTAGCAAGACTCTAGAGAGTGTCTCGAGAGAAGGTAGCAAGACTCGAGAGAGTGTCTCGAGAGAAGGTAGCAAGACTCGCGAGAGTGTCTCGAGAGAAAGGTAGCAAGACTCGCGAGAGTGTCTCGAGAGAAGGTAGCAAGACTCGAGAGAGTGTCTCGAGAGAAGGTAGCAAGACTCGCGAGAGTGTCTCGCGAGAAGGTAGCAAGAGCTGCGAAATTATCAAAGAGCTCGCGAGAATATGAGTTTGTATGTGAGCTGTCATCCATTATGTAAACACCTATATAAAGAGGAGAGCAGGAGAGAGAAGGGAGAGGAATAATTTTTGAGGAGAACACTTTTAAGAGGAGAGAGATATTTTTAGGAGAGAGATATTATTTTTCTTTATCATCTTCTTCCCCAAATAATTAGATCTAGAGATCTAGAAATATCCATTAATGGAGATTCTCAATGTAATTCCAATGTAACCTCAACAATCATAGTGAAGAACCGTGGATGTAGATCACATTGATCGAACCACGTAAAAAATCTTATGTGTCTATTTAAATTTTTAGCACTTATATTTTGAGATTTAGGTGATTAATAAGTTTAGATCTAGAAATTATTATCAAGATATAGTGAGGGGTGTAGTGTGGGAAATCCTGCAACTACAACATTAAAACGGAACCACAAAAGCACAAGATGACCATTTCCCAACAAACACGGGCGATATGATAGGCCTTGCTAAGGGAACTACCATATTCAATTCGCATTTTGGTCTACCACAGGTCACCATCATCCCAAGAATTTTTGTATGACACCCAGGGCAGGCTTGATAGTACCAACCTGAAATGGAATTCTTCCCTGGCTTTTGGAACCATACCAACTTAAGTAAATTTTACACTATAAATAATATTTCCAACTTAATACATGCCTTACGATGAAATGGAAAAATGGAAAAAGCTTGCTTTCACAATATCGGCCCAAACTCAGAAACCTGTGTGAAGAAATGACTCAAATAAAAATAAACAAATTCTCATTACACCACCTATGGTCGTGGATACCCAACTATGGCAGGAGGGTGGGATGTAGTTTTTTCTCATTGAACTCCTCGTTAAATTCATGTAGCAGCTGTGGCTTCTATATGAACAATATATTTTAAAATTTCAGGTTCCATTAAGGACAAAACAGAATTACTCATCAACTGTAGCAAAAGCAAAACCAACAGTAAAAGATTCGAGCGGAAAGGAAAATTCAATAAGTTCACACATGATGAATAAAGCATTGTGATTCCAAATCGAAAGTAGCGACGACAACGACCAATTTCAGTACCGATTTACAGGAAAAAAATAGAGTTCATTAGTATTTTTCCATTAGTTAAAGATACATTAAACCTCTACACAACACTAATTCTAAATGGTAAACTTTCAAAAAGCCACCAATCTAAAAAAGCGTACAATTGCATTAACACCAAATCAAGAAGGAACAAACATTTAATTTTATAACGTATCCAATGTTGTCTTCACTAAGAGACTCTACCTGGCCAATTCATGTAAACATGACAAAAACCACAACTTTATAAGGTTGGGTTGGATTGTCTCTAAATTTATTTGAATGGTTTATGGTCTTATAGCATCAGATAATTGAAATGAGATCAACTAAACCATAGATATCAATCATAGATGTAATACAATAGAAATTAACAGAATAAACCTACAATAAACATGTAACGATACATAAACTTAATGAAAATACTTTTTACCTATTCAGTACAATTGATTCCAAAACTTGCCTAGGGTAACTGATAATTATCTACGGAGAAGCAGTTACCTTGGTCTTACATTCGCCAGTAGAATTAAAGAAGGGAGTTATAAAAAATCACAAATGCCTTAAGAATTCACTTTGAAGTAGTAATTTCCCAGCTCTTCATGCTCCACATAGCTAGCTATCTTGACGAATCCAATACAAAGATGTTACTCAGAAATTTTCTACTCAGAAACTTCCAAAACACACATTTTATTTCTTGTTACTCTTCGCAAACTTTATAAAGAGATACTACCTTCGTTTCGTTTCTGGAAAAGTGATAGGTAGTATCTAATATGGATTTCTATGTTGACAGTGAGGTCATTCGAAGCTATGCAGTAACGAAGTCACTTTTAAGAACATCTTAAGAAAGAATATTAGTAAGCAAGCATGGTGTTTCACACACAAACAACCAAGCTATGCTGGAACAAACTCACGCGCAATGAAACTTCAACAGTGCCATATTATAGTACCTGTTGATCGATAAATCTAGCCATGAATCAAGAATGGGTATTACCTTTTTAAGCGGTGCATCAAGTTCAAATGATGTCTATTAGTATACCAAGTTGCTTATGCTAATGTATAAGGTTTTAGATGTAGCCTTTATCTACTGGGAAGTGCTAGAAGGCCCTTATGGATTAGTATACAACTAAGTTAGTGACGGTAATGCTCATTACTATATGGATGAGTATGTCCAATATTATATGGATCCTGCAATGAGTGCTTTATCAAATAATTAAACATTCAATCAAAATACTTTATGCATGATTCTGTTATATAATAATGCATAACACACTCTTCATACCTTAAGCAATAAATATGCATATTCCATATTTCCTGGATCCTCATTTGCCAGCCTCATAGTCTTGCTTCAATCTGAGGACTTCACATTGGCTCCACAGGAAATAGCTCCTAATTGAAGCCCCTACGATCTTCCTCCTTTTGGAATAATCACTTTTAAGTTGAGTGATGCCTTCCTACTTCCACCATCTATTGAAAAACAAACATGTAAAGACGTCGAAGAGAATTCAAACGCATTTGGCTTAGCTCAATTCTATGAGTGCCAGCATAGGAGGTTCGGTAGACCTTTGATGCTTGATATATGATGGGCCTCTTGAGAACTATCTCCCTGGATTTGATCTGAAATGACGTAAATGATAACAAAGAACAGATGATAATCAATCAAAATCAGTATTTTGATGTGCTTGCGAATTCTCTTGTGAAACTACCCAGGACTTTTGAAGAAATTCTATGTAAAAAAGGATAAAGAAATAGCAACGATAATGAAAATACAAATACATATACCTTGACGTAAATGGTTTCAGAGAATTTTTTTCTTGATTCTCATTGATTGTTCTATCACGATAATATTTTATAAGCTTTGTCGTCATTAAATATCATCCCACCAGAGTTAGAATAATCAACAGGTAAAAGAAGAAGAATATGCATGCATGTAATATATGGGATAGCTCCTTTGCACGTCTAACATATGAATCAAAAACTTTTAAAGACAAATAGAAAGTAGATATGTAGTAATTGATCGTGTATTGCCTGAAATTTGGAGAATTTATAATTTATATACATGGATGATAATGAAATTTCATGGCATTTCAATTACATAAATTTAAAGCTCATATAGCTTGAACCTCCAAGGTAATCAGAATCAGAAACAATCAAGCCCCAGAGCAATTATAAAGTGTCCCGAGTATTACCATGTTTCAGCTTTCTCCTTAAACAACCTACATCCATACAAATGTTGATAACCTGTAAAACACGCACCATGAATATCTGATAAACACTCAACATCACAAAATCGAGGACTATTAGTACATAGGTAGATTACTTTCATGAATTTGTTGATACCCCTACCGATGAAACTTAAGAACTCACTGATGATAAGAAGGAAAGCAACCCAAAGCAAAAGTATTTGTATCGATCACAATGTATAATTGTGTATTGTAAATTACTTGCACATGAAGGATCCTCTTGATTAGAATCTGTAACACTGGTGTTGATGGTGGTTTTTAAACGAAGGGTAAACTCGTAAAACCCTAAAAATAACCTAGTGTCACCGGTGACACATTTATTTGGACATTTAAGGCAGGTAGTCGGTATTTAATAGGGGTATTTTTTCAAATTAGGGTTACAACGAACAAAACCCTAATTCACCTCCATGCCAATGGCAAATCATGCCAAGCCACATTTAGCCCGAGCTAGCTGCGCCATGCCAAACGCACTCTGCCTTGGTCCTAGCTACGCCAGTCACGTCACGCCAAGCCAAGCACTCTTGCTTGGCCCTAACCACGCCATGCCAAAATGGCGCCCGCAAGAGCTTACAAACCATACAACCTAGGCCAAAACGGCCACGCATGCCATTGGCACATGCCAACATGCTCATTGGTAGCTTTTCCTACCAAGGCCACGGCCCTAACGGCCACGCATGCCATTGGCACATGCCAACATGCTCATTGGTAGCTTTTCCTACCAAGGCCACGGCCCTAACGGCCACACATGCCAACATGCTCATTTGGTAGATTTTCTACAAAGGCCACGGCCCTAACGGCCACGCATGCCATTGGCACATGCCAACATGCTCATTTGGTAGCTTTTCCTACCAATTCCACGGCCTAACGGCCACGCATGCCATTGGCACATGCCAACATGCTCACTGGTAGCTTTTCCTACCGAGGCCACGACCCTAACAGACCACGCATGCCATTGGCACATGCCAACATGCTCATTTGGTAGCTTTTCCCACCAAGGCCACGGCCCTAACGGCCACGCATGCCATTGGCACATGCCAACATGCTCGCTGGTAGCTTTTCCCACCAAGGCCACGGCCCTAACGGCCACGCATGCCATTGGCACATGCCAACATGTACCCCCAAACTTATTCTTTGCTAGTCCTCGAGCAAATCAAATCTAGAAAATAAAATCCTAACTCACTGTCGCAGGCATCGTCGATTGCATTTAGCGTATGCAATAAGCCTTTAAACCCCTTGGTGGCCCTAGTGGCCGAGTTATAGTCTCGGGAGGGTTTACCAGAGGTGTACCCACAAAACCTTACACCAGGACCTAACTATCTACGAGAACCTTGGAAGGCACTAAAGAATCTCCTTGGTTGGCATACTTATTGACTACGGGAGGAAGTACCACGATGCGAAATTCCAATTCTTTGTACACGAGTTTGCACTCGGCATACTAAAATTCATATATAAGTCACAGAGCTCTACTCGAGATAGTCGCACTATGGACATCAATACCCGAGTCAAAACTAATCACATGGATAGATCAAGAAGATGGAAATAGAAAAACATAGATGGTTTTGATGTTTACTAAGTGATCGATGTTTCCCATATATGTCGAAGGCCTCCGCCAAAATTAACCTATCCTAATGGGTGAGATACTAGTCGACTAATATCAACACAATCGGCATATACAAGGGAACCGGTGGTCGACAATCCTAATTCTAGATCAACACGTCGGCATATACAAGGGAACCAAATGGTCGATTTATTCACCGAACATTAATATATTTTTTTTTATTTAAGCGCATGATTAGATCTTTTGGATCCAAGCGCATGCTTCTTGTCGTGAGATTACATGATAGTTCCCGTGGATCCCTGCATTCCACGCTTGTTTAAGCGACGGAGACAGGGAAAACACACACATATTGCTATTCCCAAGTGTTAATTTTATTCCGTTTGGTCTAATGGTCTGGTCTCACTTTTTTTTTTTTTCTTCAACTTTTTCATTTTTTTTTTTTCTGGGTATCTCAATCACTCTAATTCACCCTAGCATCGGTAACAACTTGATTCGTGGGCCCCACCTAATCACTTAGAGAAACATAGTTTAAAAAAAAAACAAAAAAAAAATAAAAGTGAAGTGAAAAGGACTCAACGAGATTGGTGAAACTATCATGTTATTTCTAACACCTGAGCTCTGTGCTTTTATGAATAGACTCTTTAGATGTTGCCATCTAATCGATTGGTTCCTCAACTCCTACAACCAAAATGCTTCCATCCACTTAGATTGGTTAGTGCCATCCTTAATAAACATAAATTTCTAGGCTCACGGAGTTTAACAATGCAACTAAAACGTTTCTCCCATACCCCCAAACTTAAATCTAACATTGTCCTCAATGTTCTAAAGATAAAATTAAAAGCATGAACAAGGAGAAACTGTTACCATTTGAAGTAAAAGAGTTAAGGAAATATATTACCGTGTCGCATGAATATTGGGTTACCTCCCAAGAAGTGCTAAGTTTAACGTCTTGACCAGGACTAACAAAGGATTAGTCACCTCATAGAATCATAAAGTAATAGCCGAAATTTCGTAGGTCATCAAAACCAAATAGAGCTATCACAAGTAAAAGGAATCTGCAACATGCCAAGAAAATTAACAAATAATGCACACCCTTGTCTAGTTTCTGTTTAAGACAACTACATCTAGCTGTGGTTCTGGTTCAGGCTCTATAACTGGGTCGAGATAAAATATTTTCATGGGTTGGATTTCCTCGAAGCTAAGATCCGATTCAGGTATTAGAGTCTGGAAAAACTCAAATAAAAACTTAGAAGCACATAATAATAATTGAGGATCCTCAAAGTCAATCAGTTTTGACTCACACAATTGACCACGACGAAGCTGGCAGTCAGTCATAAGAAAACGTGTCATTTCTATTCTCCTAAAATAATTAGGTTCGGTCTCAGAACTTAATAACTGACACATTTTGAACTCATACATTCCCACAATTGGTTGAAAAATATTTGGTGGGAAAACAAAATCAACTGGGTATCATAGCACAGGCTAACCACATCAACCAGAGGATGGGTTTCTAATAACTGAACTTCCTTATGGACATCACTAGGTTCAGGAAAACGTGTATGAAGATAATCTTTTAAAATGGTTGAGGCACATATGTCAAGTCTCAAGTGAGGGACCTTTCTAAGAGTTAAAGCACATGGAGAATGATAATCACCCCCAAACTTAGAGTTTTCAGTGTCTCTAGAAAGACTAGTCACAACTTCCCTAATTTCAAGGTTATCTGATTCCTGAAAATGGTCAATTGATTCTTCTAAGTCAGGTTCATCCTCACTCATCTCTACGAGTTCACTTTCTTTTTCTAAGTCTATTGTTTCTACATCGCTAGACTCAAAATATACCCGTTCCTCTAAACCATAATCGGCTTCGTAATCATAAGGAAATACTACCTCGTCTAAAACGGTGGTATCTCTAGTCAAATCCTCGTCCTTTTGAATAGGTGAATAATTATTAAAATTATTTGGATTCAAACTAGAAATAATATTATCGTTGTTAAGCTCAATTGGAGTAGCAAATTCCTGATCACTATGCCTACTTATTCCAAATACTTCATCAACACTATCCTCATCATAATCGTCATTATAATAACATGAAAATGGTTGAACCTCATCTAAAGTAGTGTTACCAATTCTAACCTCGTCATCTTGATTATGCAAATAACTATCCTCATTTTCAAAGGTACTATTGGAAACACTATATTGGAAATTAAAACTATCTTGAGCATTTCTTTCCTGGGCCTCTAACAACATTTTTCGAGTCGACTCACATGACTTCCTGATTTGATCTAGGAAAGAAGGTTCACACGTTGCATTGCTTTCGTCCAAAACTAAGTTATTCATCTCATCTGAACTACGTGTTGACTCAAGTAACTTTTGTGTTGACTCAGCTAACTTACATGCGGACTCTAGTAGAGAGGAATTTTGCTCGTATGACCGGTGGGTGTATGGATAGTAATTGGGCTCACCATGGTATGAGCCATAACCTTGAAGAGGCTGATGTTCCCAACCACTATTCACACTATGGTCAAGGTAGTAACGTCCATTTTGAAACTCAGTCGGATATTCGTTGTATTGGCTATTGTAATACCAGTTCGACATTCTATTCGCGAGGGTGTGAGTTGTCACACAAAATAAAACCCACCGACAGGGATTCGTGGGTGGATAGAGTCTTACCTCCCGTACCCGGATGGGCGATGAACCGTTGAAGTCGACTCGGGCCACCGACTCCGATGTCGAGTGTACGAACCCGAGGGGCCGAGACAGTATCGTAACTGTCGTCCTTCCCTGCAAACAGTTTATATTTAACCTCAACCCTTCCTTAGGGTTTTAAAAATAATGTCCAAGTCCCAAAAAAAAATAAAGTCCAAAAAGTCCAAAAATAACAGAAAAATTACAAAAATACAACCCTATTTACAGATTCTAAAAATAAAACAAAATAACTATATACAAAATCTTCTTCTTCACTCCTTTCAGATTCCTCTTTTCTTTCCTTCTCTGGCGATGCTTTCCTTTTATAGCACTTTTGTTTCCTTGTAGCTTCGCTTCAAATCTGAAAAGAATAGAAACACACCAAAACGCGTAAAAAAGAACAAAAAATAATAAAGAAAAATAAACCTAAAACAAATCTAAATACAAGTCCGCGTCGGCGGCGCCAAAAATTGATGTGATTTTTATGTTGTTGTAGTAAAGTGGTAGTAAAAGTTCGTTCAACTCAGACTTGTAAAGACTCGATTTAAGAAAATACTAAAAACAAAGAAAATATGTACACAAGTTTTGTCACAAATATCGAGAGAACTGAGACTCAGGATTCCACCAATTCTTATACTCATGTGGTTCAACTGTTAATTCTAGACAATTATAGCTTATAAAATATTGACTCTTTCTTTGCCAAAAATAGATTTTTAGAAGATTGATTTGTACATCACTAGCATGACGCATCAAAAGCACTTAGACCAAGCATACATCATCATACGACATCACAATCAATTAAGAAAAATCTTAAATCAATTTAGAATAGTGCAAAAGTCATAAAAGAATTAATTAGAATTACCACATGCGAAAAGAATGGCTTCCTCCATTGTCCCAGTGTTGGGGTTTAGCTCCTCATATTATTCACGTGCTCAAAATAATTGTTCATAGCTCAAATAGGTGAAAACAAGAGAAAACTAATAAATCGGGCGGTTCGCAACGCTAAATAGGTGTTCTGAGAATCAAAGAGCGCCATTAAAGGCCGCATAAATAAGATCATTACGAGTAAATAAGTCTACGCCCCTTAAACGATACTTACGCTTGCAGTTGATTGCAACAGTTTTATGCGGCGGACTTTGGAAGTCTGTTCTTCGTCTTCTTCCTCTTCTCGCCTGTGTTTCTCTGCTGATGATGAACACGTCTCTGCAGCCTTCGTTCTCCCTCTGCTACTACCCCAAACTACTCCCAGGTCTCGACACCCCTTCTGTGACTCCCATAGCTCATATATATACCCCACAGGCCAAAAATATCTCGTGAAAACTTTCATAAACCTTCCCTGACTTTCGGATTTTTTTTCGTTCCCCGCGGCAAGTTACCTTAATTTCGCCTCCTCTGTTTCTGTTTAACGCGTCTGAAACTTCCCAAAATATAACAGAGGATATATTTGTTCTTCAAACCTTCACGTAACTTCTCTTCTTCCACGAAACTTCCAAATCTAAGCCATCACCGGAGATAATATCTCACAGCCCTGTTTAATCGTGATTCCGTGTAACTCGTTTTATTTTTTCGATTTCTAAAACTCCTACCCATCCTGTTCTAGTGAAACAGGCCCAAATCGAACCTATCCAACAGGAGAATCCAAGTAAAACTCGCCCAAATTCTTCAAAGCAAAGTACGCTGCTCTGTGATTCTTTTCCCGCATTTTTTCACTTTTAAACGATGGGGATGGAGTGCCCCTATCTGTTCCTAGAGTGCCTTTAGCACTAGGGGTGGGAACAATGGCCCTGGGGTGCAAATAACGGTGGATGCTCCTTATCAGTAGGGTACCCCTTATCCAATGTGAAAGGTCCGAATAGCAAGTGTCCTCCGGAAGTCCCTTAAGCAACCTTTCGAGCCGATTTCTCCAAAATTGTTTATTGGCCAAAAATACCTACACACACATAAAACACCAAAATAAGCACAAAATCGAGCACTAACAATATATACAATTGAGATTATATCAGACACAAAAATGTGTCTATCAACATGCTCGCTGGTAGCTTTTCCTACCAAGGCCACGGCCCTAACGGCCACGCATGCCATTGGCACATGCCAACATGCTCGCTGTTAGCTTTTCCTACCAAGGCCACGGCTCTAACGGCCACGCATGCCATTGGCACATGCCACTCGCTGGTAGCCTTCATCACCTAGCCGTGGCCCTAATGCGCGCCGGTAGCCTAACTTGCAAGCCGTGCAACCTAGGCCAATTCGACTGTACGCGCCACTGGCACACGCCAAAACACACGCTGGTAGCCTAATTTGCAAACCATGCAACCTACCACCAAGGCATTCCGCACATGCCATTGGCACATGCCACACACGCCACTACCAGCTCTGGCATTGCCACTTACACTCAACGTACAACCTACCACCAAGGCATTTCGCACATGCCACACACGCCACTAGCAGCTCTGGCATTGCCACTTACACTCAACGTACAACCTACCACCAAGGCATTCCACACATGCCACATGCGCCACTAGCAGCGCCACTTGCACTCCAGGTGCAACCAACACTCGAGATATCAACAAAAGCGGGGATGCTTTCCGGGGTTTTGGTTTGGTGGTCTGACTTGCGGCGTACACTACGCTCACATTAAGAAAGCGTGAAAAGGAATAAAGCGGTCAAATAAATGAGGAAATAATGGTGAAAACGTTTTCACCCATAAACACCTATGCGGTTACCACCTCCTCCCATTATTTCACCCTTTACTCTCTTCCTTCATGAGGCCGAGTACGTTTCAATCTCGACTTGTATAAATAGGTCTTACCTATTTCCACCAGACAACAAGTCTTGGTCAGGAGAAAAATACTACACTCTCAGAAAAGACAACTTTGCAAGCTCTCCAAAAAGCTTTCATATCTTGCAAGCTTACGAAGCTTCCACTTTCTGATACAAGTCGAGATACTACTCTCCCAGAATTATTCTGGTCTCAACACCTTTCTTTGCTTCCCTCCCCAAATCAACCCTTCTCCTCCACTTTGTGACCGAAGCAAGTCCGGAACGGCCATTTCTTGGTTTAGGCCGGACTTGTGCTGATTGATCTCTCGAATCTATAAAGTGCTCACGTGCAGCACATTTGTTTAGGGTTTGAACCAGTTTCTCACTTACCTACCGAATTTACCGAAATCGGCAGAAACGATTTTTACCCATAAACAATTGGCGACCACAGCGGGAGGATTGATCTATCGGCTACAATGTCGATTTGTCGATCTCGTTCTTGACCCGGATGTCAAGATGGTAGGGGAAGGCGACTCAATCCGACGCAACTACCGGACGACCGGTTACTAAAAACTACACAAGAAATGGGGACTTCAAGAAGATGCTACCACTCGATCCGGCTCAACTACTGGACGACCGGTTACCGGTTGTAAAAACTACACGAGAAAACTGGGGACTCGCCGAACATGCTATCAACGATTGGGGACTTGCTGACGATGCTACCAGCAAAGCCGCCTTTTACATGGAGAGGGGCGTGTTCACAAAAACCTATGAAGTGAGTAAATTTAGACTGCGCAAGTGTTGATGGTGGATTTTCATTCAAGGTTAGATTTGTAAAAAACCAGAAAAATCATGCGCTAACATCTTGTAAAAGATAAAGCCATTTATAAGTGTTGGATATTCCCTCACTTAATTCACCAAGAATGGATCATGTAGCAACAATCCCTTCTTGTGAATTTCATATCACCTTGTATTTCTGTACTCATTATCGGTGTGGCATGACGACTGAGTGTTACTCTTATAGAGTAACATGAACCTCCAAGCACTATAATGAATCATTATCAGTGTGGCATGAGACTGAGTGTTACTCATATATAGAGTAACACGAACCTCCAAGCACTATAATGAAACCATGTACGAAATACCCGTACAGGCTGATGCTCGGTGTGTTATATTAGCCCGAGCCCCTCTCGGTGTGTTATATTAGCCCGATTGAGCCCCTCTCGGTGTGTTATATTAGCCCGATTGAGCATCCGGACTTGACTGTATCAGTCTCCGGATATGATCTGATTGCAGTCATCCAACTCCATAAGCATGATTGGGTGACCACAGATCAATTCCATCACCCTAAGCATGGTATGGAATACCCACGGCCTTAGCTTGCCAGATATGATCTGATCGCAGTCATCCAACTCCACAAGCATGATTGGATGACCACAGATCAATTCCATCACCCTAAGCATGGTATGGAATACCCACGGCCTTAGCTTGCCGGATATGATTCGATCGCAGTCATCCAACTCCACAAGCATGATTGGATGACCCAGATCAATTCCATCACCCCCAAGCAGGTATGGAATACACACAACCGACCCCGCATGGTCGACCATTGGCCTTCGCTTGCCAAGAAACCGTCCATACCAAGCATTATGGACGGAAAACCCTAAATTAGGGTTTGCGGCATATTACATGTGCCGCAAAACGTCTCAACCGTCCACATTCGCAGGCATAGATGGAGGGTGTAGATGTAGACTCAAAGGGCCCGGAGCATGTCGACACAATCACCATGTGACCGCCTACACACTCGACCAATCGGTCAAAACCAACCATGATTGGTTACAACAAATTCGTGCCTTGAAAGAGCATGGTCGCGCGGCTTTGAAAGCCAAAATCGGGGTTCAAGACATCGCGCGTCCATCTTCTCCGGCACGAATGGAGGGTCACAGATTAGATTGAGCAAGGGTCGGTCACACCGCATGACCACCGTGGGCCCATCTACCTCCTCACGCGGTCGGCCAAGGCACATCATTCCGGCCAACCCAAAACGCACGCCCAAACTCGTGCGGTTACACCTCCCAAATCCTAAACTGATCTCGACCGCTCAACTTCACCGGATGATTTGGATGGCTTAGATCACGTTTTCATGGGATAATCGGTATAGGTGTGAACACCAACCTACCACCTACACGGTGGTATGATCGACCAAGACCGACCAAGATGGGTCGTCTTGGGCGCGCGCCCAAACTTGGGATGACACGCGGTTACCAATTCCTTTGCGGTAAGAGATTTCCGCAAACCAATCTCGACCACTCAACTTCACCGGACGAATTGGGTGGCTTAGATCACGTTTCATGAGACGGTAAGACATAGGCATGAACGTCGGCCCTACCGTCTTCACGCCAAACCAACCGGCCAAGACCGACCAAGCTAGGTCGTCTTGGAAAATGCGCCGGAAAGGAGTATGGCGCGCGGCTTCTTGCGGTATCAAAC
Source organism: Papaver armeniacum (assembly GCA_023531295.1). Taxonomy (NCBI): domain Eukaryota; kingdom Viridiplantae; phylum Streptophyta; class Magnoliopsida; order Ranunculales; family Papaveraceae; genus Papaver; species Papaver armeniacum. The sequence goes on from JAJJWW010009709.1 coordinate 61,929, forward strand.
TTCCGTCGCAAAATCAATCTCGACCACTCCCCTTTGACGGTCAAATTGAGTGGCCCAGATCGCGCTCTCATGAGGGAACGGAATACAAGCGCCTACACCATCATGCCGTCAACACGCATGTATGGTCGGTCCTCTCCAAAATCCTTCCCATGCTTGGTTTCGACCAAGCTGAAGAGTGATGCTTGCGCACCTCTTTAAAAACCCTAATTTCATCAACGGTCGCAGATGAGTGTCTCAATCATCATCTCATCCGTCCGACTTCACCGACTTGGTTATACAACCACGGTCGGGAGTTATTTGGTTAGTGAGCAGTCATTACACATCACTTTACCACACCGTAATGCAAGACTCGCATAAAATACACACGATCTTGCACAAGTATCGACTTTCGAATAACGCAGTTATTCAATTCAACATTACATGCTATCTTTCGTGGATCCACAATCCACATTCCAGGACATCAATCATGTCACAAACAGGGGATACTTTTGCTGGGTATTGGTCTGGCGGTTTACGGCGTGCGGCGTGCAACGCGCCATCACAAGAACGTGTTAGGGAGTCATGGACGGTTAGAGATGAACGGGGAAAAGTGGGCAAGACCGGGTCGTGTATTACCGACACACAACTCCACTACTCCATCATTCCACTACCTCCACTTCCCACGAGAAACGTGAATGAGGCTCAATGACTTGTATAAATAGGTTCTCCGCCCTATTTTCCAACAACAAGGAATATACGGGAAAGAACAACACAAGTTCAGTCGACAGAAACCAAGTGTTGATACCGTCATATTCAACCATCTTCTGTCACAAGTCATAGCAAGCCAACACCTTCACAATCTCAACACCTTCTTCGCTTCCCTCCCTAAGATCAACCCCATCTCCTTCACTTTGTGACCGAAACAAGTCCGGAACGGCCATTTCTTGGTTTAGGCCGGACTTGCACAGATTGATCTCTCGAATCTACAAGCACTCACCGCGCAGTGCATTTGTTGTAGGTTTAAATTCATTCCTCATCACACCCCAAATTACCAAATTCAGCGGGAGTAATTTTCACCCATCAACAATTGGCGACCACAGTGGGAGATTGATCTATCGGTTGCATAGAATTGAATCCTCAATTTTTGGTTTCCATCTCGCAATGTATCCAGGAAACTACGGGCGGTTCGAGATATCATGGGAAGCATAGCTGGAATCTTTGGAGGATGTCTTGGCAAATCAAGCCGGTATCACCGGGAGGCGGAGCGAGACATTTCGCCTTTTGAATGACATAGCGGCACAATTACAAGAAGGATGCATCCACTCTGCAAGAAACGGTGAATCCTTAGCCGGGGATCACACCTTTACCGGGGAGAAACAAAAAGAGCGCGTAATCGCGGGGGACTCGGGAAAGATGAACGGCGGCGAGGTCCGGTCGACGATGAGAATCCGAGACGACTCCACGGGAGAAGAGACTTGTCCGGAGCACTACAATGTGCGCGGATAAAGAAGGGAGCCTGCGAGCCTATGGAACCGTGTTAGAAGATTTATATCTCAAAACCCTCATTTGAAGCCGGAAGACTGTTCGACCCGCATCAACCTTTCAACTGAGTGAAGAAATGCTTGAGGAAGGAGAGATCAATCAAGGAACGCGTGAGTACAGAGGATGGGAACGTTCAATTCGATCACTCGGCAGTGACATTACGACACCTTCCACATCACTCTGCCTAGGCAAGCGATCCCTCAGATATGATGACATCCGCAAGTCTTACAACTTCATCTCCTATTCCACATCAAGGCCACGGAGAGACATTGCAACGCCCGCTAACTTGAGGAAAAGCTAGACTCAAGGTACTTACATTTCCCTTCCCGGTGAAGAAGATCCTGGAGCTACTAGAGACGTGGGTGCGAAATGGAGAGTTGAAGCTACCCCCGTGCAGGCGCCCACCTGCGATCAACAAGTAATGGATCCGAGGTACTGTCATTACCATCGGTTCCTTCATCACCCCACCCGGTGAATGCAACGCTTTGAAGCGCATTGTTCGGAGAAGCTCGGTTCAGAGATAGCTTGCGGAGGATTTTCTTAGAGAGGCTACTCCGGTCTGATATGGTGAGGCTTCAAAAGGCAAGTAAGTTTTACTCAACAACTTTACAAGAAAGATAGTTTAGAATTCACTGGGGACTTAGCATCCCGCACGTGGAGAAAGAGGCTCAGTGATCAAACGCCATGTTTGTTTCCATTCGTACCTCCCTTTTACATAACATTTGCAACTTCATATATGTGCAATCATTCATGACCAAGATGCAAACCTCATTTAACATAATCTCTTTCAAAAAGTTTGTTCACAAAACTATCTCAAAATAAGCCAATTCAATTACCTATTCAAGACCGGAAGTCAGAAGAAAATCCTCACTATCACTCAAAAAAAAAAAAAAAAAATCTAAAAGTAAAAACAAGTCGGTAGCTACAATCTTTCAAGGAAGTCCTTCAACAAAGACAACTCATCCTTCGGGCAAGAGAGACTTTCATCCTTTGAAGTACAACTGCTCGACTTGAGTTCCTTAGGCAACTTTTCAACCTCTTCTTCCTGGCGAGTAACACAAGTATACGAGAAGGGCTCCGTCCTATAATTTCGGAGCTACCGTGGTCAATACACCTTATGCGGCCGTCACTTCTACCACCGGTGCCAGCGTAGCAGGAGATATTCCAACAAGTGTAACACCTCCCGTCACCGAGTCGAGCAGCCGCAAATCCCGATAACTCCTCAAGCGTAACGCCTCCGGTAGTCACCGAGCAACAACTTTCACTCCCTGCATCGGGATGAGGAGCCGGAGGGACGAGAGGAGGACCACCATCCATTACCATTTCAGACTTGATGGAGAAGCGAGGAAGTTCTTGCTAAGACTCAAACGGATATGGCCGCAACTCGGAAAGAGGTATTTCCCCCGCGCGGACCTACGTGGACACGATCAAATGAGCGACATCAGATTGAACGGTCTGTCATGGAGATTCCTACACTGGGACCTGATCCTCACAATGATCCTCCCAGTGTCATGTGATTTACTACGAACAAACCATGTAAACCACGCTTGGGAGGCGAGGCTCAAAGACGAAGTTCCTTCACCTTCGATCAAAGACTTCTTCAACACGAGAAAGATGGTCGAGTCAAGAATCATGGAATTCGCAAGGGTAAATCGGGCGAAGAGCCGCTCCGCTTCAACGCTTCCTCCAGCAGAAGGTCGCTTCAATGGTCTATCCAAGAGCCGCCTCAATGCTCTCTCCAGGGACCCTGTTCACTTGAGAATCCTGCTTCAACACTCTCTCCAGGATCTACCTCAACGTTCGCACCAGAAGACACTTTAACATCCTCTCGAGTCGTTTCAACACTCAAGCTACACCAATAATCGCGCTCCGGTCAAGTTGTCTTTGATGTACTCATTGCTCAACGTGCGTCTCATTCATCCTTCATGAGGATCCAGCAGAGCATGAAAAAAAACCTGAAGTCGATAGGAGGAGGGTTATCCTGTGGAACGAATATTTTCATATAGTAGAGAGAGCGCAGTGAACAACTCATCATCAATGTTCGGCATGTATTTGAAGCTGTCAACACTTCCACCAAACATTATCTTGGAGGAAGATATATCAACGGGAGTTCTTTTCTTTCTACCGCAATGAAATAAAAGACAGGAGTTAGAACTTCTATGAAAGCACATGAGAAGTGTAGTCACACACGGCAAGACACAACTCACATCGGAGCACACAATGACTAGGTCCAAACATCGTTCAAGTATGTCCGGTATTGATTTCGATCCGGTATAAGTTTCAAGACCGGTATTGCTCAAGTCTCAAGTCGGCGCACAAAGCAAGGCCGGTTTCGAGTCGAAGCACATGGCCGACGTTTGAAGCATGTACACGGTGGACCCACTTTCAACCGAAGCGGACACAACAAGCCCACGTTCGATCAAGCGGCGCAGTAACCCCACGAACGAAGCATGCGCAGTCGGTCGATTAGGCATATCCCCACGATTGAACGAAGCGGGCGCAATAGCCCCTCGACCCGGAAGCAAAGTCATCGCAAGGTCGATCGAGCTGAGCAAGACCGACATCATGCTAGGGGAACACTTTCTGGGACGTTTCTTGAACGTGACATGCTCGAAGGACGGGACGACCCGTCTCTCCGGGTAACATCTAACTTTGTCTCATAAGTTTTATCTTTAACTGTCACCATCTCATGCCTACCACACAATAGTGTAACCATTATGTGCTAGGCAGGGGACTTAATGTTGATGGTGGATTTTCATTCAAGGTTAGATTTGTAAAAACCGGAAAAATCATGCGCTAACATCTTGTAAAAGATAAAGCCATTTATAAGTGTTGGATATTCCCTCACTTAATTCACCAAGAATGGATCATGTAGCAACAATCCCTTCTTGTGAATTTCATATCGACCTTGTATTTCTCGTACTCATTATCGGTGTGGCATGACGGCGAGTGTTACTCTTATAGAGTAACATGAACCTCCAAGCACTATAATGAATCATTATCGGTGTGGCATGAGACCGAGTGTTACTCATATATAGAGTAACACGAACCTCCAAGCACTATAATGAAACCATGTACGAAATACCCGTACGGCCGATGCTCGGTGTGTTATATTAGCCCGAGCCCCTCTCGGTGTGTTATATTAGCCCGATTGAGCCCCTCTCGGTGTGTTATATTAGCCGATTGAGCATCCGGACTTGATTTGTATCAGTCTCGGATATGATCTGATTGCGATCATCCAACTCCATAAGCATGATTGGGTGACCACGGATCAATTCCATCACCCTAAGCATGGTATGGAATACCCACGGCCTTAGCTTGCCGGATATGATCGATCGCAGTCATCCAACTCCACAAGCATGATTGGATGACCACAGATCAATTCCATCACCCTAAGCATGGTATGGAATACCCACGGCCTTAGCTTGCCGGATATGATCGATCGAGTCATCCAACTCCACAAGCATGATTGGATGACCCGGATCAATTCCATCACCCCCAAGCGGTATGGAATACACACAACCGACCCCGCATGGTCGACCATTGGCCTTCGCTTGCCAAGAAACCGTCCATACCAAGCATTATGGACGGAAAACCCTAAATTAGGGTTTGCGGCATATTACATGTGCCGCAAAACGTCTCAACCGTCCACATTCGCAGGCATAGATGGAGGGTGTAGATGTAGACTCAAAGGGCCCGGAGCATGTCGACACAATCACCATGTGACCGCCTACACACTCGACCAATCGGTCAAAACCAACCATGATTGGTTACAACAAATTCGTCCTTTGAAAGAGCATGGTCGCGCGGCTTTGAAAGCCAAAATCAGGGTTCAAGACATCGCGCGCGTCCATCTTCTCCGGCACGAATGGAGGGTCACAGATTAGATTGAGCAAGGGTCGGTCACACCAGCATGACCACCGTGGGCCCATCTACCTCCTCACGCGGTCGGCCAAGGCACATCATCCCGGCCAACCCAAAACGCACGCCCAAACTCGTGCGGTTACACCTCCCAAATCCTAAACTGATCTCGACCGCTCAACTTCACCGGATGATTTGGATGGCTTAGATCACGTTTTCATGGGATAATCAGGTATAGGTGTGAACACCAACCTACCACCTACACGGTGGTATGATCGACCAAGACCGACCAAGATGGGTCGTCTTGGGGCGCGCGCCCAAACTTGGGATGACACGCGGTTACCAATTCCTTTGCGGTAAGAGATTTCTGCCGCAAACCAATCTCGACCACTCAACTTCACCGGACGAATTGGGTGGCTTAGATCACGTTTCATGAGACGGTAAGACATAGGCATGAACGTCAGCCTACCGTCTTCACGCCAAACCAATAGGCCAAGACCGACCAAGCTAGGTCGTCTTGGAAAATGCGGAAAGGAAAGGAGTATGGCGCGCGGCTTCTTGCGGTATCAAACTTCCGTCGCAAAATCAATCTCGACCACTCCCCTTTGACGGTCAAATTGAGTGGCCCAGATCGCGCTCTCATGAGGGAACGGAATAAGGCGCCTACACCATCATGCCGTCAACACGCATGTATGGTCGGTCCTCTCCAAAATCCTTCCCATGCTTGGTTTCGACCAAGCTGAAGAGTGATGCTTGCGCACCTCTTTAAAAACCCTAATTTCATCAACGGTCGCAGATGAGTGTCTCAATCATCATCTCATCCGTCCGACTTCACCAGCTTGGTTATACAACTGGTCGGGAGTTATTTGGTTAGTGAGCAGTCATTACACATCACTTTACCACACCGTAATGCGCATACTGCATAAAATACACACGATATCTTGCACAAGTATCGACTTTACGAATAACGCAGTTATTCAATTCAGCGATTACATGCTATCTTTCGTGGATCCACAATCCACATTCCAGGACATCAATCATGTCACAAGGCGGGGATACTTACTTTGGGGTATTGGTCTGGCGGTTTACAGCGTGCAGCGTGCAACGCGCCATCACAAGAACGTGTTAGGGAGTCATGGACGGTTAGAGATGAACAGGAAAAGTGGGCAAGACTGGTCGTGTATTACCGACACACAACTCCACTACTCCATCATTCCACTACCTCCACTTCCCACGAGAAACGTGAATGAGGCTCAATGACTTGTATAAATAGGTTCTCCGCCCTATTTTCCAACAACAAGGAATATACAGGGACAGAACAACACAAGTTCAGTCGACAGAAACCAAGTGTTGATACCGTCATATTCAACCATCTTCTGTCACAAGTCATAGCAAGCCAACACCTTCACAATCTCAACACCTTCTTCGCTTCCCTCCCTAAGATCAACCCCATCTCCTTCACTTTGTGACCGAAACAAGTCTGGAACGGCCATTTCTTGGTTTAGGCCGGACTTGCCGATTGATCTCTCGAATCTACAAGCACTCACCGCGCAGTGCATTTGTTGTAGGTTTAAATTCATTCCTCATCACACCCCAAATTACCAAATTCAGCGGGAGTAATTTTCACCCATCAACAGCAAGATATACGATCTGTTTTTAGGCTCTTAGTAAAACCGTCATACTACTGAGTATTGTGCCTATTGCTAGCACACACTTTCATAAAAGCAATATTCCTTTCCCAAAACATAATCAGAGTCATATTATCAAAACCATTCATCCCAAAAATAATCCAATATCCTCAAAAGCTACCAGCTGTCTACCAAAACTGGTCAAACTTTGAACCGGACATCCAAGTATGTCTTTCAAAAAAAAAAAAAAAAAAAAAAAACCTAAATGAAAGTTTAACAGAGAAACATTCAAGGGAAATCATCCAACAGAGGTCTGTTCTTCTTGGAGAAAGTCAACATTGCATCTTCAAGAGCCGCTCTCTTCATAGTCGGCATCTTGGAAAGCTTTTCTAGTTCTACCTCATGTCGTGCAATCTCCTCGCGGAAAGGCTTTCGATTGTTTGCATCTTTCAACTTTTGGATCTCAGCAAGGCCTTCGACAAACCACGAAGTGTTGAACTCCTTTTATACGCACACGTCGCGATGGTGCTCCCAGTCGGCAATAACGTCTTCAGAAATGGTGTGACCAGTCACCTCACGCATATCCTCGATGGAAGATAAAGCCTCTTCCACACGCTTAACCAGCGCAAATCGACTAGTGACTTTCTTGGTTGTGGCCATATGTCCGTACTTCTCCCAGTTACGGTGTACAACGCCTCATGCTTAGCCGAGCCACGCTGAAGCCGCCAACCAGCACATGACTCGGATAAGGAACCAAGTACGGGGGATCAAAAATGGCGCTCGCACTGGCCTCACGACTCGCAGAGGGTCTTCTTCCATGTCTATGGCAGCAACCATCGAGAATCATCCACCGTTTGAACCACATCTGTGCCGGTGGTGGCTAACTCCCATCTCCAAGTCACCTGGCGGGTGGCCACCAAAGGCAAGTTTTCGTGTGGCTCTACCCCCGGAATCGTCCTCCGAACCGGATTCCTCCGCGAACTTGAGTCGACATTTTTCAAAAGGAGAAATCGAAGAAGAAAGAAAAGAAGCGCGGAACTCACCGAACCACTTCCCAAAAAAGAACCCAGTCTTTGCGGAGGAATCACTCTCACTTGTCGAACTTTCTTCTTTCTCGACTCATCACCGCTATGAGAAGGCTCGGTCTTCTTTGGAATTCTTTGAAGAAATTGCCGTCTCTGGCAAGCGTGCAAGGGCAGCGAAAGCATTAATACTACCGAAGCCCCGGAGGAAACAAGACACATGTTTTCGGCGAGAATTTCACGTGTTTTGAGACAAACCAATGAAGAAGCGACACATACCTGGTTATTGGAAGAACTGAAAGACACGAGAGCTGCTGGGAGGATCTTTTGAAACCGTCCAGGAACCCGCCGGCCACGATTCTTCGTTCTCCGTTCCTTGGCCTCGGGGACTTTCCGAGTTGCTAGGAAACTTTCGCTTGAGATCTCTCAACATTGGATACTTCTTCAAAACTGGGAAGGTTTACGTGAACATTCTCCACCACGTTATTCACAAAATCTTGGATCATAATAAACTCGTCGCACCGAAACTCATTATAGCCGAAGGTCGTCGGAAGTTACTCTTCCCGTTTGAAAGAAGGAAAGGCGGATACTCGGATCAAGGGCACTGGCATTAAGGGCGGCACGCAATGAATCCTTATGGATCACCGGCTGGTAAGCAAGAGGCACCCCTTGATCGAAACCCATGTGACGAGCAGCACGGTCAATATTGTAAGCAGCTATCTGGAAAGACCCCATGAAGAAAGACGGCATATAACCGGACATGCAGCTTTGAATAAACAAGTTTTCACCAACGCTCAAATCGCCATGAGAATACAAAGACATGATCGGAGCGAAGCAAAGGTGTCAATTTGAGTCACCGACCTATGGACCGGCTCCCATGGGCGGCGATTTCATACGACTTGTCAAGAAGACTAACCAAGCTCATGCCAACCTTTGGACGCCTGTTCACCCATCGAAGAATTCGGGAACCCCCCCAACTCGCGGGAATCGAAGGCATCGGTTTCGGAGCATACTTCTCAAAGTGCTCCCATAGCCAGACTTGCAGAAAAGCAACGTGCACATATGAATTCACTTTCATGAAACCATTCGAAACTCGCATGTTCGCAACTAGGTGATCCAGATGCACATACAGGGAACCGAGGAATAGCTTGCCAATGGGAAGAACTTCACCTTTTGCTAACTTCACAGCAACCGCTAGCAACTCTGGTCTTATTTCCTTCTTGCCAGAACCGTCATCAAAAATGTCTCTAGACAACCAGAGAGCCAAAAATGCTGCAACATGAAGATCACTGCTTTTCTGTTCAGGTTCCAGCTCGTCCGGAAACCATTGAGACATCCACCAGCTATAAAAGCACCTTTCATCCTATTTAGGACAGAATCCTTCGACTTCGCGGTGGAGTCTTTTCGAGCGTAATCTCCCAACTTAGCGGCAAGGTCATCCCGCATCTTCACCTCACTTTCAGATAATTGGATTTTAAGATTCCCAGTTACCGGAAGATTCAACAAGAGAGCCACACTCTCCAAGGAGAAAGTTATCTCACCCCATCTACATATGATTGTATGGGTGTCCGAACACCATCTGGAGATGAAAGCAACCAAGCCCGGGATATCCTTCCTAATCTGGAGGTTTCTTTGGAGCTCGACAAAGCATCAATAATCTGCGCTCGAGTCAGGTTGGTATTTATGTGCTCCTTACTCACCATGAACTCAACCCATCTATCAAAAGAACGCAATGGGCTTTGACACATCCTGAAATCAATGTTGGAAGAGGAATATACCCCTTTATGAAGACAACCGTATGGTGTTCTCTCGGGCGAGCCGAACGTATCTTCTTTTCATCTTCACCACCGGTTAACAAAATCGCACGAAACCCGGGTGATTTTTCCGAGCAGAGACAAGTTTTTGGCGAAGAATTCATCATCCGTGTTTGGTTTGGAATTATGGACATCCTTCGATGAGGCGAAATTTTGTTCGAGGTAACATCTTGTCGGATCTCTTAATAACAACTTAGTAACAAGATATCTGCACACACAAAAAAAAAAACAAAATTATCTCCCTGACACATAACCGCGCCCGACAAAAGGAAAACCCGAAATACAAAAAAAAAAGAGGGCGTATTCTCTACGGGTTCAAAACTGCACACGCAGTATTTTCTTCGGGTTCAAGACTATATACGCAGTATTTTCTTCGGGTTCAAGACTATATACGCAGTATTTTCTTCGGGTTCAAGTGTGTCTACAATATCCTTCTTCGGGTTCAAAATTATATATGGAGCATTTTTATACGGGTTCAAAATCGCACGCGTGATATTTCTTTCAGACCGAAAAATCATATATACAATATTTCTGCGGGTTCGAAGTCATATGGAGCATATATATACAGTATTCTTCTTCGGGATTCATGTACGAGTATTCTCTACGGGTTCAAGACTCGCACACGTGATATTTTCTTAGTGGCTCAAAATTATATACGCGGTATTTTATACGGGCTCAAGTGCGTCTGCAGTAACCTTCTTCGGGTTCAAAATAATATATGGAGCACTTTCCTACGGGTTCGAATAATATATGCGGTATTTCCCTTGGTTGCATACATACAATATTTTCTACAAGAGACACGCCAAGAAATTATATGCGCAATATATAAAGAAAAGCGCCTACTCTTAGGGTTTACACCTACATAAAAAGGGAAACAAGAGAAGTCTGGAAGGCATACCCGGAAGTGGTTTTTTTTTGACTCTGCCGCTAGTAGGAAAGGATGAAAAGATGAAAGTGCAAGATGGGAGAAAGCGACTTTATATATATAGGCGTGAAGATTCTGAAATAGGGAAGGATTTCCCTTTACCAAAATCGTGCGTGTAAGAAACGGGCCCACAAGGGCGCCCAACTTCCCAATGTCGCCCAAGTTGCACCGGCCCCACCAATTGCACCGACTTCCCAATGACCGCCCAAGTCACGCCTGCAAGCACGCACAGCTTCCACACCTTGTGCCGGTCCCACCAGCTAGCACGCTCATTTTCCCGACTCACGCCAACTTCCCAACGTCTCCCAAGCTGCACCGGCCCCACCAATTGCACCGACTTCCTAATGACCGCCCAAGTCACGCCTGCAAGCACGCACAGCTTCCACACCTTGCGTCGGTCCCACCAGATAGCACGCTCGGTTTCCCAACTCACGCCCGGCTTCCCAACGTCGCCAAGCCGCACTGGCCCCACCAATTGTGTGACCCTCCCGATTTGTGCAAAATCGCGGAGGCAAGGATTCCAAATCCTATTTATAAAAGGTCGACGAGCCTCCTCAATTCTCTTTACGGTTTCTTGTTGATAGTTTGTCACCATCTTATGCTTACCTCGCAACAAAGCCCTTGTTCCGAGCTAGCGGGGACTTAATGTTGATGGTGGTTTTTAAACGAAGGGTAAACTCGTAAAACCCTAAAAATAACCTAATGTCACCAAAGTGACACATTTATTAGGACATTTAAGGCAGGTAGTCGTATTTAATAGGGGTATTTTTTCAAATTAGGGTTACAACGAACAAAACCTAATTCACCTCCATGCCAATGGCAAATCATGCCAAGCCACATTTAGCCCGAGTTAGCTGCGCCATGCCAAACGCACTCTGCCTTGGTCTTAGCTACGCTAGTCACGTCACGCCAAGCCAAGCACTCTTGCTTGGCCCTAACCACGCCATGCCAAAATGGCGCCCGCGCCTGAGCTTACAAACCATACAACCTAGGCCAAGACGGCCACGCATGCCATTGGCACATGCCAACATGCTCATTTGGTAGCTTTTCCTACCAAGGCCACGGCCCTAACGGCCACGCATGCCATTGGCACATGCCAACATGCTCGCTGGTAGCTTTTCCTACCAAGGCCACGTCCCTAACGGCCACGCATGCCATTGGCACATGCCAACATGCTCGCTGGTAGCTTTTCTACCAAGGCCACGGCCCTAACGGCCACGCATGCCATTGGCACATGCCAACATGCTCGCTGGTAGCTTTTCCTACCAAGGTGCAACCAACACTCGAGATATCAACAAAAACTGGGGGATGCTTTCCAGGGTTTTGGTTTGGCGGTCACAGCTTGCAGCGTACACTATGCTCACATTAAGAAAGCGTGAAAAGGAATAAAGCGGTCAAATAAATGAGGAAATAATGGTGAAAACGTTTTCACCCATAAACACCTTGCGGTTACCACCTCCTCCCATTATTTCACCCTTTACTCTCTTCCTTCATGAGGCCGTGGTACGTTTCAATCTCGAATTGTATAAATAGGTCTTACCTATTTCCACCAGACAACAAGTCTTGGTCAGGAGAAAATACTACACTCTCGTAAAAGGAAACTTTGCAAGCTCTCCAAAAAGATTTCATCTCTTGCAAGCTTACGAAGCTTCCACTTTCTCGATACAAGTCGAGATACTACTCTCCCGCACTATTCTGGTCTCAACACCTTTCTTTGCTTCCCTCCCCAAATCAACCCTTCTCCTCCACTTTGTGACCGAAGCAAGTCCGGAACGGCCATTTCTTGGTTTAGGCCGGACATGCAGATTGATCTCTCGAATCTATAAAGTGCTCACGTGCGAGCACATTTGTTTAGGGTTTGAACCAGTTTCTCATTCACCTACCGAATTTACCGAAATCGGCAGAAACGATTTTTACCCATAAACAACTGGCAACCTATTTTTCCAAACACCAAATAATATTGAAAAACTGAAAATTGAAAGCCATATATTAAAAGCCTACAAAAATGAGCTTTACACATACACACATGTTAGGTAACACACTGACAAACAAATTCATCTCCTTCCTCTTTGTTGGCACTGTCTATTTTGTAGTTGATTGAACGCATGATAAGTAGTATTACTAATTTACCATAATATGTTACTTTTACAATCACTAAAAATAGAATCAATTAAACATTTAGATCGTCATATACCAAAAATAGAATCAATTAAACATTTAGATCGTCATATACCAGTTTCTCGATGTCATCAGGATTCTTTCCATGCGACAATATATTATTGGAAAATTCCCATTGATCTACAATTAGCATCCGTCATCGTAACAATCTATTATTTCTGCAAAAAAAAACATCATAGATGATCAGACAACAAAATAATGAATCAGAAAAAATGAAGCCGCCATTACAAAAACAAAAAGCGCAATGAAACAATCGTAAAGACGGCAAGAAACCCTAAGAGAAAAAACCACGGAGAATTGGCATATGCGCAAGGGAGCTACTAAACCCAGAGAATCTCAAAAAAAAAAAAAAAAAAAAATCTCATTTTCTGGAAATAATATCCGTATCATTATATTTTTGATATCCACATTTATTTCCATATTTTTTTTTGTTATACCTTGATTAATGTCCACATTAATTTTGATATCTTTTGATATCGTATTCCATTTTTTTTTCCTCTCTGCAAATTTTATTGTTTGGTGATTTTTACTCCTAATGATGTTGTATTATTTTTATTTGTACATGATTAACAAACCTTTTGGTAAACCCTCAAAAGAAGATTTCTTGATTCATGTGTGACATCCACAAATCAGGTATTTTCTTTTAATCGTCAATATAAATTTTATATTTTCTTTTAATACCAACCGAAAGTGTAATTGCAAGTATTTTCCCGTACTCTGGAGTTGTAATTAGGAAGATTCTATTACAAAAACTGTAAATGGACATTGAACATTGGATTTTTTTTTAATTCATATGATTGATCAAATTTTATGATGATATCATGATGCACATTTAATATTTAATTTTATCATGATGAAATTAATTAGGAAGATTCTATTACAAAAACTGTAAATGTACATTGGACATTGGATTTTTTTTTTAATTCATATGTTTGATCAAATTTTATGATGATATCATGATGCACATTTAATATTTAATTTTATTTAATTTTACCATGATGAAATTGTTTTTTTTTGGTAGTTGTTTATATTTGTTTTGATATGTTTCCTAGATTAATAAGATTTAGTAATTTTAGGTAATTATTTTCAAAAAATGTAATTGGCTAAATAATATTTCGTGGGCCCGAAAAATTCTCTTGAAATTCTATTGGCTGAAATTTAAAATGGTGGGGCCAGAATCAACCAGAAGCTCCGATTAACCACGTCGCTCGAAAATACTCTGTTTTTATATAAAGAATGGGGTTGTCGATTAACCAGTTTTGAATTGGGAAAATTGGGTTGTCGATTAGCAACCAAAGGACCGGAATTGGTAAAAGGCCAGAAATAAGAAATAACAGCTCAAGCTTTGTAAACAACTTTACCATTCTAAATGCCTTGGATATCACTAAGAAAACACCTGCAGAACCTGTCTCCAAGCTTGTGAAAAACTCCATTTGGTTTGGCAGTAGTAGTGTGCTTAGAAAATCTTGGATTGGGTTCATAACTTTTTTTTTTTTTTTTTTTTTTTTTTTTTTTTTGATTGAAGAAAGAAAATTCCTTGCTAGAATGGGTTCACAAATGATGAATAACATTTTGGTGATTTATAGGGTAGATTACTTAGGAATTAAGTTGAATTTGTCACAATGACACAATTCAAGTCCCCAACTATTCCATTGCCTGAACTCGTCCAATTTCTTCAATAAGGTATAGTTCTGAACAAAAATTTTGGCTTCAAAACCCAATTTTAGATGTGATGAACAAAAGTGAAGCTTTTTATAGCAACTACTAGTAGAACAATCTTGTTATAGGGGCGGCAAGTTCTATTAGAGGGGCGGCAAGCTAATAAGACAAAAAGGGTCATTACAAGGTAATTCAAGTGTCCCTTATCAAAAAAGATCTGGAAATGACTAATTAACTCTTATTGTTGATAATCAAGATTAGTAATGATAATCAAAATTAGTGTTGATAATTATTTTTCACTTATAATAACTCTAAAATCAGATTTTTAGAGTTAAAAAAAAAAAAGTTTAGAGGAGAAGAAAAATAAAACTTTTGTGATATTTGTGAAACCCTGGATTTTGATTCACTCAACTAAAATGAGTGATTCCAGTGACCCGGTATACTTCTAAATTAGTTCCCATTAGCTTTTTCTCGCTCAAAATTATCTAAAGTACATAATAAAATCAAAACTTTTAAATTTTCAGAAGAACTTACGGTTCAATTTTGCTCGTGACCAACCGTAACACTTAGTTACGGTTCGTAAGTTATCGAATACCAACCGTAAACTGGTTAAATTTGGGGAAGATCCAATCGTAAAACCAGTTACGGTTGGTAATTAAATTTGGACACCAACCGTAACTAAATTACGGTTGGTAACTAATGAATCGAGACCAACTGTAACTACCCTGCGGTTGGTGTGTCAACTTAAATTTTGAACCGTAAATCATTATTTGATAAATTCTTAAGACACAGGATTATTTACGGTTGGTATGGTTGTTTGAGTAACAAACCGTAACTCAATTGCGGTTGATAAATATGATAAAAATACAAACCGTAACTGAACATATTTTCAAAACTAAGAACTTACGGTTGGTATTTGAGTTTAAACCAACCGTAACATCAACCGAATATACAGTTACGTTTCGTATTTGAGTTATTACCAACCGTAACTCACATGCAACCAGAAATTTTAATTTCAATTTTCATACAAAACCCTAATTTTTGATACAAAATTAACTTAAATCCAACACGATAAACTAAACCCTAACTGGTTTTTTCCAAACATTTTCAAATCGCCGATTAATCGAAGACGATGAAATTTTCAGTTTTAATGGAGGTTACGGTTGATGGAGGAGAAGAGAAGATGAAGAAGAAGATGAAAAAAAACGATTTGATTTTTCTGATTCATTAGGTTTAAAAAAATTGATTTGATTTTGGTTGATTTAAGGTGAAAAGGGTAATCTAGTCAATTTACACCCCCTATAGGACACCCCCTAACCAATTAGAGGGACATTTCTATCACACTTGCTGCCCCTCTAATGGAACATGTCGCCCCTATAACAAGATTGTAGTAGAAACATTAAAAGGGACGCGTTTTCCCGATCCAAAGAGAAACTACGCGGAAATTGACAACAAGCGGTTTCTATGAAATTACCTTGCATTCAACTCTAGTGGGCAACCACAAACTGTACATTTGTTGTGCTAGGTGGATGGACAAATTGATTTTTGTATAGTGGGAAGAATGTTTTTCTAGACAGACAGATTGAGCCGATCGTAGCAACATGGGACGGTGGTCCCAAAGTGATTCGGCAACGGTCAAATTTATAGATACAGAAGTTCGAGAACGAAAGATTAAAATTAAGATTAAGATGAAATTTTTAAGAATTTATTGGTGTAGAAGGTGTGATATTGGAGTTGAAAATTGATTGAATTTGTATGGAGTGGAATGAGAATCGTTGACGCTCGTCTCACACTGAGCCGAGACTCGTCTCTATTTGTAACGGCTAAGTTTGTATCGGCTTTAAAGGTTATATTTTTTCTCATATAAATCATACAACAATTTTTTTTTCAAACACAACCACAAATATTCTCAACTGAAAATATTGTCAACCAACACCATGTATCATAAAAGCAAAGGAAAACATATATTATGTGTAGAAGAAAAAGAGGTTCGTCCATTATGTTTCATGGATGACCATATTCCGATGCAATGCCCTTGGATGTATTCTAAGAATCCACAAGTAGGTTGTTCAACTAACATAATGGTCATTGAATCACAATAAAAAAAAACTCGGGTATTTGTAATGTAAGGATCCATACTGTCATGAAGACCCACGAATGCTAGTTGATGTTATGAAGGAGCAAGAACATAAAAAAAATAACAGTATTGTGCAAAAACTTCAAACTTAAAGCCAAGTTGAAGAAGTCACACCACGACCACTGCGGAGAAGTAAAGTTTACAACACAGTTGATGGAGAGCGAAAACAAATTATTGTGCTTACGGAGAAGAAGTAACCCTAGTTAGCAATTCGGGATTCGGAAAACGTACGGAACGTGATACGTACGAGTATTATTTGGATTCACAAAAGTCAAATTCAGTTAAAAATCCGGTCAACAGTTCATGATACTGCAGTAATACGGAACAACATACGAATGTGTATAATTCGATTTAAAGATTCCAATTCGGTAGTGAAAATTCGACGCAGATCATATTACTAAAAAAATGCATTTTTAAGATTATGTTTCACAAAAACATGGTTTAAAGAAAGTATTTTTAGTATTTTGGTAGAACATTGCTCGATCGAACTCGCAAGCGTTGCTATCTCAAGCTTGTTTGTCAAGTTTAGTTGTCAAAACTGTAAGTCTTGATTTCTAGTCTACTTATAGCTAAGTATCGGATTAGGATAGAATGTGTAGTTAAGCTTTAGACTTCATGGAGTTCATCAATTGAAGAAGAAGAACTACTAAGGGGAGCTTGTGGAACTTGATCAACAAAAGGTATGTGGAGACTTGAACTCATCTATCACACCAAAGTCTATTTTTACTATATCTCCTATGTGAGACAAAAGTCGTATAGCTATATAGAATTCAATTATACACATTTGATATTTCGAGCTGAGTTTAACTCGCTTACATATTTCTCGAAATATATGTTGGTACGCTTTCACTTTAACCAAGTTCATCTTATATTCTTGTGAAAGTCAAAAGATGATCATGTGAAAATCGCTGGTAACATCTTATATGATTTGTGTGAGGCAGGTCATTTGGTGTAGACTCGAAATATTTCGTATTGATCATTTGATCACTTGAAAATTGCGTTGAAGCTAATATTTTGTGTGATATAGGTATTGTCGTCTTCTAAGAATGTTTCAATGATTGAAATGGGAGTTTAGAACAATTAACCATGAATGGATGTAGCACAGTATGCGTACTTGTATGCTAACTGTTGCAAGTTATTCCAAGTCCGGGAACCATGGTATGCATATGCGTACTGGTTTGTTAGTCGAAGTCCGGGAACTTAGTATGCATACCCGTATGCGTACCGGCGTAACTTGATTCAAGTCGGGAATTCAAGCTGAATTTGGTTGTGTACGACAGTATGCGTACATGTTCGCATACTGGTGAACCCAGACCAAGTCCGGCTACTTAGGTATGCGTAACCGTCTGCATACTTGAGTGGGTTACCAACACATATTTCGAGAAATAGATAGGCGAGGTAAACTCGGCTCGAAATACCAAATGTGTATAATCTAAGTCTATATAGCAAAACGACTTTTGTCTCAAGATAGGAGATAAATAGACTTTTGAGTGATAGATAAGTTCAGGTCTCCACCTTTTAGTCGATGAAGATCCACCAGTTCCTTGAGTAGTACTTCGTCTTGTATGATGATTGCCATGGAGTTCTTGAGCTCAACTAACTTTATATCCTAGTCCGAGACCTTAGCTATAGTAGACTAGAAATCAAGACTTATAGTTTTGATCACTAACATTAACAAACATGCTTGAGATAGCAACGCATGCGAGTTTGACCGAGCAATGCTCTAACAATCTCCCCCTTTGTCAATTTTAGTGACAAAAGTATCAATACATATGGAATACAAAAAATATATAAATAAACTTTTGTAGCTCCTATTCCACATGCCTAATCTTCAACATTACTCGAAATCTTCGTCACTTCCAAGTACTCTAATGATCCCAAAGGTTGTAAGTTTAGCATCATCGTTGTTGAAAATTCGTAGCTATAACAACGAGAAAACAAGAGTTCTCAATCATTGTTATACAGTGTCATAGTATCATTACACAACGTCAAAGTTCAATTGTATCACAACTTTAACAACAATACTATGGTGATATGTCACTCCCCCTTAGTCAATACTCCATCTCACATGGAAACCACTCCCCCTTACATAATGATCCGAAAACCATATGTATTTGTAGTGTGAACTACATATTAATTCTCCCCCTTTTCGTCAATAAAATTGGCAAAGGTACAAGAACGGGATCCTAATGAAATTTCCGAAAGAGACGTTTCATGACCAAAAGTAAGCATATATCATCTTATTTAGATGCAATCATAAAGCCGGAGCTAAATGCATTCATCAAGGAGTCTATAAAGATACAAGATAACCCCTATAATATTCCACAGTCGCACTCCCCACAAAGATTTGGCAATTAAGCACAAGTTCAATTAAAAACTCTCCCCCATAATATGTCATTCCCGAAAGAACAACAAGAGCGACCGTAATTTCAAAGAGAAAAGAAGAATTTCTTTGGACATAACAAATCACATACAAGTATGAATTTGAATCCAAAATATTCAATTGAATTAATCATAAGAGAACCCATGATTAATTTAATCGAACATGCTCAACATAAGTAAATTCATGGAGACATAAAAAGCTCAATTAGATTAATCACAAGTAAACCCATAATTAATCTAATCGAAATACACAACTAAACTAATCTCAAAAGTAATCAATTTAATTGGTCATGCTCGACACAAAGTATCTCATGGAACAAAAACCATGCCAAAACAATGACTCAGTCGATAGAGCTCAACATAAGACACCTTATGGAACAACACAGTATATACACAAAAATTGTAGATCGGAGATCGGCCTTATACCGTGGAATAAGCAAGGACTCATTCTATTTTCCATCACCATTTGCACAATGACATACAATAGAGATAATCCTTGAACACAAAAGATTTTAACCTATCTTCCATCAAGAAATTGACATAATAGGCTTAACTTTTGTATTTGTCAAAAGTCAATTCATTCTTTTATCAATACATGCATATCAACTCATGAACGACTTTACTTTTGACAAGGTATGGGACAATCAAGTTCGCGGACGCAAACACACATATCCCATAACAATATTGCAATATAGAAAACCATAAGGATTAATATTACAAAAATCATCTTTCAAACAATTTTAGAATTAAACCAATAAATCTAAAAACATGAAGATGAAAATGTTGGACATAGCTATGTGTAATCACAATAATGGCTATTCCAAACTCTAGTTATTCTTCTAAACAAAACAAGAAAAATAGAAGATTTACTAGGCAACACTAAATCAAAACAGACTAAACCAAAAACACTTCAATGCCAAATCCAAACACGAACTGAAGTCATATAGACAATTCAGGACCTTCTTGAGTCTTGAGGTTGATGAGATTTTTAATTGTTGTTGTAGTAATAAGGATTCGAACTCTAAGACTTGTGAAGATTAAATTTAAGGATTTAATGAAAATAATAAAAGCGAGAGTTACTGGGACTAGGATTCCACCGAGTTCATATCATAGGGCTCAATTATTTATTCTCAACAATTATCGCTCAATAAATAAAATAACATCGACTCTTATTTTTTCCAAGGTAGATTCTCAAAATATTAGTTATAAATCGTAAGCATGGGACATCAAACATCTAAGCAAGCATGACCCATCAAATAAAATAATAACTAATTGATTCAAACCATAATTCTATTTTCATTAGTGTAAAAGTCATATAGAAAATAAAATAAATTCACCCATGTATGAAGTTCGGCTTCCTCCGTCGACCCAGTGTCGAGTTTTAGCTTCTCATGATGAAAACACACTCAAAAATATAATTCATAGCTCAAATGTTGTTTTTATTAAAGAAAACTAATAATACAATGAATCTGCAACGCTGTATCAGCGTTACAGAAGACGCCGTTACAAAAGCTGTTGCAAATTCAAAACAAGTGTGCCAAACTGACCGTTACGAGTACTGTTTATAAACGACAGTTCTCTGCGACAGTCAGTAGGCGTCAAATGTTCTTCTTCTTCTTCTTCTCTGCAGCAGCAGAGAAATCTGCTCTGCAACCCTCTGTTCTTCTCCCCAACTCTCGATACCCCTCTCTTCATACCAAGCACCTATTTTATATACTCAACAGACCCCCAAAATCCTTCGTAATAACTCGAATATATTTTCTTTTACTCGGGATCATTTTCTACCATTTTTACGTGATTATTTCCTTCAATATTTTATTCACGCGTTTCCAGTGGCCCAATTTCATCCAAACACGTTCCATTGATGTTACAGAATCTGTCGAACACACTCTTTCCTCATGCAATTCCCAAATTAATCTCAACAGAATACGGAAAATATTTCTCTTCCCTGTTTTGGTCCAACACGTGTGATCTTCTTCTTTTTTCGCGTTTCTGAAACACCTACCAGTCTTGTTTTATCCTAACAGGCTAATACCAATCGGTTCCGGTGATTAAGTCTCACTAAATCTCCTCAGAAATCCCATCATAACTTCCCGGAAATAGCCCAAGAATAATATTCCCTGTTTTCTTCAAATCTGAGTATCTAGCCCATTCTAATCAAAACCATCGACCATACCATTCCTGTTTGGTCCAAACAGGCCCAAATCAACCAAAACTAGTGATCGAGTTTCACTCAAACTTGTCATAAAATCCTAACAGAGTTTCCGCAGGAAGAAAACCCAGAATCTGTTCAATCATTGAATCCACCTTTCTAGCCAATTCTGGTCTAAACAACGACCATTACCAGCCCGATTGAGTCAAAATAAACAGACCCAATGAGTTTCAGCCATTGAATCTACTTAAATCTCCTCCAAAACACGAACCCTAAATTCTGTTTTCCGATGAACCAAGTTTCCCGCCAATTTCTATTATTCAAATGAAGAAGATGACATGCCCCCTATCCTGAACTGGGGTGCGAATAGCCATGGGATGTGCATAGTAAATAGGGTATCCCTTAGTAATTGAGTGCCCCTTAGTAATTGAGGTGTCCCTTAACGAACATTGAGAGTCCGAATAACACGTGTCCTCCGGGTGCAAAAAATATTTTTTCGAGCCACTTCTCCACAAGAGCTTATTCTTCCAAAAACAACTAAAACAAGTTTATTAGAGAAATAATGAGTCCTAGCTAATGTATTTATGGGTTAAAATGTGTCGCACTTTCGTGTTTATTAAATTCCCCCACACTTACATTTTGCTAGTCCTCGAGCAAAACAGAAAATTGACCCGCTACACAGCTGGTCATATAATGAGAGAGACAGAGACCCGCTCCACAGCTGGTCATCATAATTTTTTTTTTTAGAGACCCGCTCCACAGCTGGTCATAAAATGATAAGATAACAAAAGAAAAGACCCGCTCAACAGCTGATCATGATTTGCAATGAAACTCCTGAAACACTAAAGTAAAAAAAGTTAACCACTCCCCCACACTTAAATATTACATTGTCCTCAATGTAATTGAGTCGTCCAATGTAAAAATTAAGATAATTCATAGTATGGAAAAAATAAACGAAAATATAAAATAACATAAAATAAATAAACCTACTGGAATTTACAAAAAAAAAAAAATCCCCATAAACTAACGACCTGAAAATTTGAGGATCAACTCAAAATACAACATTTACAAATGATAGCTTCACACTTATGTTATAACGATGCGGAGACACTGAAACTATCAAAAACAGAGACTTTCCTCCAAACCAAGTTTTTACAACACATGGAAGTGTGTAAAGAACATAATATGGGGATTCTATAGGGACTGGGTAAACATCAATTGAATCATGCACGATTTCGGGAATAGGCAAATCCTCTGGGTATTTAGATGAGTACTCCAACAAAATTTTAGAAGCACACAATTCTAACCCTAAATTAGGTAACTTTTAGAAGTCTAGGGGACTAGAAACAACCTCTAAGTTCGGTGAATTAACTTGTGAGATAGATTCATCTATGGAATTAGGAAAATCATCTACACAATCAACCACATGGTCATCTACAAATTATGTCTGGAACAGAGAGTCACTACAAGACTGATCATCATCATCATTAAACAATTTTTGACATTCCAGAATTCTCAATCTTTGTTCCAAACTAGGTGGTGTGTATTTGTAATACTTCTCATATATCATTAGAGGAGATTCTTCACTTACCTCACGTGGAGCAGAAACTCCAAACCGTTGCCTACGCTTATATTCAGCAAGCGTCATCTCAGATGAGGTTTCCTGATAATTTGACTTTCTACTCTTATATTCCGCCAGCGTCATCCTAGGTGACGTCTCCTCAGAAGAACACCAGCCGACTTCGCTCAGTGGTAGAGCGCGTGACTTTTTTTTCAAAACCCAAAAAAAAAAAACTGTTGAGGCAGGTCTGCAAGGCCTTTGCTTAAAATAAATACTCCCTCCGTTCCGATTTACTTGACGTTATAGAGTTTTTCACGCAGATTAAGAAACAACTGAGAGAGTAATTTTTTTCCAAAACTACCCATATTAATAGCTTCCTAAAATTTTAAACCACCTAGTTTTTAGTTTCTAAATTTGATGTAAATTACAAATCCCATTGTAATTTACTTGGGATAAACAAAATATTCCATCAAAATCGTTGGAATAATCATTTATCTGCTGATTTTAATGAGAATTAATGGTATGCTGTGATTCCAAAGCAAGGGTAAATCAGTGAGAATTTGGGAAGAATACTTAAACCCACATCTATTTTGGAACACAAAAAAAAACCTAAAACATCAAGTAAATTGGAACGGATGGAGTAATAAAAATATTAGTTAATTGTCTGAAAGTCTACAGATCTAATGCTAGGAAAATGAAGTTCATGAGATAATGAATGAGATGAGACTAGTTTAACAAACATAGCACAGAGATGTTGGTTTTTCATGAACCTGGCTGAGTTTCACAAAATATGTTTTTTCCCCCAGAAGTATGAAAAAGAAAGAGGAAGGCAAGAACTTGGATATGTCATCTATTCTCTCTACTGCGAAAAATATATCACGCACAATATTAGCTTTTGCCCTTACATATGCGGTTAAAAAATTCTTCCTAACGCGAAGTTGTAGATTTCACATCAAAAAAGAACTTGTAAACCATCTCTTCAGTGTAACCAAGTTCCTTGAGTATGCCAGAGACCTGCACAGTACGATAGGGCCGCCAACAAACCAATAGAAGTCAAATATTTGATACAATATTCCAATACGACGAAAATATGCAAACTCTTGCACATTATTACTATCAAAAGTACACTGAAAACATTCTCACTTCTACAGAAACCCCCCTTCTACCAAATATTTGCGTTTCCGCAATCTTCCACAAAGACGGAGTTTTACTACTTCTATCTCTTTACAACTATTGTGGAAGTAAAATCACTTTTAGATAGATCAAATAATGGTACTCTGACATTTTTGTTAATTTGGAGGAACTGATCCTAAATTCCTAATCACAAAAAAATGAAAGAAAAAGATGGTAGTAAATGTGGCAAAACGGAAATATTTTTTACCTCAGCCTTGATAATAGTCCTTTGATTTGTCTCCAGAGATATGATTCATCATTCCAGGGGGGCCACACACCTAAACATATGACATCAACATTAGGTCCGGCAAATGGGTCATATAATCAGCATGCACATTCAATTTGAATCTTGTACCCGTTCAAGTTAACTCTACATATTGAACCAATTTCATTACTACTAACTAATTTTTTGGAAAATGGATTTATGTTTTATATAAAGGAACATTGACTTAGTTGTTTTTTTAGTAAGTTGATGACAACCATGCTTGATGAACACCATAGTCTTAAGTATGACTTTCGCTAGATGAGCAGTTGACTATAACAATAATGATCAGTTATAGAAAAAGGTCTGCAAAAGTGCATGTAAAATTGGAACTTTAGCTTATGGCATGTCAAGATCGGGACTAGACTGAGAGATAACATTTTGTTACTCGGAAAACAGGAAAACAGTCTTATGAGAGTTGACAAGAATGTCTTTCTCCCTGACACTCGAGCAAAGTAAGCCCTTGAAGGTTACGTTTTACCATTGAAAGTCAAGTATCAAACTGGAAATCTGTTCCAAATTTGGATGATGAGAAATAGACGGAGAACAACTTACTAGAATGAGTGTGTCTTCACTTGGACTCGGCATGCCTTTCTCAACCATGTTCTGTGTTAGATAGCCTTTCCCTCCCTTCCAGTTGTTTGTTGGGTTCTCTACGGTGTAGTATATCAAGCCGAGTCTGCTTAAAACTCACTTTCAGCCGTGGATTTGGTGAGCAGACCCGAACAAACCAAGATCGAGTCCCACACGATACTCGATCCTTAGCCTCATTGTTAGACAGAGTAGGCTCATAGGTCTGATACCAAGCTAGTTCTTAGATAGTTTGATATCAAGCTTTATCTCAATATGTTCCAGATAGTTTTGGCTTTAACCACTAAAGATTCCCTGTGCTAAACCTAAATCAAGAATTAGTTATACCATACTATCATAACTTTTACCACACACCACTGTGGATGCTCTAAGCTTGACTAAGAACTGTGAAATGGTCGAAAACTTTCTGGGGTCAACATCTCAGAGAAATTATTAGGTGTTAAATCAAGTCTTTTTCTCATTATATCGTAAGGTAAGCAAAGCAAAAGGTAGCCTAATTAGTTTTTGTTGTATAAAAAAATAAATCATTGTGGTTTACCTAGATAATAAATTTAGGCACATTCTGATGATTGAAAAGTCATATTAATGAGTTGTTACTAAACCGAGAGATGATTTAAGGGACCTACACATCTTAAATTATAATCATCACAAACAAAATAATGCACAAGTAGATATAATTCCAAATTCATTGCAATGTGCAGTGTAGAGCTGGAAAGCTGTTTATTTGAAGTGAGTAGCGAAAGATGAAATAAGAAGTAGGTGAGAGATTACATTTGACTTTTTCCTAATCCTTTTTGTTAGGCTAATTTAGTCGATAATGTAAAGATAAGGGACTCAAGAGTGAAGCAGAAAGGTCATCAAGAACACCTCTAAAAACCTAATTAACAAATTCTAAATGATTAATCACCCGACTACCTGTGCATGTTCATGAAAGTAGATTTATCCATGTTAAGAATGGGAGAGCAAAAGCAAACTCAATTGAGTTGGTAAGATTTAGCTTAAACTGGATTAGTTAACTTAGTTATAGAACCATCCAGTTCAGACCTAAAAGGTTCAGGTTTTCTCCAGAGTTTTCCCCTTTGACATTCAAAGGAGAATCTAAACTATTATTAAATCCAGATGAATGATAAAAAAAAAAAAAAAAACATGGAACACTAAGTTTTAAATATGTGAATCTGGTATTTCGGTTATCTAAGGTGTGATTATGGTAATTTCTGGACCACACTCAAGATTCCTAACTCAAAAGTCTTATACTGCAGTTTAAGTAATAAGTTGGAAAATACCTGTATCAAAGAGTTGAAAATATTTCATTGACTTCATTCGCATATGTCTCAATCTTGATATTACAAAAGAACAAGCCGCTTTCTTATTTACAAAATTAACTTGTAGAGACAGTCTCAGCAGTTGACCGTTGGTATGGCAGGCGGTCCTCAGCTATCCCATCTTCAGCACGTTTGTCTTCAAACCATTTAACAACTCGTTTTTTCGGCAGGTTTGTTACATGCACAATACTGCTGATTATAGCATTATGCAGAGTAGTTTGTTGTACAGTGGTTAAGTAAGAAACTAACTAATTTATTAACAAGAGAATAAAAGCAAAACATTATAAGAAGCATTGAATGGTAATATCAGGAAAACATAAACGACTAAATTTGTAAAATTGACCTTGTAAATGGTAAAAAAAATCATGTCCATTTTCATTTTCATTATTCCAGTTTTTGTGTGTTGTATGAAACTCTTCTGCACATATGTAATGCAGGAACGTGGGTAGGTAGGTAGCTTGGTAGGTTGAGCAGGTGTATTAATGCATGAAATGAGTGGTAAAGAAGAAAGAAAAAGGGTCAGCACAGATAGTTAAAACCAAACCAACAACAAGAATTCTCTCAAAATCTTTGAAATTGGATAATAGATTCTGCAGATTCAGATATTCAAAGCGATAAAATACAAGCTGCGGGACGTGATAGAATGAGAAATATGTATTTTGATATTAGATTAATGGAACTAGTTACAGTATCACTAAATGGAAATATCCAAGTTTGATCAGTCAGTTTTGTTACTTCTGCTGTAATTTAACAGTTTCAGAAGATTTCTTAATTTGACAAGTAAAGACTCGAGTCAGAATTCTAATGCTATTACTGTTGATATAGGGACGAATCAATCTCTCTTTATTTCATAAAATTTCGAGAAAAATAGTTTTCACCGGGTATTTATGAAAAGATGATGTAAATTAGTTTCTACAAGCTTATAGAAGTTTTTACTTACAGTTGGCCACTTACTACGAAGATAAACTCGTTCAAGGGTTTCAATTTGCACTTTCTTCAGTCTCTTTTGAGCAGACCATCTACTTTGCATGGCATGGACTGGAACTTTTACCTTAGGGTCAGGTTCTACGACACCATCACTTGCTTCCACAGAAGGTTCCGAGACATCCACAACCGTTTCTGTAGAGACTTCTATAGGTTTAGCTTCAATCTCTATAGGTTTGGGCACAACTATGTCAGGTAAAGCAGCAGACAACATAAGAAGATTTGGCGGAGGTTCACGAAGCAATTCAAGGACCAAGGCCCTATCAAGACAGAGCTCAGCAGCAAGGGTCTGTAACTGCAGGAAGATTAGAACATTGGGTTATATATGCTTAATGTAATACGAAGTGGACTGCACCAACCATATAAGTCAAAGCCAATAAACTGTCAAACAGAAACTGGTGATATACTGTTACAATAAGTAGACATATATATATGCATAATTAGTTGAGGGAAGATATACAAAAATCATAAACGATACAGGTAACGAAAGAAGAAGAACAAGAAGAAGTCTTTGATAGAGTGGGCTTACACTAGTTTTGCGCCGACCAATCTTCAAAGCTTGTACCAACCGTCGCAGCTGCCAATTTTTTAGCTGCACTGGACTTTCTTCTTCTTCTTCGTCGTCATCATCATCAATTTCTTCCTCTTCTTCCCCATCTTCAGCATCATCACTGTTTTGAATGTCCTCTTCACTTAATTGCAACATTTCAAATAAATCAGCATCTTCACCAAAAGCCTCCTTCAACTCTTTTTTCAAGCCTAGCTAGGTCTTCCTCAATTAAATCATCATCACCATCTTCAAAGGATCCATCACTTTTAAGGTCTTCTTCCAGCTGATTAAATAGTGCCTCAATAGCATCTTCATCTATATCATCTACAACCTCTACTTCACTCTTTTTAGTCAAACTCTGCTGAAGATCATAAGTGATTCACCTCCCAAAAAAACACTTAAACAAAACCATTCAATTTGTATTGATAGTTGCATCACGATTTTTACAACAAAAAAAATAGTTGAGGAGGATCAAAATCTACAAAGTCACCCAGTGATAACCTTGAGGGATATGTAAAGTCGGCTTCAACCCCGGATATGTTACCTGTAGGTCACCATTTCCAATCCTCTCAAGGCCACTGAGGCTTGAGGATTAACCTATGTGGACGCTTGTTGCACAGGGTCTCGTAAATTAATCAAAAATACATCCAGGCACTGAGATTACATTACAAAAGAAAAAGCGATGCAGCTTATATCCCAACTGTGACCTAGTTTTATTTTCACTCAAATGAGAAGAAATAAATTCTAAACATGCCATCAGTTGTAGTGGTCTTTAAGGGTAAACAATGAATGTCTGCCGATGATGAGTATAAATTACTCCCTCCGTTTCAAAAAGATAAGGCTTGTTTCATGTATAAATTACACTTAAAACAAGCCTATCTTTTTGAAATGGAGGTAGTAAATTTTTTCCTCGCTATACACAGGTGTACATCCACTTTGATTTCCCCTTTTCCATTGTGTGCATTCAAGTTTGCATACAGTAATGGTGGTGAAACAATTCAGTATTTCAGCTGCCCCTACCCTGCCCAATGATTGCACCGGGGAGGAGGTCGATACAACAAAGTAAGAACTAAACTAGCAATAACAATTGGAGAATTTAAAAACCAGCAATAACAACCAAGGAAAAAGATATCATCTCTAGATAAATTACTAATCCATAATTCAATAGTTCAAGCACTTCACAGGAAAAACTTACCCATTTCCAGAAATTTTATTAAATTTTATCCATAAGAATTAAGGGAAACAATTCCTAGCCCAAATTACTCAAAAATTTGCCAGAATATACAGATAATCAAAACAAAACCCCCAGAGAAAAAAATCCCTATATGATTGGGATGTAAAGGATTTAATATACCTTCTTCTTGCTCTTGTTATTGTTGCTGCTGCTGCTGTTCTTCTTCTTTTAAGAAGATGAAGTAATTGCAGAGTTGGGGTTGTTTTTGCGGGCAGAGAAAGTAAGTGTGGATTGAGTAAGAGGTGAATGGGGGAGTAGAGGGAGGAGAAAAGGTTTGAACTTGCAAAGAGATTTAAGGTTTTTAGGAGAAGAAAACTCACTGTAGCAGATGATGGAGCAACAGCCATGGCGATGGCTACTAGTTTCTCACTTGGGTTCTATAAAATGGAATCTCTACTATCCTTTCAAGGGTTTGGGTTGGGACCCACCAAGTAGCTTTTAATTTCAGATTTTAGAGTTGTCCGGGTCTGATTCATTATATCTGACTCAGATTGTAAACAGGTACCTGAACTGAACGTCTAATACAAAATGGTACCTGAACTGAACGTCTGAACTCCCAATATTTCCGCGTCAGGTCTATGAGCCGACTCAGACATCGAATCAGCCATTAGAAAAATAAGAAACCCAAAAGATCTGACATCTGACTTGGAATGTTGAGTCAAATTCAGATCCCGAATCTGGTCCAAATATCTTATACGGGCTTAGATGCCGTTTTTGCTAGTTTGTGGAAGTTTTCAGTTGTTTTCACAGTTTAGCAATCATATATACTTTTGGTAATTCCGAGTCTATAAATACTAGATAAGTATTCGGCTTCTCTCCATGTTGTTCCCTTCGTCTTCCTTGCTTTATTAGTTTCCAGTTTTTTTTTCTTGAATTCCTATTGTCAAAACTTGTTTTGCATAGGCATGGCTCGGAAGCTAAATGTAATTAACCCTCATGTAAAGAATCCATGCGTGAAACTTGTTAAAGATCTGGTTAAATGGTAAGTCGAAGAAAAAAATTGTATTTTTTTCTGTTCTAAATGGACAATGCTCTAGGTTTACTAGCTTCGGAGCAAGTGGTGAAACTTTGAAACAATTAGGCTTCCTCGAGTTACGAAATCTGAACCATCTAAATTACATTAACTCTCAATTCATCATCGACATGTTGGCAAATAAAACAAAAACCAGACCTAAACTGTCTTTCGTTGCATGTATGGGTTAGCTCCTCACTTAAACCTTCATTCCAACAAGTTGCTCATACAATTTATAAAGAGAAATCCGAAACTTTTGATTTCACCAATAAGGTAGGCATGCAGATCCTTGTAACTAGTTCTTTTGTTTTGTGTTTTTGTTGTTTGTTTAATGTTAAATTTTCTTGGTTTTCTTAGTTGTAAAGATTTTAATCTTTGGTTAATTAGAGCAAAGAAGTGTTGAACAAGGTGAACACATGGGTTGAAAAAGATATTTCAGAATTTAAGTAACCCCCTTATAACAAATTTTCAACATCTCCCCGAATAGATAGTTTTACTAATTATAACCATCTTTTTACTACACCCTCCGTTCTTTTTTAATAGTCTGGTTTTGTTTTTAGAGAAAATTAAGGAAATTAAGAGAATTAATCATTGAAAGTGGTCCTCATGACACTTGTCAATAAAAGAAGTGAAGTGAAATGGTCCCCATGACACTTGTCAGCAAAAGAAGTAAAGTAAAATGGTCCCCATGACACTTGTCATCAAAAGAAGTTAAGAGAAGAGTGGCCCAGCAAACTAAAGTAACATTTGACTTTCCCAATTAGGAAACTGGCCTATTTTTTTGAAACATTTATTTATAGAAACCAGCCTATTATTTAAGAACGGAGGGAGTACTATTTTGAAAGAAAATTCAATATTAAATAGATCATATAATGGAACTCATGACATGTTTGTTAATTTGGAAGATTCGATCCCAATAACAAAAAAAAGGGAGGCAAATGGGTTAAATAAGCTCGAGAAAAGACTGGCGGATAATATTTAGCATGCAGAAAACAAGAAGAAAAAATTAAGAATTTGATAGGAACGTCTTTCTCTCTGAAAATCATTTTTCAGCATATGAAGCAAACTAAGCCCTTAAGGGATAGGTTGTAATACCGATAGTCAAGCAACAAACTGGAAGTCTGCACCAAAGTTGGGATGAAAAGAAGATGGAGAACAACTTACTAGACTGAGCGTGTCTTTTGCTTGGACCAGGCATGCCTTTATCAACCATATATTGTTTTATGTAACCTTTCCCTCCCTTCCAGTTGTTAGTTGGGTTTTATACAGTTTGTATATCTGGTTCCAAAAGAAAAATTAATCTCTTCTTATTAAACTGCTGACAACATCACTAATGGCAGAAAAATGCAAGAAAAAGACAAAAAAAATGTAAGAGAGAGCTTCCCACTAAGGATACAAAAAACAACCTTCAAACTTGGACTGCTAGATTAGAGCATGTTAAACTTTTGCTTTAGTAGTATGTCGCCTGGTGAGATATAGGAAACATATCAAATTAACAAGGGTTAGATCTCAGTATAGCAGTCAACAAACTTTGATATAGTTTTATCGTCGTGATTCTTTAGAATAATATTAATTATCTAAGCTTTGTCATCAGGATTCTTTAGAATAGCATCAATCATTTGTAACATATAATGACTCGTCCATCCGCCGATATTGTCCCCACTTATCCCTTGCGGTTAAGCTGCAATGTGGGATTTTCAAATGGTTTCGTTGTGGTTATCCAACAATGTGAGATTTTCAAAGGGCTTCGTTGTGATTATCCAGCCACAACTTCCTGGGAGGTCACCCTTCCCTGGATTACTCCCGCTCGAGGACACTTAACTGCAGAGTTTTCTGCCAACTCTGGAGCCAATTGTGCTGAAAAATGACTCGGTAAAATGTAGACGTTATGTTCTTCTTGTGAGACCAGTATCTAGATCAACGGTCTAACATACTCTCCCACACAAGCACAAGCGAACCCTTCCTAGTTGTATCCCAACTAACAACAACTTCCCGAGAGGTCACCCATCCTGTGACTACTCTCGACCGAGCACGCTTATCTGAGATTTTTTTTCCCATAACTCAGTCAACTAAACCCATCAGGCCTCGGTGTTAGGATAGGACAAACGATTACTTATATTCCATTCAACCAACCACTGTCGGATAAAGGGGTAGTAACACAACATTCGTGTAATGTCTGAGCCACCTGCTATATGAAGATAAATCTTTAGGATTTAGATAATGTTGAAAAGTCGCATAATGTTTTTTTGGTTATATATTGCCAAGTTATGAATTCCTTATCGTTCCAATGTGTTTGCTTATCCTGAGCTTTATAGTTGGCCTGAACTCCACAATAGCTCCTCGAAGAAAAATTGGTAAGTCGGTTTACCCTTTTACTTGGACCACATTGCCTGGTCTTAAATAAGCTGAATCTTGACTCATTTTTCCTTTTAACTAAATCTGCACAATTTAATTGAAACAACTAGTAAGACGAATATCTTTAATGCGAATTAGAGGATACAACAATAAACTATTGTTATATATTTTGCACCTTAACTAATAAATCAGAACAACCCTTGGAATCGGGATCTGATATAGGAGTTTACCTGAAGACATAGTGGTAAATATAACAGCGACACTGCATTCACATTGATTAATTAAAGGAAAAAATTCTGGCATAAACAAATTTGTAACACAAGATATGCACACAACATGTTTTATAATATGGATGCATCCTTGTTACCTGTTAATAGGATAATCAAATAAGAATTTCAATAAATCTTTCCCTTGGTACACAAATCATCATAGATAATATTTGGTCTTACTCGCATCCACATATCATCAATCAATAAGTTACCTAACCATATGTATATGGTTCTGATGCGTGTCGTAGGTGCAATCAAATTAATATCTTATTTCCACTTAATTAAAAATAATATAATGGAAGTCAAGTTCGTTCCCACGAGGAGCAAGAGATTCTAGTTGTAAAAATTGTCACGAAAAAGGGGGGATGTATAAAGCAAAAGAAAATAAGCAAAGCAATTAAAAGATAAAGTTGAAATCAATAAGAGAGACAAGATCAAGGAATCATTCTTCATTGCAAAACAATGATTAAAGTTATGTTCTTTTCTACTTGTTATTAGTCACATATTATCACCAACCGTAGGATAGCAGGTCCGCTTAGCTAGCCAAAAAATCCCTTATTTCACTAAGTAACAAGTCCGCTTAGTTATCAGATTCTATCCAAAAGAACCACCTTGAGGTTCGCTTACAAGATGTAATTCCCTGAATGCATTAAGATTTATGAATTTAGGTTTAGTACTAGTAGTTAAACTCGGTTCGCTTGGTCCACTTTCTAGCGTTGTTTTTACACACAATCGCTCCACGGAATCCCTCCAAGGTCTCGTGTTTTCTACTTGTGTAAAGTGTCGAGAACGATTACGTATTCCCTAACTTATACTAGATTTAGGTTGAGTTAACAAATCAATTTAGCGTGCACTCTAAATAACCTATCAAACAACCATGAATGTATAAACAT
Organism: Papaver armeniacum; assembly: GCA_023531295.1. Classification (NCBI taxonomy): domain Eukaryota; kingdom Viridiplantae; phylum Streptophyta; class Magnoliopsida; order Ranunculales; family Papaveraceae; genus Papaver; species Papaver armeniacum. Next base: position 95,414 of record JAJJWW010009709.1, read on the forward strand.
TCCTATTAGTAAAAACAAACGATAATCATGTGAAAAACTTCAAGATAGAATTGAAACAAAACTCAAAACATGTTAAGAACTAGGAATTCATCCTCAATCAATAAGAAATTTAGCTACTCATGTTTTTGAAATTCACACAAATAATTAAAGGGAGAATTTTTTCAAGTTCACAAAAATAATTAAAATAAGAATTTTCAAAAGCAAGCAAAAACACAAGTGTTGTGTGTGTAGAGAGGTGTGTAAAGAGATATATAAAAGTGTGTAGAGAACTTCTCTACTTATAGGCTTCAATGTTCTCCATATCTTCCAAGGAATAGAACCCCTTTCCTTTAGCAATTCAATTTCCAAATTCAAGTCTTCCTCATCTTCCATCTTCTCTTTCCAAATTTGACCCAAATTCTCCATCCAATTACAAGTCCAAGTCTTCAAACCCATGAGAAGAATCCACACAAAAATCTGTAATTTTGGTCGCCGAAAAATTTGGTATTATGGCGGAATCCGGCGGAGAAAAGGTCGCCATGCCGACCCTTTGGAAATTTCTTACCCGTCGACGGAATATTCCGTTATGATACCGTTATAAGTAACAGTCAATACGGTCAACCGTTAGTCATCTGGGTCAAAGGAAGGAGGAGTCAGCTTATGAATCAGCTGATCTGAATCTGTCTTGCTGGTCTTACTCACGAGTTGAGAACTGGATCGTTGTCAGACTCAAATGCGAGTTAACTCCTTAGGAATGGAGAGCCGTAGGAGTTTCGACTATTCTGAGGGCTTTCGGCCAAATTCAAGCCTCTTTTTTTGGTCTTCTCTGTTAAGAACCTAGCATACATCTATTGAAGCTTCAATCGTTCTTCCATTCTTCCACTGCAACATCATGTGAGAACTCATACACAAACCATGCATCCATCTCAGACCACCAACACCAGTTGCTCCACCAACAATTCATCCTGCAGCTGCAAACTCAATATGTACACCAGCAGCACGGCTGAATTAACCACAAACCCATCTTCTAATTCATCACCAAAACCAATTGGAACCAGCATCAACTTCTCCTGAATCTGTTCATGACTTCAACCAACAGCACCATCAACCCATTCTTGGTTCAAATTCTCTTCTTCGATCTCAGAAACCCATTTCAAAACCTTACCAATTCCTTCAATCCACCAGCCATACCAATTTCTCTATCACAGTTCACAATCCCTACAATACCAGCTTAACCCATCTGCTCTGTGTATGTTTCTGACTTCGAATTCAGCCTCTAATCTTCGTCAATCACCATAAACCCATATCAATCTCTACCCAATTTCATATCTGCATCGAACCCACTTCATTTTCCCCATCTGAATCTCAATCTCAGGTTACATCGAACCCTAGCTTTTGTTCAACCAACACAGCTACCATTCCTATCACCAACTACAGCTCGAGTTTCAATCATCACATCACCACCAGATCCCCTTTCTCATAGCAGCAACAGTGAACCTGGTTCTTGAGCCAAACCCAATTTTCTTAATTCTCAATCTGAACCTCAAATAGCCATCATCCATTAACTCATACCAGATCCCCATTAGTTCTTATTCCCTGGGCTTCTTCATAACACCAACAACGAATCAATACTCAATAATCATCAGCTCGGCTCTTCTCGGGCTCAATCTCGGACTTCCTGACAATTTCTCGATCTTGGGCTGCATCGTTTTACTCTTCTTCTCTCACAATTTCACAGCTGACCCATTTGCTTTTCTCACACAGGTGGAGCGGGGTGAGAGAATGATTGAGAAAGAAATCTCTTCTCGATTTAGGGCTGGAGAGATTTGGGGCATGATATTGGTACTCGGGCACTTCGATAAGGGGTAACCAAGTTTCTAGCCCCTTATCCTCGGGTGAGTTGTCTTTAATACTCCTTCAATAGGGTTGCCCCTTAACATTGGCTGGGCTCCAAATAGTGTTCGCCCATGAAATGACAATTTTGCCCTTTTGCTCAAATTGGTTAATTTCTTCTTCTTTTCCTCCGTGCGACTCCATAGTAGCTATAAAACTCAAAACAAGCGTAAAATACATAATTTACAAGAAAAATAGCAAAGAAAGCATAAAAAATAGATAGTAATAAATAGGATGTATTCTACACCCTATCAAATTCCCCCACACTTAGACTTTGCTAGTCCTCGAGCAAATCAAACTAAAAACTCACAACTTCAAAGCGTTCAAGCGTCCCAAGCATCCAAAGAGTTATGAGGACATAGAGTTCTGCATGCTAGTAATAAGAAGTTAGAAATACTAAAGAACATATTCTCATTCTTAAATGTTGAGTGAGAAATAACCACACCATAATGAGAGAACGCGTGTTTGAGAAACGATCAATAAGCATTTCGCCTCGACACGCCTCACCAAAAGGATTTTATGATAATTGCACTCAAAAAGACGGCTTTTTTATGGGTCGCACATGTGTGCGGGTAGGAATGAAAGAGAATTCTGCAACACGTTGAATGGTGGGAAGGACAACTTCCGAAATATTTTTAAAAACCCACATCTTTTAACATTTTGAAAAACCATTTTTCCGACGATCTCTAAGAAAGGAAATCAACCATTATTATTGAGGATGAGATTACTTACTCACCTTCACATCCGATCGCCAATTATGATAACACCACTCTCACGGCATCAATAGTAATGTCTTAGCTCCTCGTCTTGATCTTCTTGGTCTTCGTCTTGGTTTCAACTATTGATGATAAACTCTTGAATTTCATAAATCCTTAACAATTTGTAACCTTTTTACCTTAAATCCTTGTCGCTTGAAACTTCCTTATAAATTTTTCCTTCCCCACGGCTTATAAAAACAAAACAAATATTTCCCTTGTCTTTTTTTTTTTTTTTTTTTTCTTTTTTTTTTTTTTTTTTTTTTTTTTTTTTTTTTTGATGTAAAACAAGAGAAATAAAACAAACCGTGGCCGTGGGAGAAGGATTTTGCTGCTTGATTCTTCACAACTTGTATCGTCTTGAAATCATAAACTTCAACAATTCTCACCTTTTTTTTTTTCTTCGCTCTTATAAATAAGTCTTCATACTTGGATATAAAATTACCTCATTGTATTGTAAGTCCTCAACATATATGTAAAAATATGCTCTTTGTATGTTGCTTTACTTGAATATGAAATTTGCTCTTTTTCTCGTTCTGTTGCTTGTAAACCTTGAACTTTTTCAACTTTCCTTGTAGATTTTGATGTCGCTCCTTGTTGATGATGATGGTGTTTCTATGGATCCGTTGTTGTGGAGAGAATGGTGCTAGCGCAAATCGAACTACAAGAAGGAGGCTTTCATCTATAGGCGTCACCCTCATGATTGACAAAATTAGCACTCAAGAGATCAAGAGTAGTGCTTCTATTGGTGGGAGGTTGGGTAGCTCACCATTCTACCCGGAATTTACGTGACGGTGACACACACTCAATAGAAAGCTCTTTAGTAGATGGAAAAATTTCTGGTCGGTGCCTCACATGATATGAATACGGGTAGTCTCCACTAATGATTGATCAGCAACTCTAATAATGCATTCCTCCCTGCACCAAATTCGCATCATAGGCATGATTAAATCCATTATTTAACACTCTAACAAGCAAGAAATCCGAATGTAGTTCTCTAACATTTCCAAGTTCAATTATGTCGGTCAGAATCTCTATGTAAACATACCTAGAAGTATGCTAGTGACTCTAAAATCTCTAAAAGTTGGAGGTTTTATGTAAAACTTTTTACATAAAACCATAGATAACTTTATGGTACTATCTTAGTAGTTTACCATAAAGTGACATTTCTCCCAATTTAGGACAAGGTTTGTGTCTATGCATCGTTTAAGAACTAGTTCAAGGTTGTTTAAACAACCATCAAAAGAATTGCCATAAACACTAAAGTCATCCATAAATACCTCGATGATGCGCTCCACATAATCCGATAATATACTTACCATGCATCTTTGAAAAGTAGCCGACGCATTGCAAAGACCAAACGACATCCGTCTATATGCAAATGTTCCAAACGGACAAGTGAAAGTGGTCTTCTCTTGGTCCTCCGGTGCAATAACAATTTGGTTGTATCCGAATAACCATCAGAAGCAATAATAAGAATGCCCTTCTTAGCTCAATATTTGATCAATGAAAGGCAAAGGAAAGTGATCCTTTCGGGTTGCGGAATTAAGCTTTCTATAGTCAATGCAAACTCTCAACGGTTTGAACTCTTGTAGGAACAAGTTCATCGTCTTGATTTCGAACAACCGTGACTCCGGACTTCTTTGGTACCACTTGTCTGGGACTAACCCACTTGCTATCGGAAGTGGGTAGATTACCCCCACACTTAGCAATTTGAGTATCTCTTTTTTACAACCTCCATCATGGGAGGATTAAGCGACGTTGAGCATCACGTACCGACTTCACGTTTTCTTCCATTAGAATCCTATGCATGCACATGGATGGACTAATGCCTTTGATGTCCGCAATTGTCCACCCAATAGCCGTTTTGTGCTTTCTCAAGACTCTAAGCAAGCGGTGTTCTTGTCCACGGGTGTGAGGTTCTTTGCAATAATCACTGGAGCTCATCTCCATCTCCCAAGAAAGCATACTTCAAATGGTCCGGAAGCGGCTTCAATTCTAGTTTGGGCGCCTTCACAATAGATGGTACAAGTATTTCATCATTCACGGGTAAAGAAATATATGAAACATTACCCTTTTTAGCTTCTTGCAATGTCGCCAAAGCACCACACATCTCCACCAATTCCTTGGAGATTTCAACATCCAAGTTAGACAAGTCGTGGACGTCCAATTCAATGCTCTTTTGCAACACCACATCAAGTTCATCCTCTTGATTCAATTCCACCATTTGTTGCGCTAATGAATCAACCACATCAATGGAGTAAACGGAATGCACATCACTTGGGTAGTAAATGGCTTCAAATATATTAAAGTGTATTATCTCCTTGTCGAATTCCATAGTGAGTGTACCCTTATCAACATCAATCTTCGTCTTTGCGGTCTTCATAAATGGCCTCCCAAGAAGTAAAGAAGTAGATGATCGGTTCTCATTGTTATCCATATCCACCACAAAGAAATCGACCGGAAAAATAAGCTCATTTACTTGCACTAGCACGTCTTCTACAAGTCCCTTTGGATATATGTTGGACTTGTTCGCTAATTGGATAATAACTCTCGTCTCTTTCAAAGGTCCAAGATTCAAGGAGTCATATATTTCGGCCGACATCACACTAATGGAAGCTCCCAAATCAAGTAAAGCATGTTCAAACCTTTTCTTACCAATAGTAATTGCACTGTGAAACCACAGGGATCGTGCATTTTGTAGGCATCTTCTTTAATAGCATAGCCGACGCACTCTCGCCAACTTTAGTAATTTCATTATCAAGCAACCTATCCTTCTTGATGCATAATTCCTTCATGAACTTAGCATACCTTGGTATTGTCTTGATGGCCTCAATGAATGGGATGTTGATTTCAATCTTCTTGAAGATATCCATGAGTGCCTTGTCTTGAGCTTCTTTCTTGGATTTAGCAAAACGACTAGGAAAAGGAGGTGGAGTAGTGAAAGTAGGAACCGGTTCCTTGGATTGGTCGGTTGGTGTTGAATTCTCCTTTGGTGCGGCTTCCTCCTTGTCTTTGACTACCTCTTCAATAGCTTCTTCATGATGACTTGGACCCTCCACTTGTCTTCCACTTCGTAAGGTAACCGCATTAACATTCTCTCTTGGATTCACAAATGGTTGTGAAGGAAGTTTTGTGGATGCTTGAGATTTCAATAAGTTCACATCGGTCTCCAATTGCCCCATTTGAGTTTATAAATCCTTGATCGCCGAATCGGTCTTTTGTTGGATTTGTTGTAACATAGAAGTAAGACCTTGCATGCCTTGCATTAACGCATTGAGCTTGTCATCATTCGAAGTATCATGCTCCTTGACTTGTTGTAGTTGAAATTGAGATTAAGGTTGGAAGCGTGATTGTTGAAAACCACCTTGTTGCGCATATGGATTAGGAGCCGCCGCTTGCTTGTTTGCATAACTAAAGTTAGGATGATCCTTCCAACCAGGATTGTAAGTATTGGAGTATGGATCGTACCTTGGCCTTTGATTTGGATATAAAGCATTGACTTGTTCGGTCTCACCATCCGGAATAATTACCGCGGCCATCCTTTGAATCATTATCTCCATGTTACCCATCCTTTGATCAAGATGTGATGATGAATCACTAACTTCATGCACTCGCCTAACCATGGGTTCATCTCTTGTGTAGAATTGTTGCGAGTTCGCAGCCATACTTTCAATCAACTCGGTAGCTTGGGTCACCGTCTTGTTCACTAGTGCACCACCACCGCGGCGTCAGAAGAGATCGATCACTTGGGTGGAGAGCTTCGTAGAAGTATTGGAGTATCATAACGTCACTTAATTGATGGTGTGGACAGCTTGCCACCAACCTCTTGTATCGCTCCCAACATTCATACAATGACTCTCCCACATGTTGCTTCAATCCACAAATCTCCTTGCGAATTTGAGTAGCTTTGGATGCGGGAAAATATCTCTCGAGGAAAAGTTTCTTCATCCCATTCCATGTTGTGATACTTAGGAAGGCAAATAATATAACCATTCCTTAGCATTGCCACAAAGAAAACGGAAAGCTTTCAACATTGCTCCATCCGCATTAGTCTCCGGTGGAAGCATAGCCATAACTATGGCATAGAAGTCCATAAGATGTTTGTTTGGGTCCTCATTCACCATGCCATGGAACTTTGGTAACTCTCTAATCAACCCCGGCTTGATCTCGAAGGTTGAGTTAGTTTGGATACACCATTGTTGTGTATCAAGCCCGTGAGAAGCTAGGTCCTTGAGTGTACGATCAGCCATTGTTTCTTCCTCTTTGTCAGAATCTGTGAATTCACTTGATGAAGAAGGAGGAAGTGGAGTGTTAACCGCTCGAATGAAATCCTTTAGTTGAGTGCCGGATCGAAGACGTATTGGACTCGGCCTGCCCTTTTTAAGCATTCACCAAAGGTATACCACCTGAAACAAGATTCTCAAAAACTAAGTTAGATACGGTATAGAATCTATCAAAGCAAGAATATAGCAAAAAGAAAAATAAAAATAACTAAAATCGTCCATTTGCTCCCAGAGCAACGGCGCCAAAAAATTTGATGCGTGTCGTAGGTGCAATCAAATTAATATCTTATTTCCACTCAATTAAAAATAATATAATGGAAGTCAAGTTCGTTCCCACGAGGAGCAAGAGATTCTAGTTGTAAAAATTGTCACGAAAAAGGGGGATGTATAAAGCAAAAGAAAATAAACAAAGCAATTAAAAGATAAAGTTGAAATCAATAAGAGAGACAAGATCAAGGAATCATTCTTCATTGAAAAACAATGATTAAAGTTATGTTCTTTTCTACTTGTTATTAGTCACATTATCACCAACCGTAGGATAGCGAGGTCCGCAGCTAGCCCCAAAATCCCTTATTTATTTGAGTAACAAGTCCGCTTAGTTATCGATTCTATCAAAAAGAACCACCTTGAGGTTAAACTACAAGATGTAATTCCCTGAATGCATTAAGATTTATGAATTTAGGTTTAGTACTATTAGTTAAACTCGGTTCGCTTGGTCCACTTTCTAGCGTTGTTTTTACACAATCGCTCACGGAATCCCTCCGCAGGTCTCGTGTTTTCTACTTGTGTAAAGTGTCGAGAACGATTACGTATTCCCTAACTTATACTAGATTTAGGTTGAGTTAACAAATCAATTTAGTGTGCACTCTAAATAACCTATCAAACAACCATGAATGTATAAACATTCCTATTAGTAAAAACAAACGATAATCATGTGAAAAACTTCAAGATAGAATTGAAACAAAACTCAAAACATGTTAAGAACTAGAAATTCATCCTCAATCAATAAGAAATTTAGCTACTCATGTTTTGAAATTCACACAAATAATTAAAGGGAGAATTTTTCAAGTTCACACAAATAATTAAAAAGAAGAATTTTCAAAAGCAAGCAAAAACACAAGTGTTGTGTGTGTAGAGAGGTGTGTAAAGAGATATATAAAAGTGTGTAGAGAACTTCTCTACTTATAGGCTTCAATGTTCTCCATATCTTCCAAGGAATAGAACCCCTTTCCTTTAGCAATTCAATTTTCAAATTCAAGTCTTCCTCATCTTCCATCTTCTCTTTCCAAATTTGACCCAAATTCTCCATCCAATTACAAGTCCAAGTCTTCAAACCCATGAGTAGAATCCACACAAAAATCTGTAATTTTGGTCAATAGGAAAGTTGTTATTATGGCGGAATGCTGGAAAATCGTCGCCCGCCATGGAAATTTCTTGCCATGACGGAATATTAGTTATGATACAGATTATAAGTGTGATCAATACGGTCGGCTGTTAGTCAACGGGTCAAAGGAAGGAGGAGTGAAACATGAATCGGGTGATCAGACCGTCTTCTTTGGTCTTACTCACGAGTTGAGAGCGGATCGTTGTCGGACTCGTACGAGTTAACTCGTAGGAATGGAGAACCGACCAGAGTTTCGACTATTTACTGAGGCTTTCCCGGCCAAATTCAGGCCTCTTTTTTTTGGTCTTCTCCTGTTAAGAACCTAGCATACATCTATTGAAGCTTCAATCGTTCTTCCATTCTTCCCTGCAACATCAACAGAACTCATACACAAACCATGCATCCATCTCAGACCACCAACACCAGTTGCTCCACCAACAATTTGTAGTAGCAGGATTTCCCACACTACACCCCTTACTCGATTTTGCTTAATTAATCCATTAGAAGATGTAAGATCAAGAACTTTTATTGATTGAATTCATGAAATGTTTACACAGGAAAATAGAATTACACTTAGAAGTTAGAACACTCTTAAACTTTCTCTCCTAATGACTTGCCTAACAATTCTCCAAAAATCCCCCCCCCCCTTACAACAGACTCACTCGACCCTTTATATAGGGTAATACATAGTGGGTGACAGCTAAGCTATCCTTTATTTTCGGGAAGGTCTCGCGAAGTGTCGCCAGTGTACAACTATTCAATCTCGCGACACTTCTTAACCCTCGCCAGGTTCCACGTCTTTCAGTTGTTTTGTGTGTCGTCTTCCCATCGCGTCGTTTATTTTAGTTTCCTGCGACTCCCTCGCGGTACCGTCATTTATTGATCATGAGCCCCTATGCGTTGCGATATTATGATCCTACATCTTGCCTCTTTTTCCTTGAATATTGCTTGAAAAGCGATCTTGAAGGAAAAATCTGTTGTTGTAGTAATCTTTGATCTTTGTTGATGAAGGAACGAGCAGAAGAATACTGTACTTGAAAAGTACGTACTTGCCTCTATTCTTTTGCGAAGTTCCGAAGCTCTTATATACGAAGTGTCATTTCTTGCCTCATGTGTTACAGAGAATAATCAATTTCGCGATCTCTTCTAGCCTATTAGGAAATATGCCGTATATTTGGATTCTTCTAAAGTTCTTTTAAATGCTCTTTTGTCTTCCTTGGGTTTAGTAGTAGTAGTTTACACGTGTCCATATCTACCTTTTATCGGTGCATTTAATGTTAACTTAGGTCATAACATTTTTCTTGTCTATTTATAGAAGTATCACAATGAAGAATTTTCCTTTTCCTTTTCATCTTCTTCATAAATCTGCAAAGTGTTCTTCTTCTTTATCGTTATAAGTGTTTGTCTATTCTTACCATCTTCTTCACCATTTTTGCTATTCCCTAACTTGATTGTTACTCTCATGGCGTCCGGGTTTGTTAATTGTGCCATATCTGGCTGATTTTGTGGTTGATCAAATTAGCTTTCCTTGTTGAAATCCACTGGTATGATTAACTTTGTAATTCTCTTTCTGCCATTGTTGTTTAGCAAGAACCAATCAGGAACTAAGTTTGCGTGAAGGACCCTCTTCTTTCTTTGGGTTCGCCAGAAACCTACTTCGCAACAAGAATCCCTCATGCAACAAAAGCCATCGGGCTCGCCACTTGAAACCTACTTCACAACAAGAGCCTCTTGTGCCACCAAAGTCCTCCTCATGAGTAAAATCTATGGCCTCGAAAAGAAAGTCTGCGGGTGACAAGGTATCTAAGAAACATTTGTTTTTTATTAACAATATATTGTTGCCTCTTGTTTCTTATTTAACTTGTTATTCGCGGGATGACGGGTTGTTGATAGAACTCCCAAGAGGCCTCGCCAACCCAAGCTGGTTACTCCTAGCGTCTCCTTTCCTTCTTTGAGACCCCTTCTCCAATTGCGAAGTCTTCGACGACAACGTTAAAGCTTTCTCTGTGAGAACATTTCTAATGAAGGCATTCTTATGTCGAACTCTTCGCAGATCAAGCTCCTCATAACAGCCCTACTACTCATGCCTCGGCATTTCTCCAATCCTTCCGAGATTTCCCTTTCTCGCGATGTCCCCTCAACAAAAAGATGGTTCGTCTCCATCTTCTTACGCCATTATTGTTTCTTCATCGAGGCAAATCCCTCTTACCAAAGAAAATTTAGAAGGGATAGAAGTAGCTTTCAAAGTCCTCTCCGATCTTGTGAGCGATGCCAAGAAGACTTAGTCGATCCTATTAAGTCGACATTTGCGAGATTCGGTAAGCATCTTGGTCTGACGACGGGTTTGCAAGCATACGTGGTTCAAGAAGTTAACAAGTTGAAGGATGATCTCCAAGCTATGATTGTGAGATGTAATAGTCTACTTCTTGAAAATCAAAATTTCACAACATCTCATTTGGATCGTGATAACCTTCGCGAGAAGAATGAAGAATTAAAAAAGTATGCTCTCACAACCTTTTTTTTTTTTTTTTTTTTTTTTTTTTGTAGTGTGGGAAATCCTGCTACTACATATGCGCTAGAAACAGGGAGATCGCTGAAAAAGGAGAGAAGATTGCAATTAAAATTGTTTGAATCAGAAAAATGAGAAAGAAAAACTTTAGATCGGATGAAAAAGATATGGCATACAGCACAGGTATGAGAGTAATGGTTAACGAATTTCATGAAAATATCAGAGGAAGGATACACAAACGAGATTTTGAAGGAAAGAAGATTACGGATCGAGAAATAATGTCACCTTTGAAAGATTGGGAAAAGCAAGAGATAACATTCACGGCGGAGGAAATATCAAAAGAAAACTTGGATCACATGTCTCCACTGGTGATTGCAATAAACGTGTATAAGGAAGGAGAGAAATCGGAGAATACGATGAAAACATGGATGATGAATGGAGTTTTAATCGATACGGAGTCAGTGAACATCATGTTTTATCACGCTTACAAAAAGATGGGATATAAAGACGAAGATATGATTTTCTCGGCATACAATATTCAAGGTTTTGGTAAATCCATAACAAAAGTTAAAGGGAGATAAAAATGTATTAGTTAGGAGGAATCGAAACACAGGTGACATTGAGTGTGGTGGATATGGAATCACCATACAACATGTTACTAGGAAGACCATGGGTACATGCAATAAAGGCTGTGGCGTCGACGCTTCATCAACGTATCAAGTTCCCTACACCAACCGGAATCGAGCGAGATCGAGGGGACGCGCAAAGGAAGAATATATTATCAAAATGAAGTAAAATGTTGCGAGGAACAAATAAACAAGCGAAAGAACATATCAAAATACCGCAAAAAGATGGCGAGGGTAACTAAGAAAGAAGAAGAATTGAGTTTATATGATAAGAGCAAAGGAAGGAAAAAGGCATACACAGCGAGATCTCGGGAGAAGAAGATGATCTTGCGAAAGAACCAAAAGGACCAACTCATGGGAGAACCAGAAGGCCGAGTTACGTCGCGGCAGAACAAACCAAAGAAGTGAATATTGGAACTAAGGAAGATCCCAAGATGCTAAAGATTGGAACTAGCATGGAAGCAGATGAAGAGAAAAGAACTGTCGATCTATTGCGAGATTATAAAGACATCTTCGCGTGGGATATGGATGAAATGCAGTATAGATCCGTCGATGCTTTGTCACAAGTTAGAAATTGATAAAAATGTGAAGCCATTTAAGCAAAGAATCAGAAAGATAGCAACAGCATATCATTCTCAGATAGAAGAAGAACTGCAGAAGATGCTGGACGCAGGAATTATTAGACAAGCAAAATACCCTGAGTGGATAGCGAATATGGTTATAGTTCCAAAGAAGAACAAGGGAATAAGGATTTGCATTGATTTCACGTTTTAAATAAAGCTTGCCATAAAGACAGTTTTCCATTACCGGACATCCCTGACTAGTCGAATCGGCGGCTGGGAATGAAAGAGTATCATCATTTGGACGGATACAAAGGTTACAATCAAATTCCTCTCGTAGAGGAAGACCAAGAACACACTTTGCTTTCTTCGCTCCAAGAGGATTATCTTGTTATACTAAAATGCCGTTTGGTTTGCGAAATCTCTGGAGCAACGTATCAAAGGATGGTAGAAAATGTATTCGCAGAATGGATACACAAAACACTAGAAGTATACGTAGATGACATGTTAGTGAAAAGTAAAAAGGCAGAAGATCACGTGCAAGACTTGAGAGAAATTTTTGAACAAATGAGGCGCTTCAACATCAAAGTCAATCCGAGAAAAATGTACCTTTGGAGTTGCGTCGGGGAAGTTCTTAGGTTACATTATATCAAAAGAAGGAATACATGTTGACCGGAAAAAGTAAAAAGCTATTCGCGATATGCCGACACTGCGACGGTAAAAAGATGTTCAAAAATTTGAATGGGTTACTAGCATCGCTAGGAAGGTTCATTTCGCGGTCATCGATAAATGTAAACACTTTTCGGTGTTCGAAAAAAGGGTCGAAATTTAAATGTACGGATGAATGTGAAAAGGCTTTACAAGGGATCAAAGAGCATTTAATGGATATATCCATTATGCGAGAAGAAGCGAGAACCGGGAGAGGAATTATTAATATATCTCGCGACAACATCGCATGCCTTAAGTGCGGTTTTCTGCGAATGGATTAGGAGTAGAAAAAACCAGTCTATTATATCAGCAAAACTTTTAATGCTGCAGAAAGAAATTATTCGAAGATTGAAAAATTAATCCTGGCGTTAGTCTATGCGTCGTTTAAACTTCGCATATATTTTCAGGCACATACTATTAAAGTGGTGACAAGGGTACCAATTAGTCAGTAATGAAAAATTCAAAAAGATCGGGAAGAGTCGAAAGGTGGAATGCTCAAATAAGCCATTATAAACTGAAATATGAAATATTATCTTCAACAAAGTCACGGGTTGTCGCAGACTTTACGCGAAATTTCCTTTGGAGGAAGATGAAGCGGTGGATGAAATGATGGATGTAGAAGAAGAGCATGGAGATCCAAAAGATTTGTTAACTGAGCCAGATCGGTGGGAAATATTAGTGGATGGATCATCCAATGGAGAAGGTAAAGGAGTGGGAATTGTTGTGATCTCGCCAGAATGCAATAAATTAGCTTTCGCTTTTAGATTGGAATTTGAGTCTACCAATAATGAAACGGAGTATGAAGCTATAATACATGCTCTACAATTCGCAATAGAAATGAAACTGGAGAATGTGAGGATCACCAGTGACTCGCAATTAGCAATTTGTCAAATAACAGAGAAGTATGCTACAAATGATCCATCTCTACAGAAATATAGGAAGCTTGTAGAGGTGTTGTCAGCACAGATACCAAAAATAAAATGGAGGCACATATCAAGAAGAGATAATAGACTCATGAGACGCTTTTTGCCTTTATATCAAGTATGATGACAGACCCAACTGCGAGGAACATCAAAATACGAGACGCTCTGCGGCGCCATCAATTAATAAAGAGGAGGGACAAGAAGCAGATATAATGATGGTGGTAGATGAAATGCAAGGTCGCGAGGAAGATTGGAGAGTGGAACTTCACGCGTACTTAATGAAAGGTGAGATACCAAGAAATAGATTGGAAGCACACAAGTTAAAAAGCCGGGCAACAAATTATGAATTACGAGATGGCGTGCTTTATCGACGTTCTTTTGAGGGACCCTCACTTCGTTGTCTATCAAGGAAGAAGGAGAAACCATATTGAAGATCTTTGCATAGTGGGGATCTTAGGAAATCACAGCGGCGGGAGATCTTTGGCATATAAGGCAAAGACGCAAGGATATTATTGGCCATATATGCATGAAGACGCGAGAGCAATATCCAGGCGCTGCGAAGATTGTCAAAGACATGGGAAGAAGATACATGCACCGGGAGCACAGTTAAATTCTTCAAGAAGTGTGTGGCCTTTTGGAAAATGGGGTTTAGATATTGTGGGACCATTTTTACCAGGAACAGGACAAATAAGGTACTTAATTGTCGCAACGGACTATTTCACAAAATGGGCAGAGGTGAAAGCGGTCCAACACATTCGCGATAAGGATGTTTTTACTTTCATATTTGAAAATATTATATGCGAGATTTGGGATCCCAGCACAATTGGTGTCGATAATGGGAAGGCAGTTTGAAGGGCAAAATATAGAGTTCTTTGCTTAATGCATTTCAGATAAGATGTGGAAAATCAACTCCATTATATCCACAAGCTAATGGCCAAGCAGAGGCAACAAACAAAACAATTGCCGATATATTGAAGAAAAAGTTGGAAGGACACAATAGAGGATGGTGCGAACAAGTACCCAATGCAGTATGGGCCTATAATACAACTAGAAGAGAAGCCACAGGAATGTCCCCTTTTTGCTTAACTTACGGAGTGGAAGCAGTACTCCCAACAGAGGTCGTGATTCCGACAACCAAAAAGAAGTCTGGGGAGAAAAATCTTAGCGCAGGCAACATTCTAATCAAGTTGGATGAATTGGAAGAAAAACGAGAAAAGGCCTTGCGACACATGGAGAATTATCGCTAAGATTGGCTAGAGAATATAACAAGCGTGTCAAAATACGTGAGTTCCAACCAGGAGACTTGGTGTTGCGTGAAACCCCAATATATCAACGAAAGTGGAGGCAAATTGGCGAGAAAATGGGATGGACCATATATCATCAAAGAAGTAGTCGGTACAGGGGCATATAGATTGATGGATCCTGAAGGAAGAGATGTGGGACAAAAGTTGGATAGACCATGGAATAGGTTATATCTAAAGAAATATTACCGTAAAAATGAGAGAAGAAAAAGGAATCAAGATGAAGTATTTCTTCGCAAGATATCTGCGATATTCGGTAAAATGCGAGAGGAAATACGCGAAGATCTCGCGACAAGAATAACAAAAAGTCATGAATGACTTAACAAAACAACAAGAGATAACGAATGATTAAATGAATGAATTGGCGGAATATCTCGCAAACAAAATAGCAAAGGATGAAGAATGATTGAATAAAAGAATGAATGAATGGGACGAACCTTTATGGCGTACCCCCCTAGTTCGCGAATAACATTTCGTAAGAGGCAAATGTAAGACCTAAAGTGCGTCATATAAGGGGGTATCTCTCGACATGGCTCAGGGGGAAGGTTACACCGCTCCTGAAGCCTGAGTCATGAAAATATGGGGCCCATGAAAGCCTATCCGGAAGAGGTACCTTGGATTCCCAACTATATATGTAGGTTATACCCTGGTTGGGCGACCGAGGGTCTCTTCTTAGGAGTCGTGTATGCTCAAGGCGCCGAGGTACACGGTTGAGCCGAGTGCCGGGATGGATGAACCTACCTGGCCATTCTTGGCAAGTCTTGGCATATGTTGCACTCGCTCGGAAGAAAACTCCACTTAGGGTGCAGCCTCGTAACCATAAACCCTATAGGTATAAGGGATAAGAGGCTGCGAAAACAACTCGGTTGTTGTTAAGACCGGATGGGAGGAGCTAGTCTTGTATGGCCGATGTTTCGCCTCCTTGAAGGGGCAACCGGGAGATGATAAGGGCGACGCTCTCCATTAGGGGGTGTCAAAACAGACACAAATGTCATGAGGCTTTGTTTTCGCAAGGAGACTTAGGCTTGTCATATTTGTGCAATGATCTGCAGAGGCAATAATACTAACGCGAGGGTAAGGCGAGATCAATGGGTCTTTACACAACATTGTACGGACGTCCTGCGATTTCGTCGCACGACGGCAATGTCATGGGGCTTTATGTTCGCAAGAATATCTAGGCCTGTCATATTGTCGCAGCTAAAACATCTACGAGAGGCAAAAATACTTGGAAAATGATAAGGCAAGATCAAGGGGTCTTTACATGCAAGTGTAAAGACGTCCTGCGATTTTGTCGCGATGAAAGGTGGCAGGGGAAGACCTCTAATTAGGGAGGTCTAACTCGGAAGACCACACAAAGATGATAAGGCAGGGTCAATGGGTCCTTGCTTGAAAATGTAAGGGCAGCCTGCGACCTTGTCGCAATAAGAAGAGATAAAATAAAGACTATTGAAATGATAAGGCGAGAAAAGTAGGTTTCTCCTTTCATGGAGATACCTGCGACCTCGTCGCAGTGATAAATTCAACATAAAGCAATGAAGAGATTATACTATCACATGAACACAACGCAGGAGATAGAGGAAAGATAAGAATAAAGAAATACCTTAACACTTTTTCAACGATTCAACTTTCGAAGAACAGATAAGCAACAAGGGATTACCAATGTTTACCAATGAACAACATTTTATGTTGTTTATTTCCTCGAGGCAATACTTCTTATACTTCAAGGATTAATACTTCATGGAAGAATAAAGCATAGTATGAGGCAAAAAACATGTAGCGGGAGTTTCGCATGATGAATTCGCAATACTTCATACTTCTTATATATTTCGAAGATTGAGTACTTCTTATACTTTTTCAAGGATACTTCTTATTTCGCGCACTTCAAAACGATGATACTTCTAATTATTTCTTAAAATCATTTCATGAAAATGTAAGCTTACGAGATTATAGTCGTAATTAAGAAGAAGGAAATAAGAGAATTATTCAACAACGGATTTAATCTTTCAAAACAAAAAGAAAGTTGCAGCAAAGTTACAAAAGCAGTTAATTCTCTACGTCAATGTTATCATCCTCGCCAGAAACTTTCTCAACTCCATCTCCGTCAATAACTTTCTCAGCTTCATTTTCCCCAGAGGGTGGAATCTCATCAGGAATTTTTTCAGTAAGATTTTTATTGACAACTTCAGCATTGGCGACATCTTCGCAGCTTTCATAATCATAATCATCATCAGGGGAGTTGGGGGCTTCATCATCACTCACTTCCAAAGGATTGACACGAACAGGATCAAGAGATCTAGACAATAAAATGTCATTCACTATGACCTCAGCCTTAAGATGAAATTGGCAAAGAAGCGCTTTTTGCTGATTTTTACTATCCATGTCCTTACAGTCAGACATGTAGTTAAGTCTCCTTGCGGCACGATCGCGAGAACGAACAAGAGAAGTAGCGAGCGCCCCTTTTTCTCTGCGAAGTTTAGAATTGTCTGACTTGAGAGCAGAAATAATAGAATGGAGCTTTTTCTCAGAATCTGCATAACAATTGGACAAATAAAGATTAAAAGAGATTCTTAAGGATAAGGAGATACACAAATGAATTAAGGTAGTCAAATAACATGACTACCTTCCTTTTGAGAAGCAAGATGCTGAATAAAAGACGAACAACTATCTCCCAATCGGTCCATAGCATCATCAAATGTATCCCCAACTAAGCCTTTCAGGCGAGCTCGCAAGTTTTTATCATTGGAGACAAGTATGGCATTCTCGGTCGCGAGGGAAGAATTAGATCTTTTTAACTCAGAACATTGATCTTTAAATTGGCTCACTTTTACACTCAACGTTATTCTACCCTGAATAAGTTTATCTCTTTCGGCGGAAGTTTCTTCAAGTTGGCTTTTCAAAGTATGATTAGCTTGTTTGTATTCTTCACATAACTTTTGACAAGCATTATACTGCTGCGAGTAGCTCGCCATCTTATTCAACAGAGAACGTTTCTCTTGCGAAAGAGTTCGATTCTCATCTGATAAAGTTTCCATCTCCAAATTAGTCTTAGTCAAAGCATAAGAAAGGCGAGATAAGTCATTACTTAATGAGACTTGCTCTTGCGATAAATCAAAATTCTCTTTAGACAAGTTATTTATTTGATCAGCTGCATAGGTATGAAGATTATCTAAGAGATTATACTGCTCTATCCAAGCATCTCTTTCAACTCGAACTTCTTCAGCAATAGACTCCGCTTGATATATCTCCATTATTCGTTTCTGGTTTAATACTTTGAGGACGAGCAAGGGTTTGAGTTGTGATCTTCTAAAAAAAAAAAAAAAAAAAAAAAAAAAAAAAAAAAAGGGGGGGTTTTGAGAGCATACTTTTTAATTGCAATATCTTTTTAATTTGTTAACCATTACTCTCATACCTGTGCTGTATGCCATATCTTTTTCATCCGATCTAAAGTTTTTCTTTCTCATTTTTCTGATTCAAACAATTTTAATTGCAATCTTCTCTCCTTTTTCAGCGATCTCCCTGTTTCTAGCGCATATGTAGTAGCAGGATTTCCCACACTACACCCCTTACTCGATTTTGCTTAATTAATCCATTAGAAGATGTAAGATCAAGAACTTTTATTGATTGAATTCATGAAATGTTTACACAGGAAAATAGAATTACACTTAGAAGTTAGAACACTCTTAAACTTTCTCTCTCCTAATGACTTGCCTAACAATTCTCCAAAAATCCCCCCCCCCCTTACAACAGACTCACTCGACCCTTTATATAGGGTAATACATAGTGGGTGACAGCTAAGCTATCCTTTATTTTCGGGAAGGTCTCGCGAAGTGTCGCCAGTGTACAACTATTCAATCTCGCGACACTTCTTAACCCTCGCCTGGTTCCACGTCTTTCGGTTGTTTTTGTGTGTCGTCTTCCCATCGCGTCGTTTATTTTAGTTTCCTGCGACTCCCTCGCGGTACCGTCATTTATTGATCCCGCGAGCCCTATGCGTTGCGATATTATGATCCTACACAATTCATCCTGCAGCTGCAAACTCAATATGTACACCAGCAGCACGGCTGAATTAACCACAAACCCATCTTCTAATTCATCACCAAAACCAATTGGAACCAGCATCAACTTCTCCTGAATCTGTTCATGACTTCAACCAACAACGCCATCAACCCATTCTTGGTTCAAATTCTCTTCTTCGATCTCAGAAACCCATTTCAGAACCTTACCAATTCCTTCAATCCACCAGCCATACCAATTTCTCTATCACAGTTCACAATCCCTACAATACCAGCTTAACCCATCTGCTCTGTGTATTTTTCTGACTTCGAATTCATCCTCTAATCTTCGTCAATCACCATAAACCCATATCAATCTCTACCCAATTTCATATCTGCATCGAACCCACTTCATTTTCCCCATCTGAATCTCAATCTCAGGTTACATCGAACCCTAGCTTTTGTTCAACCAACACAGCTACCATTCCTATCACCAACTACTGACTCGAGTTTCAATCATCACATCACCACCGGATCCCCTTTCTCATAGCAGACAGCAGTGAACTTTGGTTCTTGAGCCAAACCCAATTTTCTTAATTCTCAATCTGAACCTCAAATAGCCATCATCCATTAACTCATACCAGATCCCCATTAGTTCTTATTCCCTGGGTTTCTTCATAACACCAACAGCGAATCAATACTCAATAATCATCAGCTCAGCTCTTCTCAAGCTCAATCTCAGACTTCACAGCAATTTCTCGATCTTGGCTGCATCGTTTTACTCTTCTTCTCTCACAATTTCAACAGCAGCAGCCGCTGCTTTTCTCACTTTCAGGTGGAGCGGGGTGAGAGAATGATTGAGAAGAAATCTCTTCTCGATTTAGGGCTGGAGAGATTTGGGGCATGATATTGGTACTCGGGCACTTCTGATAAGGGGTAACCAAGTTTCTAGCCCCTTATCCTCAGCTGGTATGTCTTTAATACTCCTTCCAATAGGGTTTCCCCTTAACATTGGCTGGGCTCCAAATAGTGTTCGCCCATGAAATGACAATTTTGCCCTTTTGCTCAAATTGGTTAATTTCTTCTTCTTTTCCTCCGTGCGACTCCATAGTAGCTATAAAACTCAAAACAAGCGTAAAATACATAATTTACAAGAAAAATTAGCAAAGAAAGCATAAACAATAGATAGTAAATAGGATGTATTCTACACCCTATCAGGTTCTAACTCTCAAGTCCATAAATACACGTTCACGAATAACCAACCAATCAAATTTGTGGTTTTGAGTATAAATTAACTTGATTAATGGGTTTTAAAAGGTGTACATCATAATTGTTGGGTAGGTAAACCTTACTGGCCATAATCAAGAAAAATGCAAAGTAAGTCTATGTTTGTGGTTCCCAAACTTTTCTTGCGGATTTTGTCTGTCTTCGATAACATGTTTTTACCGAGATAAAATATAATTATTAATTATGTTATTTACCTAAAGCTTGAAAAAATTAAAATTAATGATTAAATCCAAGAAGCCTGTGGGCCATACGTTTTCAGTCGAAGGGAAAGCTAAAGAATTTTGTTCTAGTTTGAGATATTCGAAAACTTTTGTCAAGCGTATGAGCAAAAATTTGGCCACCGATAATAAATTTGGTCATTCGCTTGACGAAAGTTTTTCGAATTCTCTTTCAAACTTGAGAGGAATCCGTCAATTTTCACTTCAACCGAAATTATAGGGTTCATATGATTTTGAAAATGTTATTAGAGATAGAAAGACTCTACAAAAAAAAAAAAAAAAAAAACTTCAATAACTGCAAACATAGATTTACTTTGCATTTTTCTTGATCTTAGATATGATGTACACTTGTTAAAACCCACTCAAACACTGTAAAACTCAAGTCAAGCAACAACACAACTTATCCTATATTTCTCTTGAAGAAACTCATTTGAAATTTGGAACTATGAAAAAAACTACCCCCTATGTTTCAAAAAGACCGTCCTCTATTCCATTTCCGCCAGTTTCAAAATTGTGATCAACTTCTGTTTATAGGCGTATTTTTTCAATGAACTCTCTATTATAGCCTTTAATTTTTTATATTCATAAATACATATTAATGGGACCTAATATAAAATATTAAAGAAATTTGTACAATTAAGTAAACAAATATATCCTTCATTCCTCTTAACAGACAATATATTTGGCTCCAAGAATTAAATTCCTTAAAGAGTTTATACTCCATAAATTCAATATCTTTTAATTTTCCTTTTTTATTTCCTATTTACAATCCTCTTAACAATTTTAGGCTGCTTTTAATACTTGCATTTATAAAATAGGTAAATAATTAAAGGTAGTCAAGTAAAGTATTATGGTCTTCTTAATATTTTGACAAAGTCAAAGCGGACTGTCCTTTTGAAACGGGGGGAGTAGTAATTTTAGAAAAAACCACAAATTTAATCGACTATTTTTTTTTTTTTGTAAATAAGATATTTTATTGAAAAACTAAAACTCTAAAAGAGTCTGGGTTACAAAATGAGTAGAGCCATCTAATATGGAGGATTGGTTATCCCTCCTAGCATTAGATTTATCAGCTAATAAGTTATGCCGAATACAAGTTGGAGGAATAATCTCCCAATCAATGACTGAATTAAATGTTTTGGCAAATTTAGCTAAAGTATCAGCTGCCATATTTCATGATCTATGAACGAAAGGAAAACCCCAAAAGTTAGTGCATTATCTTGCAATCTTATTAGCTTCATTCAGATAAGCTTTACTGTGCCAAAAGATGTCTTAATTTTTGCCTTGTACATGTAAATGGTTGAATAAGCTTTCGCAGTCCCCCTCAACACCGAAGTTCTTGATATTCTTCTCCTTTGCCCACATTGCTGCCTGTAGAACACATATAGCTTCTGCTTCTTGTGGACTTGAACCAGTTGAATGTCCCGCTCTACCTCCTGTGAAAAATCCTACATCATTCCTTATAATTATAGAAAAACTGGAAGGAAGATTTTCATATATATGCAAGTTGCATCCACATTGATTGTTAATGTATTCCTCTGAGGAAACACCCAATTAGGCTTAAATGGTTTCTTAGTTTTCTTACTTTTCTCAATAGGTATCTTGGTTTTTTTGACCAAAAATATAAATGTCTCTAGATTTTTAGGACGAGGTTTGAGGAGTTTTGCCTTATCTTCAAAAGCTCTATTACATTGTTCTTTCCATATGAACCACATTTCGATAAGGATTAATTCTATTGAAATTTATTGTCTAGGATGATTGAACCAAGTTTTGAATAAGTCAATAAGTTTACTAGAGCTATCTAAATTCAAAGAAATTGGATTAGGAGATGAATTCCAGACCTCCTTGGCATAAGGACAATGAAAAAATAGATGCTCTGTAGTTTCCTTTTCTACTCCACACATAATACAAGTCAAATCTATATCTTTTACTTTACCAACTTAATATTTGTAGGGAGAGCGATTCTAAGCATTTCCAAGTGAATAGTTTTATTCTTTGCGATATCTAGTTTCACAAAGATTTCCAAAAATATTCGGCAATGATAAGCTAGTAATATCAGTACATGTTTCATTCAATTTATCTTATAGAGATTTGACCAGTGTAGCCTCCCGAATTTGTTAAAGTCCATCTGAGATTATCATTTTTTAGAGCATTATCCGGAAAAAAATATATATTTTGAATTTTAGCTGCAATATCCTCTTGGAAAGTTGAGTCTATTATAGACACATTCCATCAATAAGAGTTTGGGTTCATCAGGTCAGAGACCAGACCAAGATAAGAATTAGTTGAGTTACAAAGGTTAGCTAGGGTAGCAGATGGACCCGGAATCCATTTATCTTGCTAAATATTAATTCTTTGCCCATTACTAATTTCCCAGATGCTAAATTTTTGGATTAGTTCCAACCCCATATGAATACATTTACAAATCCAACAACAGTTGGTTGGAAGTTTTGATCTAAGGGGTGATTTGGATTTAAAATAATTTGACCCCATAGTTTTTGCCCATAAAGCATTGGGTTCTTTAATTAGTCTCCAAGCTACTTTCGCTAGCATTGCTAAGTTAAATTTACGAACACCCTAAAGCCTAGTCCTCCTTTTAGAATAGGTTTACATAAGCTTGGCCAAGATTTTGGATAGTAACCATTTTCCCCCGAGTCTTTCCCAAACCAGAAATCCCATTGGATGTCATCCATTTTCTTAGTAATTTGTTTAGGTAGCTCAAAACATCCCGTTTGAAAAACATGAATACTGGACATAACAACTTTATTCAGAACTGATCTACTGGAAAGAATGGCAGATTTATATATTTTATTTTTAGTAACTTGGACATTATTCTATGATGTTTGGGTTCCATTTTCTTAATGAAAAAAACTCCAGACTTATCAAAATTGATAAGTTGACCTAAAGCCTTACCAAAGTAGTTAATATCGTGTATCGTATCGACCGGGTATGATACACCTATACAAAATATTATATCGGTTTTTATCGGTGATACATCATTAAGACCTAGAATTTTAAATATTTATCAATATTGCAATCTAAAATATTTGGTGCCATATGATGCATTAATTCTCAAAATCAAAAGCTTCACAGTTCAAATTCAATTACATTCCACCATCATTAATAAAAATGAAATAGTTAGAAATTTCTTTACTAAATCAGATTGAGTTTTCAAAGGTATAAAGGAAGAATATGATTAGGAGGAAGAGTTATGTTTACATATTTTCATATATATATAATTTACTTTATCAAATTACCCTTGGCGATATTATCAGTGTACCGGTGAATCCGACATATCGGTTTGTACCTACCGGTACGAGCGATTTTATCGTTTAATCCTTGTATCGCCGATATTTTAGATATCGTACAGATTTTTTCCGATACACGATAAAAACCTATAATATCGGCCGATATACAGTATGATGAGGCATTATGTCAACGCCGGACTAATAAATAGATGGGTGGTCCATCATCTTATTAGTTCTCTGCTTATTCAAAAACAATGATGAGTCCCTGCTTCTTATTACGGTAACTTGTTGACTTAGTTATTTTCAGTAAGCCACATTTGATTTTGTTTACCCCTAAAAAACCCAAATTCTATGACTATTTTCTTCAAAATTCAACAACAACTCAGGAATCAAAGAAATAGATCTTTACTCTCAGAAATCAAATAAATGACTCAAAAGAATGGCATTTGAAAACCAATATCCTTTTGATCTTTGGTTCCACAAAAGATTTATTGAGAAGGAAAATGAGCCTGAGAATCATAGAGAAGTGGCACCAAGTAAAATTGAAAGAGAGACTTTTGAAGAAGGAGAAGAAAATTAACATGAGAAAAATCAAGCACTGATTCAGGAGTAGCACAAAGAAAAATTGAAAAAGAGATTTTTGAAGGGAAAAAAAACAGACATGAAGAAAATCAAGCACTAACTTAAGGAAATAAAGAAGTAAATCAAGCAAATCAGGAAAAACATGTGGTGTTAAAAATTGAAGAACCAAAAATCTCTGAAGAGACAAAAAAAAAAGTGAATCAAGCAAAACAGGGAGAACAATTAATAATGAAAACAAGTACCATTTTGACTAATAAAATTTCCCCTTCTTTAGAAAATTAGGTTTTCCGTGTTCTCTTGGAAGGTATTTTTGGGATATGATCCCCCAAAACTCTCTCAGTCCTTACGACATCTATTTTAAATTCAGATATTTGTTTTTTTTTCCTCCCGAAAATGAGGAGTGAAACCTCGTACTATTGATTGATAATACTAATTCTAACTCTGAGTATTGTTTGGTAACCATTATTATGGGTCCATAATCAATTAGAGTGTTTGTTAAAATTTATAATAATTGATTATTTCAATCATAATTGGAAAAGTCCATTATAATCATAAATAGGAAAAAGTTATTTTTAAAAAATTATCATAATCGATTATTTATTTTTTTTAAATTGATTTGGCTATTCTCTATCTATTTTCTGTTAACTATCAATAAAGAGATAATATAAAAACAATAGCGGATTAAAAAAAAATCCTAGGCCCTCGTTCTTTCCTTCCTTTTTTTTTTTTGATAATCAATTGTTTTAAAATGGTGTTTGTGAAAAATTATCAAAGAAATAATTATACCAAAATCATTTATCTTTTTAAAATTATCTATTATCATAAATTCTCTCTAACAAGGCATATGAGGTTAACATAATTTGTTATGTACATATTGTTTAAAATGACTATTTGAGCATATTCTCTCCAAATATTTTCTACTACATTTCGTTCACGAATTGGCTTTGATGGTTTAACAATTAAGTTTTGTTTGTTATGTTTGGCGAATTGGTTTGTAACTGCCCTTCTCCGTTGAATTTTAGCGAAGTGCTTTTCCTTGATGACCATAATCCCGTGAAAGGCTTTGAATTTGCTACCTGGCTTTTAGGGGAAATTGATGACTGGGAGATACCAGGTGCATGGGATCTGAACAATCTGAAGCTATTGCCAAAAACAATTGTTCAATATGAAAGACGCTATTCAACCTATCAAGTCTTTGTACATCATATGTAGACTATCTAGCAGACGACACATATAGCTATCCCATTTCTCTAGGAGAATGATCTGTAGGGATTAGAATGACTGGCTTTTACTAGAATGGCTTTATGTATAAATAAATAACATAAGTTTAGAAACTTTTAATTTATGAGATCTGTGGAGAGTTCTTTTGTAAGATTTCTATGCTGGATCGAACATTTGATCACGTAAGTTTTTTAATTATAATTATGTTACTGACTGAGAAAGTAAGTTTTATTATGTCGTTTCAGTAGTTTATAAAGGTTTTATATCCAAACAAATAATAAAAAAATCTCCTCCAACTCGTTGTGGAAGGATTGAGTTGATGCATGCGATTCAGAGTTCTTTACCTTCTCTTTAATCACTTATTATATTTTTTCTTACATTTTCTAGGGTTTAGTATTCATGAATAATATGTTTCATGTTATTTTTTGATTTATTCAGAGACTCTAATACCTGGAGAGATTGGGGTATACCCAAACTAATTGGGGTATACCCAATGAGACAAAATAGGGTTATTTTGAAGTAAAACCAAGCCACCTCTTAACCTTGTATTTTCAAAATGGCTAATATGCCCTTGTTTAATTAACACTAAAAAAATGATTAGGTTAATTAATTGAGTTTAGATTAAAATTTTGAAAATGAAAATCCAGTAGGTTAAACCTTTAATCCGTCTTATGAGTTCGATTTCGATCAAAAAATTTGGTTTTCAAAAATGTAAAAGGTCGGCAAGATATACGTTTGAATAAGGTGCCGGCTATAATATAGCCGACATGGTATTTGTTTGAATAAAATTCCGACCAATTTTATCCGGCATGGTCCTTGGATGAATAAAACACCGACCGTTTTGTGGCCGGAAGGGTCTTTGAATGACGATTATGCCGACTTTCTTACGGTCGGCATGTAAATATCTCTATAACGCCCGGCTATAATATAGTCGGCATGCATATAATTTATGACAAGCGCCGGCGTATGTGTAGCTGGCATGTTAAGGATTTATAACCCTGCCGACATTTACATATACCAAACAAAAAAACAGAATATCGGAAGATCTAATTCACTTTATTCATGCAATTTTTGTTACTACATTGATTGAAACGGATGGTTTACATAGAGGTCTACCCACAAAACCTATACAAAACGTCTAAATCCATCAATCTTCCTCATCCGAAGACGATCGGCATCCAAGTATTAGGGTTATTCTTCGGGATTCTTTCTGCCAAGAAGTTATAGCTTGCATCGAAAGCGAATGCTTCCCCATTTTCCTCCAAGTAGCGCGCTTTCACGACTTCATGCTACAAAAACACAAAAAAAAACTTACATATGTTAGTGGTGTTTCATTGGAAGATAAAACAACATGGGTTGCGTAAAAAAACCCACAAAATTGCTTACAAATTCTGCAATGGACAAGGTGAAGGGGCGAGTGTTAAAAATCCGAGGTTGGAGAGCCAAAAAAGCAAGTATCCCATTTTCGATGACTAGGTGCCTTTCATGGACTTGTTGAATACTTCTTCCATTAGGATTTCCAAATTCTTGGCTAAATTTGTTGTGTACCCTAGCCCAAAAGTTTGTGGAATCCTCCCTTTCGGAGGATTAACGTCTAAGTCGAGTTTCCGGGTACCATGCTTTGGTGATTGCCAAATCTTTGTTTGAATCAAAT
Source organism: Papaver armeniacum (assembly GCA_023531295.1). Classification (NCBI taxonomy): domain Eukaryota; kingdom Viridiplantae; phylum Streptophyta; class Magnoliopsida; order Ranunculales; family Papaveraceae; genus Papaver; species Papaver armeniacum. The sequence continues at coordinate 122,540 of JAJJWW010009709.1, forward strand.
GATGCCATTGTTGTTTAGCTATTGGGTGAGTTTGATGGATTGTATGATGATATGAGCTTTGGATAGTATATGGAACTATTTGTATGTTGTTTTGTAGAGAGAAGTAGTGTATTTATAGGATTGTACCCAAATTTGGCCGTTATAGTGCCCAAGTACAAGTCAATAATTGAAATTGTACTTGCCAAAAATTTGAATTTTGAATTCTCCGTGAGATTTGTTATCCCCAATATGCCGACTACGTATGGCGGCGGGGTGAGAAGTGTATAACTATCCGGCGTTATGATGGTTTTGGGCATCAGTAAATCATTTTCTTCTGTCAATACGCCGACAATGTATTTTGAAATTTGACTGCCAGTTATGATATGATCGGCAGGGTATAAATTTAAAATCATGCCAGAGTTATGATGTTTTTAGGCATCACGAGAAGGTATTTTATGTAACAAATTGCCGGCGTGTTCGAAAACATAATACACTGCCGGCTTGGTAATGATCTGACTCACTTGCCGACCCTGGTATGCAAGAATTTTCTGCTGACAGGGCCGGCAGTCTGACACTTCAAAACCTTGCCGGCCCTGGTATTGTTGGCATGGTGAATTGAAAAGAACATGCTGGCTATTTGTCTTTAAACTTTACGTAGCTAAACAAACCTTTCATTCAACAATTAGAAATCAAACACTTGTTGTCCAAAATAAGAAAACATGTCCCATAAACCTTAAAAAACCATTTGTCCAACCATTAACCTTAACATCCAACCCAACATAAAGAAATAAACTAGGAAACGATTCATTCACCACGAGCACGACCACGACCACGACCACGGCCCCGTTTAGGAACACCAGCACTACTAATAACTTCACCACCACGACCACTACGAGCCCTCTTTTTGTCAGCATTCATCTTGGCTTGTGCTTCCCTCCTGGCCTTTTCTTCCCTCTTTAATTCAGCATCAACTTGCTTGAACATTTCATAGCATCCTCATTGTCAAGATTGCTAGCATAGTGAATGTGCTTGGTTTGCTCTTCAATCGACAAAGGCTCTCCTCTTTCTCTCGCGCAACACAACAACTTCACAAAGGTCTTCAAATGCCCCTTCTATTTTCAGTTAAGCAACAAACAATTAATAGAATTATTCAATAATGTAATCTTAAAACAGTAAGAGTTACTCCAAAATACTTACAAGGAAGTTAGGAATTGTTGCTGAGTCATTCGATGCCATCTTCCTCTTACGAGCCAATTGTTCACCAGTCATTTCCCTAATCACGGTAGGACAGAGCCCAACCCAAGTACCACGACATGTATCTCTCATGAGCTTCATGACCTTCGGTCACCTCGTCCAAAAGACTCGTATCGACTTTATGGTCAAGTCTTCCATTCCAATGTCCTAGAGCTGGGGGTGGAGCGTAAGCGACGATAATAGTTTTTTGGGATGTGCTGCAGTCCTCCCTTAACACTTTAAAGAACGGCTCAAGATCGAAATGGGGTTCTTCTTGGATGTAACCCAATTGTCGCATTACCCGATGTGGATCGTACATTGAAAATTCATGGGAGAACAACAAGGGTCCGTAGTATAATGCAACATCATCTCTCCTTTGGATTAAACCTTGATTTCTAGCATCTCGGTAAGGATCAAATATTACCTCATCCGCAGTCAATTTGTCCAAGGCGATTCGCACGTTAATAAGCAGCTGCGGCATATCCTTTTCCTGAGCACCCTTAAAACTGTATCTTTGCGCTCTTGGCTTATCAATCGCAAGCTTTTCATTCGCTTTGACATGGGAGTTGGTTTTCACCAAAGTAGGGAAGTGCTCATATATCCAAACCTATGCAAACACAAAGTTTAGTAAGAATCAAACATTACAAGCATTTGGCAAATATAAATGATTTATACAATACAATTACCTGGAAGAGACATATGTTTCCGTTAACTTGCGCAGTGAGTGCCCTTGAAGCCTTTGTCAACTCATTGTTCAAGAAGGCGACCACCGCAGTACCCCAAGAATACTCATGCATCTTATCTAAGGGATCCAGTAGTTGCAAATAACTGGCGTCGACCAAGCTTCCGGAACTGTCGGGGAAGATACATTTGCCCAAGACGTATAGCAAATAAGCTGACGCGGTATCATTGATTCGCACGGGGTTCACCCTTCCTTCCTCATCAAATATTTTCTTGGTCCCAGATAATGTATCCCTCAGTTTCTTCAGATTAAACTTCTTGCTTAGATTACCATCCTTCATCGCAAGCATAGACTCCGTCTTAATCTGATCCCAACCGAACAAAGTGTTGGTCAATTTGAAGATATCCTCCCAAGAAATGTTATTATCGAAGCCCTCACTGACTGCTTTTCCCTCAACCTCGAGGCCTATAATTTTATGAGCATCATCGGGAGTTATCGCCATCTCACCGAATGGGAATAACATTGTATCGGTAACTCCGTAGAACCTCTCACAGAATGCAGATACGGTAACTCTATCATACTCAACATTTGAACTCTCCACCGCAGGCCACAACCCGGAGTTTTTGACAATTCGTTGTCAAGGTCCCATTTTTTAGTCACTGAACATGAACCTTGGCGCTTCAACAGACGGATGGCATGCTTGTGATCCTAAATACCAAAAACACAAAATGAAAAGAAATACAAACACTTGACGCAAATTTAAGATAGTTACACACTTAAATGAAAAACAAAGACGGATTGAGATTACTTACGATAGTATTTTGGATTTCACATGCCCATGAGTCTTTGTATCCAAAAAGAACATGTCCACCATCATCTGGGGTCCCCCCGGGGAAGCACTTTTGGTTTCAATTTAACCTTCAATTCATAGGGAGGCATGTGGGAATTAGCTGGTTTAGTGATAACCCTTTTCTTCTTCCCGGTGCACTAGTACTTGCTGACTTGGGTTTGTTCCTCAACTTCTTCTTCTTCTTCTTGTTCCTCTTGCCTCTTCAACAATTTCATCCACGAATATCCTTACCTTGATCTCCATTACCATTACCATCATCATCATCATCATTACCTCCTCCAATATTAGGCATGTCTTGATCACCATCATCATCATCATTGTTACCTCCCCCAGAAGCCGGATTTCTTTCATCACCATCATCATCGTCACCTCTTCTACCAGATAGAATTGATTGGTCTTCATCTGAAGTCTCGTCTGAATCACTGGGTTCCGATGGTGGTTGATAATCATCATTAGGTACACGGATCTTTGTCGTTCCCGCCACAACGTATGCCCATCGATGTCTTGAAGTCAAGAGTTTTTCACCAACACGAGGAGGTCTTGAAGGAGGACTAAGAGCTTTCAGAGCTTTCTTGTTTGCCTTTTGCAACCTAAACAATAACAATTAAGAAAAAAACTATAAGTTGGAAGGCTCAACATATATAACCATTCCGGAGGAATAATGTCGGAAGGGTCGATATCTAAACAGCAAGCCGGCTAAACAAGGGTCGGGAGGCTTTTATTCCAATAACCTGCCGGTTTTTAACAACTATGACTGGGTTTTCAACTACAAAAGTCGGTAACGTCTATAATAAAAACAACACCGGCTAACATAACGCCGGCGTGGTATTATTTACATACCATTCCGACCTTTATAATTCAAGGCATCAGGAGACGCTAAAAACTGAAATCCCGCCGGCAAGTTAAAAGTTTATAACCGACCCGACTTAAAAAAAAAAAGCGCCGGCAAGATTATATGTTGAATAACTTCCCGACCATGTGAAAGAAGTTATAAAAACTAAACCGCCGGCAAGATATTCAACCAAAGAGCATCCCGGTGGAACACTAAATATGAAATCCCGGCAGGGTCGTGAAACAAACACATTGCCGGCGAAATAACTGCAAATTCAAAGATTCGATTTTTCTGACCTAATTTGACATGCAAACATGAAATCGAAGTACTAGAGTGAGTTTAAGTAGGCCCTTACTTTCTTAATCGCACCATTTCTTCGTTTTGAGCGGGTTCAATCTCTTCTTCTTCGACGGTTTTTTTACTCACTTTCTTTTGAACCAAACTTTCAATTCCAGGGTTATACTCATTGGGTTTTCTATTAGCACCTTTCATACGAGTTCCCTTCCGCCGCGGTGGTTCCATTGATGAATATTACTCGGAGTTTTTGAATCGACGATGTTAACGAATTAATCGACAAGTTTTGGTGGTGGTGGTGGGGGAGGAGCCGGTGTGGTTATGGAAAAGAAGAAGAAGAGAAGAAGGAAGATGAAATGAAAATAAAAAAAACTGATTAGGGTAATAGAATTATAAAGGGCAAGGGTAGTATTGTAACTTCAACCATATTTGACCTCCCCTTAGTAAGGTCACATGTCCACTTAAAATTGGGTATACCCCAATTAATCTGGGTATACCCCAATCTCGCCAGGACTCTAATAGATCCCGAGTTCAATCGAAAGAAGTAAGACTTGTTTTTTCTTGTAAACAAACACTTTTTTTTTCCAAGTTTGTTTGCTTAGATAAAAAAGGTTCGAGTTTGCTTATAATTTCTAACTAATCCATCATGTACCATTTAATAGATTAATTGCAGTTTTATAAATTTCTAAGATGACATGTGAAAAATCATGATTCTCTTAAATTGTTTGATGCCCATCAGAACGAAGTGTAACAAAACAGACGTTACTGTTGAACATACATAGTTCCCAATTTGCATTCGGTGGAATACCTTCAACAATTGTACGGACATAGTGCACCATTTTTCTAGGTTATTTCATTGACCCTTGGTGTGATAATTGGATCCCTTCTCTAGGTTATGCCAGGCCTAACCCTCTTGTTCCTCCTGCACCTAATATAAAAGTCTCTTACTTCATTAACCCTGTTACTAGATCCCAGGGATATTTCTTGATTAAATACCCATTTTGACAATGATTATGTCCAGAAGATTGTTACTATTCCCTTAAGCCAGCTTTGCACTCCAGACGGGAGGGCTTGGGAGCTTTCAAAGAATGGAAATTTTAATTCTAAATCTGCCTACTTGGGTCTCAGAGGTCTTAGACCTTCCCAAAGCAACACTCTTTGGAAGTCAATTTGGAAATTTAAATTCCCCCATCGCATTCAACTCTTTGTCTGGAAAGCTGCTAACAATGCTCTACCTACTAGAATTGTTCTTCAAACTAGAATTCCAATTGATACTATCATCTTCCCTAGATGCCCTGCTTGTAATGACACAATTATGCATGATTTGGTTATGTGTCCTTTTGTTTGTTCTGTTTGGCCTGCTACTTCTGTTGGCCTTCCTATGTTCAATTTTGTTAATGCTTCTTTTACTGATTGACTTCTTCATTTGGTTGGTTAACACTATTACGGCTCTCCCTGATGACTCTGGGAAAAACTTTTGTTGTTGTAATGTGGTCTATTTGGAATAGTATGAATAATTTTATTTTCTCTAAGAAAAAGGAAACACCTAGTGTTATCCTAGCCAGAGGCAATTTTATGATTACAACCTTAACTCCCTCTATTTTCACTGTCCCCTACCCTAATGTCATTGGTGGAGTTTCTTGGATGCCTCCTCCTCTAGGATGGTTAAAAGGGAATACTGATGGTGCCTTTGATCCTGTCTCCATGTCTAATGGTGCAGGCTATATAATTCATGATGCTATGGGGAAATCTTCTTTTTGTGCTGCTATAATTTCTGAAACCTGCTCTCTAGAAGAAGTCGAAACTAAAGCTATTTGGGTAGTGTTGAAGAAAGCAGTGGAGCAACAATTTACACACTTCATTGTGGAAAGTGATGCTAAAGCTATGATTGACCAATTTCTCAAGGAAACTTCGAGGGCAATGAAAGAATGGATGCTTTGTTTAAGGATATTTTTTTTTATAGTTCTAGTCCTGTCTCTTATATCTTTATGTTTCAACCTAGAACCTGTAACAATGTTGCTCATTCCTTGGCTGATTGGGCAAAGGATAACTCTCAAACTTGTTTTTGGTCTAAACCTCCAATATGGCTTCTGCCAACTGTAGAGGCAGACATGTATCCTTTCTTTCGGCCGTTACTTATTAAAAAAAACAATTAATTTGTTTTTAAAGAATATTATCCGGGTATCAAAGGTTTGTACAATCTTTTTTATTTTTCTGCCAATTTTGCACTTGTTGTTTTATGTTTATATATAACTCCTTTCAAATGTTTATCCAAGATCAATTTTTCACATCTTAGCTCCGATTTTTATGAGCTAATAAATTCCTAAAAATTCTCTTCAAATATAACGATGTATTTGCATCACTTTCGTTCCAAATCAACATTTAATTAGATTGACTGGCGAATCTTTTATAAAAATTAAACTATTATTGTGTAAGTTCAATTCTGTTGACAAAGTCAAAGTCAAACTTTTATTAAATATTTTGATCTTGTCCCTAAATATTAGGATGCTAAATGTGGCTGATTTCTGTTATTTCATCAATTTGAAAGCTTAATCTTTCCGGCGTGCTTTGTCGCATTTTTTCATTGTATCCATTACTTCATCTGGAAGAAGATAGTTTAATAATATAAAAATATTAAGTAGCTTTTTATTTTAATTACTTATTTGAGTCAGTCGTGAAGATAAATGTAGTGGCCATGATCAAAGATCAAGCTCAGCATTCGATAATCAAATCTCAGGCTACAAAGTCTAAATTATAAGATTATTTTCAAGAGATTATTCAAGTTGTACACTACAACTTTTTACATGTCCAACATGAGGTGGATATTGGAATATATGACACATATAAGTGGTCGTGAGTTAAGTTAAATACGTCTAACTAGGTCACGTGCACAAAAGATATCCAGAAGATCAAGTCAGTTGGTAAATCCCGTATTCAAGGTAGATAAGCTTTCCTGTTAATTTATCTTCTAGGTTTACTAATTATCCTATAATCCAATAAATAGGAATTATCTATGTAAATGTCAATCATCTCAGTAAGTACTATATGTCAATAATATTATCTATCCTATGAGGTTTCATCTATAGATGTATATATCATTAGTGTCGACCATGTTAATTTCTTGTCCTCATGTATCTCTGGTTTCTACTTAATCATATATGATGACCATATTCTGAGATCATTGTAAGGGTATTTTCCCTTGTTGTTACACTTATTATGATATATATATTGTATATAATTTTCCTCTAATTATTGTATGTAGGATTAAAGTAAAACCAAAAATGTTAGTATTAGGCATTACGAAGTTCCATAGTGAAATATGGAGTTTGCAAGAAATTTGGAGATGCCATGGAAATATCGAATACTATTCAGTATACTTTAAGAAAATATTGTTTTTGTCAGGACCATCATCGCTTTTTGACCTTTTTTGTGAATCATATTTGGGAATTCTCATTGTTGAAGTACAAATTGTAATAAACAAATCCATGTGCTTTGGAGTTTATTTGCGTAGTGTGTAAATCTTCTATAATACGAAAATTCCTGTGGTTTTGAGAACCGATGGATGTTGAAAGACAAATATTATATCCACCCACCTAAATTTTTTCTCAGCTTGGGACTTTTCATGGTCGTCTGCCCTATAGCCTCCCATTATTTGTATCAACATATAGTTTTCAATCACCTCGTAACTGAGGATCTTAAAAACAAAATTAAATACCACAAAAAAAAAAATCAAAAATTGCAAGCATGATAATCACGATTCAAAAAAACAAAAAGGTTAAATGCTAATATTATCTTTTTACAAATATGATAATAATGATTCATCAATACTAACTGATCGTTGTCATAAGCGTCAAAAATAATTTCACTTTCTTACTCACTAAATTTAAATGAAGTACAAAGTAAGGAAGAGTTCGTATCCACAGAGAGGCAATTTTTGTTATGCAATTTTCAGTTTCTAATGTGACCAAGGGGGGATGTTTGTTGTTTTAACGAAATACTAAAGTAACAATAAAATAAAGCAAAGAAAATAATTGGAATAATCAATAAGGAGAAGATATTGGTCACGGGATAGTATCATTCACAAACATGTATTTTCATCAATGATTAGAATTGGTATTTTAATCTCTCATCTACTAATAGTCCTAGGAGACCTTGATCGCAAGTATATCCCGCTAATTCCCTGTTTTCATCACAACCACATTAAAAGATGCATATGTGAATTCTTCCTAGAAAGCAACCTAAAGTGTAAAAGCACAATTAGATTTAACTCCCTAAAAGCAATAAGTTCTATGGAATAAGACTAATCAATGCAAACGAATGTGTAAAAGCACTAATCGTTTCAACAAAAGTTATGATTCACTTGTGACTAGTAGGATATATCACTACAAGAACTACCCACAATTATGCTACTTAGAATCGGGGATAAACAACTTTTTCGTATTGAAACCCTAATATAGCTCTAGAGATGAATGTAAATCGGATTGATTCCGGATTCAACCAAACAAACTATCAAATCATATAACACTATTAATTGTGAATCACAAACAATAAAATATTGAGACAAAACTAATTCATTGAATCATATAACATATTGAGAAATCAACTTTATCCCATAACCAATAATATGTTTAGCTACTCATAGCTATGGAGTTCATCATAATAATATTAATTGAAAAGAAGAAGATGAACAAAAGCAAACCCTAGAAGCGTAAACAAAACCGGCTCTCCAAAGTTCCAAGAAAAATATGTGTGTGATACCAAAAGTTGTAGAAGTCTTTCCTTTAAATAGCTCCCTTGTTTCCAAAATTAGGTCTAATTCAAATGTCCAAAAGAAAGAAGTCCACCAAGCCCATGTGTGAGAAAAACCCATGTGAAAACTCGCCAAAAAACGGTCGTCGGAAAAGCTGGTATTATGGTGGAATTTGGCGGCTCGTGTGCGGCAAAGTCCACCCGGTCAGCGAGTCAACGATCCAACTCGGCCGGGTCAACTCGGTCAAGCACCGAGTCAGAGTATGAGTCAGTCACTGACTCAGCTGATTGAGTGAGTTGGTATTGGCCAAGGCCATTGCACTGGCCAAAGCTCTGTGCTGCACTATCATTGTGCATCACCAGTGCACTTCCAGCCATGATGGCTGCTTGCTTCACATCAAGCATCTTGCCCAGGCCATCTCCACAGCACAAACTTGCAAACTTCACAGTTCACTCCAATTCAACATCAGATTCTTCACTCTATAACATCGGCAATCTCGCAACACAGTACACTACTTGCTTCTCATCTCCTCTAAGCTTAGCACCACCAATGCCATTGCCTGCACCTGCAATGCCTCACAACCATTCAAGAACTCCCATTACAGCTGCACCCTATTCTGTCACCTGCAATACTGAGTTCATACAAACCCATTTCAGTTCTTAGCACCATAAGCAATTCCACGGCATTATCTCTAACTGCATCTGCTTTACTCCCATTCTCAGATAACAACCACCACTGCCTACATTCATCCTTGCAGCTATCTCCATTTATAAGCACCAAAGCAATAACCAACTTCACAGCATAACTGCACAAGCCTGCAATTCCATCTCAAAACCTCAGCAGCAACACCACTTTAAAGTCTCCATACCCAACACGAACCACTGCGCTTCTTCCACTCATTACAGTCCCCTGCACTTGCATTGCTGCCACTGTAATCCATCTCAGCTCCAGTTCGTCTCCGCAACACACAACACCACCAGCAGTTTAGCTCAATACCCTTGCTGAACCTGGTAACCCATCTCAGAACCATGGCAAACAACATCCACCTGAACCATGAACTGCAACAGTAACAGCTCAACCTGCAGCAGCTGCTTCCCTGCAAATTCACTGTAATAACCCATTACCAAGACTCGCAAACACCACTCACTGCATCGAGCTCGCACCCTGTGATTACATAGCACCACTGTACTACCACCAGGTGCAACCCATCCTGTAATTCACACACAGACCAACCCATCCTGTGACTAGTTCAATTCCTTTACCATCTGTATTGCAGCATCAGCACAACCCGGGTCATCTCAGCCATACACTGCTTTAGATCAAATACACCAGTTTCAGCTCAAGCCATTTGCAGCTGCAGACACATTAACTCAATCACCACAATTCCATGGCACAACTAAACCTTGCCTGCAACAGCTGCAACATAACTCTACATCACCACCTTCTTAGCAGCACCTTCAATGATAAACACAACATCATCCACTTACTGCAGCTCAGCAGCATTTCCTAGCATTCATCTATTGAGAACCTGCAGCTGTACTCAGCTACACCAGCAACCTCAACTCTTCACTGTGACATCAATCCACTACATCCTGCCCATCCAGTTTAAGTACCACCTGACTGCACATTACATCTCCAATACCTCCAACTGACAGCACCATCATCTCAGTTATAACCACCATTGTAACCCAGATTTGCAGCTCCACTTGAGTTCACCAGAATCACCATGGGCACCTGTAGCATTCAGCTCATGTAGCTGCATCTGCTCAGGCAACCATTCTTGCTTGCCTCAATCACTGCAACCTCAAGAATCCTGTTGAGCTTCAAGCTCATAAACGAATAGCAAGAACACCATCTTCCCCCTGTCTGTCATAAACTCAAAACCCTCAGCTCAAATCCTTCCATAACTGCATCACCAGCTTCTTCTCAGTTGCTTTGCAAACATACCTAGCATCAGTTTTTCCATTATCTTCTTCCTTGCCAAACTCTCAAATCAACAGCCGCAACAAACCCTAACTCCACCTAACCCCAATCTCTAATTCATCTGTTGTAATTATCTCCACCTCACTGATTTGCAATTGAATGCAAACCCATTCATAATCTGCATCTCCCCTTCTTCATTTTACTCTCAAGACCCCTAACAGCTCTTCGATTCCCTGTTAGCTCAAGAACAACCCATCTCAGAAGCCCTAACTCAGTGCTTCAATTTCATCTTCTTTGTTTTGTAGACAAACAAACCCATCTCGATCTTGTTCTCTAATCCTGGACTCAACACCTTCTTATGCTTCAATTTCACTCTGAATTTCTCCATGAAAATTAATGGAGCCGCAGCTCTTTGAAGGCCGTGATGAAGAGAGGAGAAGAAACAATGATGAGAAATGATTTTCTCTGAGACTTAGGTCTTGTGTAGTAATAGGAATTACTCGGGACACCCCACAGGAGTGAATAGAAGATCCACCACAGAATGAAAGCCCCTCATCATCCATTGTGCTCTCGATAGCACATGCATACGAAATGACGCTTTCGCCCTTCTTGCTCAAATAGAGTGATTTCTTCTTCTTTTCCTCCGTGTGACTCCAGAGTACCTAATAACTCAAAAACACTCATAAGAGATGCAATTCCCAAGGAAAATAGCAAAGAAAGCATAAATACTAGATATAATATTAGGTGTTTTACGACACCTATCACTAACATCGGTTCAAAACTGCTCAAGCTCATCTAATCAAGTTAACACCCAGTTATATCCAAACCTGCTAACAAACATCAATAAGATTTCAACTTTGCAAATAAAAAACAAAATTAAACTTCGACAAAAAAAAATTTAAGAGATAAAAGTGGAAATAACCTTTCCAATGCATGTAAATAAAACAATAAACTCCAATAATCAGTGCGAAAAATCCTAGCATTGTTACCTATCACATCCATACCTTCAAAGTAACAAGAAGTTGGTTAATCCAAAAGTGACAAGGAAAAAGATAGCTTCCGTCTTGATGGTCAGAAACTAGAGCGAGGTTCATATCAAATAAATAAAAGGGTGTTTTATTTTAAAAAACGTCAATAACCAAAGTTCTTATTTTTTACGGATTCCGAAGAAGCTTAGGGAAGTTAGTAGGTTGAACACGTAGTAATTTTAGAAAAAAGTAAGAGAAGTCATTTTAAAAGAAGGGAAAAATACTCACGTACGCTTTTAGTTCAGACCCTTTTTTCCATGCTTAATTAATTTTAAGAGACGTGAAAATTCAAACGTCAAACTTAGTCATGCAAGGTAACAAACCCATATGCGCTCAATTAAATTTATTACAAACACATGCAAAATTTAACGTGCCCAATTAAATTACCAGTACTCAATGAGACGTATATATATTGAGTACAATTTATTCCTCCATACGTTTTTTCATACACCTCCACTCATCTCCAACTAATTATCTTTAATGCGATCAAATAATTAACTGACATATTTATAATTGTCTTTTTTTATAAGAAGTGATCCCCATGGAATGGCCATAGAGATTACCATCGACATACATCTGTATTATTGTCGTAGACAAGAAAACTTTTTTAAATCAAAGTTTTAAAGTTTATTAATTTAGGTTCTTTTTCTGTGTGGATTAAAATTAAGAATTTCTAATCAATTCTCTAACATATTGTGGTGCTAGAGTATTATCTACGGCTTCACAGCTCAATTGTTGGTTTTAAGTGGTTGATTTGTTTGAAGAGTAATTCCTTAAGTAATATTGAATAATAGTGTGTATACCAAAAACTACCAAATATTATTTATTAAGCATCACACCATCATTTTGTGTTATGTGAGTGCTCATGAGGAGGCAGTTTTTGTAGGAAAATTATTATCTAATACACATACTAGAAACTAACAATACACACATATCTTGCGAAAGACTAATATCATGATTTACTAACATAATCAATGATGTTACATACCTGATTAGCACCAGCAGATAAGTCAAGAACAACAGGAAAATCAACAGTGACTATTGAGAATGAAGTCTTCTCTTCTCTTTCGAAGTATGACGTATATGGGATAAAAATGGCAAGGCACGATGAGAAAATGGACTCCCCTCCGTTATATAATTCTCCAATCCTTACCCATTACGAGAATCTAGAGATTTAGGGGTACACCACCAATCAGATACTGCTAGCACACCAGGCAGTTAGAGAGATATTCGATAGAATTGCTTCCCTTATCTCAATCAGATACGTACTCTAATGTGACTTTGAAGACCCAGGTTTTATAAATACTTATGTTTTGTATTGACCACAATATATGGGATATCTTACAATTTTATCATAAAATCTTGGTCATATTTAGATTTACAAGGTATCAAAACTCATAGTAAAAATTTCTGGAGAACCCAAGAACTATACCTCTCTCTTTTAAAACCCACCATTACAGTATTTTATATCTCAAACCCACAATATAAGATCCAGTACAAAATGGTTAGTTTTGTGTTAATTTTTCTTTTCCATATTTTTGCACAGCTAAATACTCTTATCTTTTTTTAACTTAATAACAAAATTCATGGGAAAAAGCTTCCCAATAATTTTCGGCCCATTGATTTATTACCATGTTTTTGTCTAATTATTCCCACATTTTTCACCACCAGATGTATTCATTTAACCCCACTAATGCACTTTTGTGAAGATGGTAAGTGGCGTCTTTTAAAGCCTCTGATCAAAAGCAAAGTAGCACTGCTAATTGATTTGGCGTGTGAGGCTGGTTTGAGCACAAATATGGTAAAATAGCAGGTTTATTGGAAAATGTATGGTGAGACTGCTCATTAATTCGAGCTTCAGAGTGTGAGGAGGGGTAGTTGAAGTGTGGGCGGCTATGTACTTAGTATAGAATATGAAACTTATTTTGGATCTCGTTTAGCATTTAACATACATGTTGAAGATAGAGGAAAATGGTTGGTTTCTGGTCGATTTGGTTCAAGAATATCTATGCACCGTAAAAAAAAAGAGGTTCATTTGTAAATTGGTACAGAGTGATTCTGCACTTACCCCATTTTATACCGAGTACTAAAGTAAAATCACGTGAGGGTATCTAATAAGTTACATTAAGATAGTAAAAAAAAATAAAAATCGAACCTACCAGTGTGTTTTACGGGATTTTACCCCAATTTTATTACGGAATTGATAGCTCTGAATCTTAGCAAGGGAAAAGTGTGGACAACCCAGTCACCCAGAGTTAATCAGGTCAAAAATTATGACAATTGAGGCGTAACCGAGTTAACATACACATGTTATAGTCAAACCCACTTGTGCAACTATTTTTTGTTGTTGTAAGTAAACGAGATTAATTTTCGTTGGGTAAAAAGTTAATTTTGTAACGACATGGGATAGAAAAAAAAAGTTAGAAAAAAATATTTTAGTGACTGTTTTTTATACACTCAAAAGAAAATGGCTAGAAAAAACTTTCTCAAAATTTATACCTAAGAAAATATTAACTCTGAACGTATTTTAAAAACAAAAGAAATCCTAGAATTCAAGACTTGTTTTGGTGGTGTTAATATTGTTTACATGCTTTAAGTTTACTGATAGAAGATTTTGCTTCCTCTTGATTTTTGGTTGACCCTGAATTGTCCCTTTTGCCATTTTATTTATCCATGATTTATTTCTAAAGGTGCTAATTTTTCCAAAAGAAAATGGGTTGTGGGTTATATTATTTTCACCAAATAATAATAAACTTGTATTATCTAGAAGAGTTACTTACATCAGGGATCTAGGGTTCTAATTGAAGATCAACCCTTATAGAAAAACGAAATTTTCACTAAACTATTCAATTTTTTGTCGAGAAGAATTTAACACCCTTAGTTCTTGCTTCCTTTGCTAATTATCTACTGATTCTATTTTTAAACTGAAATAAAATAGATTTTGAATTACTAAATATATTTTGGCATGGCTGAATATTAACTTGCGTTCTCCAAGTGAGGTTTGAGGAAAGACATGAAGTTCCATTCACCATCTAAACTAGGTTTTGACATTCTTTACGTATACCACATGAGGACAACTTCAAATCTTTTTTCCATTTTAGAGACTCCAAAAATTCTTCTGCTTTAACATCAAAAGGATGCGTGCTTTGCTATTTTTTTAACTAACAATACAGGATTTTGAAGGCATTGATGGGCCTCCAAAAATTCTTCTGCTTTAACATCAAAAGGATGCGAGGCCCATCAATGCCTTCAAAATCCTGTATTGTTAGTTAAAAAAATAGCAAAGCCCATCGAATAGTCGGATTCCATGAAAGATGCATAAAAAGAAAGCATACAATCAAAACTGCTAGACGTATCATGATCATTACTAATGTGATTTCTCTCATGCTCCATATGATTTGTTCTCACTACAGAATGAACTTTGAACTCCATATCAACTCTATTAGACTTCACCCATTGTCATTAAATGTTACTCGCTTGTTTCATAAGGGCTATAAAATAATGTCATTAAATGTTACCACGCTTGTTTCATACTGACTATAAAATAAAAGTTATCTTGGCAGACTCCAATCTTTTGTTTTTTTTTGTTATTCATTGATAGTTAAACCATGCTTTAATATCATTATCTTGATAAAAATTTGATAAATTAGATAAAGAAGATGCAAACCAAATAGTTTTAGTAAAGTTACAGTTCACAAAAAGATGCATATCATCTTTAATAATGTCTTTATTGGAAAGTTTACGATATAAAAAAATATTTCTGTTATGTTTATAGATTCTTTGACTAAAAGGAAGAACTCTGAAAATAAGCAAAACATCTTAATTCATGGAATGCAGATCAAGTTTTCTACTTGCTTCCAGAGTTTTGCTTGAGTTTGACCATTGTAGTAGCAGGAAATCCCACACTACACCCCTCTTAAGAATTCACACAATCAAGTCATTCTAAGATGAACAATTATAGTCTTTTTTGATTCAATTCACCAATGTTACAAGATGGAAAGGAAATAAGCTAAAGAATTTACAACCGCTCTAAACTTTCTCTCTCTTGATAACTTGCTCCACACTCGAAAAAGATCTCCCTCTCTCTTAAGACTATTCGGCTCTTTATATAGGGCATTACATAGTGGATGGCAGCTAAGTTGTCCCTTTATTTTCGGATCTAACTTGCGAACTCTCGCAAATGTACAAATGTGAAATCTCGCAACACTCCTAAATCTTTCTAAGTCTTCACATCTTTCTCGTGTTCAGGCTGTCTTCATCCGTTGCGTCATTTTATTACCTATCTGCGATATCTTTCTAAATATCGCAATGTGTTGTTTATGGATTTCGCAAAGGTGTTGGTGTTGCGATATTCTGATCCTACATCTTGCTTCTTCTCATGTCTTCTCTGCGAAGGAGAGAATGTCATGAGAACTAATACTTTCAAAATGCCGCAACTGTTCATTCTTTCATATTTATCTGTTTTGACATGATTCCGTACTTTTACACAAAATTTATTACACGTATCTCTTCTTCCATTCATCTCTTGACACGTCTATTTCAACCGTCATTTCTCAACCGTTCATGTCTACTCTTCGCATTAAATGTGTTTGCCTTTTCGAGAATCCTTCTCTCTATATATATCTCTTTTACTCCTCTCTTCTTCTTTTTTTACTCTCCTTCTTGTTTTCTCCACAATTTCTCTTCTTCATCTCTCTGTAACTTCCGCTTCTGTTACTGTAAATCTTCTTCTTTTTACTTCTTTTGATCTTCAATCTTCTCTTCATTCCCATACTCTGAAAGATGCCTCCAGTTGGTCATAGATATGAAAATCTTTTGGAAGAAGTTCAGAAAAATTTACTAGAGAAAGGTTTCATATTATCCACTATTCCCAATCAAGAATCTAAATCCATTCTCTCTGCCAAACTGTTTGCTGATCATCATTGTGATGATCAAAAAATCATAATTTCACTAGGTCAGGTTCTCACTGATCTTCCCATTCCTCTCTATGACCCTGATCTTCCCTTATTTTATGAAATTCTTGATCATGCGAAATTCTCGCGAGCCATCTACCAATTGAGCGGGGATTGTATCCGCTTAATGCTTGAGTTCGCAAACCGTGGTGCTGGTAGGGGATCTCTTTATCCCAAAGAAGTCATAGATCCTAAATTTGAGGACTTAGAGATATTCGCTGAGAAGTATTCAGTAGAGAGTTTCTTCGAAAACTATGAAATAATAAACATGAAGAATAATAGAACTCGCTGGGGTGCACGTTTGAAGAGAAGAGAAAATGTTCCCAGCGATAAAATACTTATGCAGGATATCGATTGGCATTCTGGCAAGAACAATGTTCCTCGTCATTCCAAAGACGACAAATGGTGCGTCTTTCCGCTACTTTTGAGTGGACCTTATATCTCAGGTTCAAATGTTCTCCCTGTGAATCTCGCCAATTATCAGCCTTGGGTTTTAATTTTCCTGAGAAATCAAAAGAGGTATGCTTCCTAAATTTCGCTCAATTTGTAATCTTCACTCCTTTTTATACCTATTAATCTTGCGAAATTTTCAGATTATCAAATTGAGGAAGAGTTACAAAAGAAATGCTAAGGCAAGTACCCTAGCAGCACTCCATTCAATCACGAATGAAGTAAGAAATACTTTTCTTTATTATTTTTAACAATATTGTTGCCTCTGTTTCTTATATTCATTCGTGTGCGAAGGTTGGTGCTGAAGTTGTTGGAGAAGAAGAAAATCCTAAGGTTGCGAAGACCAAAGGTAAAGGTAAAGGTTCTCTTCGCAGGGAAAAGTCTACTGCTCCACCTTCTAAGAAACGAAAGATTCATTCCCATTTTCCTTCAAACCCTCAATCCAGCGAAAGCTCTGATGAAGATAATGATGATGTTGATATTTCTCTTGCAAAGGAAAATCCTCCAACTGAATCTTCTATGGCGCAACTGTCTAGCATCTTTCTGACTCCATGCAAGGAATTGGAGATGATCATATTTCTAGTACGTGCGAAGCTCTCGCGAGTATCTGTGATGCTCCTTTACTAGAGGGTGATGATTCTCTTCATGGGGTTTCCAGATCAGTGACTCCCATCTTCCTAAATGCGCTTGGTGTCTTGGTATGTCTTTGTTCCCTTATTTCTTCATAATTTTAATTTTATGTTATATCTTGATAATTTTTTGGCTTTCCTTTATAGTCCGGGAGAGCTTCCTTTGTTGTTGCCTCAGATCTTGAGAAAAGGCGCAGTATTCTCGAAAAGAAGAATCTTCAATTTCGCAAGAAAAATGAAGAATTGGAAGCTGAAGCTGTTACTCTTCGCAAGAGAAATTAAGAATTCGAAATTGAAGCTGCTATTCTTCGCGAGAAAAACAAGCAATTAGAAGCTGATTCTTCCACTCAGAAGAATAAGATTTCTAGTCTTCAAAGTGCCAACCAACAACTTTATGGTATGAGACTTTTCTTTTTTCCTTTGGTTTATTCTCTCATTATCTTCCCTCATTTGATTTACCATTTTAGCAGACGTTTATAACCTTTCTGATGAGGCCATTCTTCTTCACTCATTCCCCGATCCTATGGATAACGATGCCCTCTTTAATCATCTCAACCATTCTTTAAATAGTTTTTCAAATAACAAGATTAAATCTCTTCCTCTAGACGAACTTCAATCTAAATTTTGCCTCTTAGAAATCGATCATAGATCTAGTTTAGGCTTAGCCAACCAATTTAAACGTCTATATCTTAGTTCTAAAGAGAAATTTGATATTTTAAGGAAGAAAGTCAGTGATCTCATAGATGACAAAGATCGCATTGCTAGTCAAGGTGCTCAAGCCTTAGCGAAATTCCAAAAAACTCTTCTTAAGGTTCAAATTGAACGGGATGAATCCATCCGCAAAAATGCTATTCTTAGCGAAAGAGAAAATCAAGTTCGCTCCCTTCTTCTCATAAAAAATTACGATGAATTTGCTAGGGTTGCGAAGGTTCTAGATGATGCCAGGAATAATTTAGGTGTTAACGTTAGTCTTCAAGCTGAGCATACAACCTTGATTAGGGATATGATTTCTGACAAAGAAGGTTATTGATCATCCTTCTTTATTTAATTGTTTATTTTTTATGAAGCTGTCATTAAATTGCTGATTCATTGTCATATGTTCGCAGAGGCTGAGGAGAGATTTCGCAAAAGAATTGAAGAACTTGAATCTGAGAAAGAGCAGCTCGCAAATGACTTTTCTTTTCGAAGTGACAAATATTCCAAATTGAAGAAGCAACTAAAAATTACTGTAGCGAATTTCAAGAATGATGCTATTCTTTTTCGCAATCAGACTATTAAGACGGTATGTGACGACAACAACATTCCTCATTCTTCATACCCTTGCCTCCTTGACGAAATCCCTAAGAATGTGCCTTCTTTGGATATCTCTGACAGTGATGCTAGTGAAGAAGAGGAATCTAATAAAGATGAAGACATAGAAGAATCTAATGAAGATAAAGAAAATGAAGAAGAGGAATCAATCAAGAAATAGTTCTGTCTTTTTCATTCTCTTTTTGTAATATCTGTATATCCATTCTTTTAATCTCCTATCCTTGTAATCTTTTGTTGCGACTTTCTTGGATCTTCAAATGCTAGCTCTACCTTTGTTGTTTCTTTCTGCACATGTTAAAAGAACAATTCTCTTTTGCAATACAGTTAATCAATATATTATCAACCTTTTATTTTATGAGCGCGTAAATCTATCATATGAAGACAAATAACATGTTTTTATTCTATGCATTCCCATACTTGCCTCTGTTATTTGCATTCAAATGAGAGATTAAGCAAGTTACTTTCGAATAGTGATATGTGTTCATGCCTCAATCTCGCAGCTATTGCTACTTAATTTTCTCAAGTAAGGAAATTTTTATGTGGTCTTATTTTGCCTTCCTAGTTAAGGTCTTACTGTGCCACCTCTTGTCATTGCGACAAAATCGCAGGACGTCTTTACACTTTCATGTAATGACCCATTGATCTTGCCTTATCATTTCTTTAGTATTGTTGCCTCTGCAGGATATTTTTGTTGCGACAATATGACAGGCCTAAAAATTCTTGCGAATATAAAGCCCCATGACGTTGCTATCTTGCGACGAAATCGCAGGACGTCCTTATAGTTTCATGTACTGACCCATTGATCTCGTCTTATCTTTGTCTTTTGTATTGCTACCTCTTCAGGATTGTTGCACAAATATGACAATCCTAAATTTCCTTGCGAAAATAAAGCCTCATGACATTTGCGTCTTAAGACACTTATCAGCTCCCTAATGGAGGGTGCCGCCCTTATCATCTCCCTGGTTGCCCCTTCAAGGAGGCGTACTTCTACCATACAAGACTAGCTTGTAACGAGCCTCAAGCTCGTCAACGCTATTAGACTAGTCAAGAGACGACTAAGCCGCTAATGACTCGATTAATTAGAGACGAACAATAATCAATAGGAATTAATCTAACAACGATTCAGATACGAAACTAGTACTAATAGATAGATCTCGAAAAGTTGTGCGATATGGACTACTCGAACGTGTCATTCGGATATCGAACGCAGAAGATACCATCAGATTAGTGTGATACTATTTTGCTTTAAACCGTCTTGGCTACCCATATCGTTTGGGTGGGCGCTTTTAGTAATTTTCCCTTGGTCTTATCATCAAAATCCATCGATATA
Source organism: Papaver armeniacum (assembly GCA_023531295.1). NCBI lineage: Eukaryota > Viridiplantae > Streptophyta > Magnoliopsida > Ranunculales > Papaveraceae > Papaver > Papaver armeniacum. The sequence continues at coordinate 142,783 of JAJJWW010009709.1, forward strand.
ACTCGATCCCAGCTTATTCGTATTCATTTACTCTTTCTTCTTCTTTTCTATTCTCCTTCTTTCTTTTTTCTGTCGATCTCAATTCGATGAATTGAGTTCGTTTTTGTTTGATTAATTCATAGAAACTTGATAATATGTTGAATCGAAGGTGTCGTTGTTAGTTGTGTGTTTGAATTAGCTCGGGAGAAGAAGGAACTGATGTAATTGTAATTTGAAGTTAGGGTTTCATTTGAGATTCAAAGAGGAATTTGAAGATGAAGATGATGGTTTAGAGGATTGAATTAAGTTGGCTTTATCACGAATTAGAAAATAAAGTTGAAGGGTGGTATGAATTTGATGTTAGGGTTTTCTGAGTTAGATTAGCATTCGAATTAGGTGATGATTAAGAAGAAATTGATGTCTGTGTTCTATTGATTGAGGAACGGGATGAAGTTAATTGGATGACATGGAATTATTCATGAAGAATTGAGGAGTTAGGGTTTCTGTTCTTCCCCAAAATTTAAATTAGAGTTTAAGTGGAATTGATATGGGAAGTTATCTATTCAGAGGATGCTGATCTTTGGGTAAGATTATGTTTTCGTTTAAGTTTAATGTTTTAGTTTAATTGTTTAAATTATTAAATTTATGTGTTTGTCGATGAATTGTTGAGTTGAGTTTAGATGAACCTAATTCTAGGGTTATTAGTAATTGTCATGGAGTTAGAGATGATAATGAAACTGTAACTTGAGATGAGAATGGAATTGAGTGGGTTGCAGCTGTTGAGTGGTTGGTTACAATGAGTTGATGAAAACTCGGGTTGCAAGCAATGAAGAGATTAGAATAAGGATTATGTTGTTTAAAATGGTTGCTGAGTTAGTTTGATCTGTGCTAAGTTGATAATGATGATAGTGACGGGTAGATGTATGTTTAGGATTGTATATGGGTCTGGTTAATTGTGAAGTTTAACCACAAAGATGAAGATGAGAGTTTTGAGTGGAGAAGATAGTATGGTGTTTGTAGATTAGGTTATGATTTAGCTAAAGTAGTGGCTGGTGGTGTTACAGATGAACCTTGTTGTGCTTGGGTAGAAGTTCAAATTGAATATGAAGAGGTTATGTCTTAGAGCAGATTGTAATGGTTGCAGTTTGGTTCAAGCCTGAGAAAATATGTTGGTAGAGATTATATGTTGCCTTTGTGTTTTGATTATTCAATGTGTCATGTGTTTATGTTATAGTGCCTTGGCCGTGTTTGTGTTCCATGCCGTAACCCTGACTTAGCCTGACTCGGACATCTGACTGAGTCGACTCACCTGAATCAGTCTAATTGACCGAGTTGTTTCTTTTTGGATCGGTTTGACTCAAAGAGTTGACCGTTTTGACTTGACCTTGACCTGGACTTATACGTTGACCATTGACTTGACTTTGACTGACGTTAACCGTTAAGTCTGATCAGTGACCGGACGTTGACCGTTAGTTGACCAGATGAACCGGGCCTTGTGTATTGGGCCGAGTTTAGTGGACTTGGGCTTAGGCCTAGGTTTCTTACTGTAATGAATTGGACCTCTTATGGTCCGAATTGACCCTTGGTTCCTTCTACAAAGTTGTAGATCTTTGTAAGACTTATCTAATAGACTATAGAACCAACCTAATTGAATTAGTAAACCTTTGTATGATAAAGATAGATAATGAAAATGTGTAGAACCATAAATGGGCTTAGAACAATTACATAGTTCACTTAGCCTATAAATAGAAGATTGTATGAGATTGTGTTATGAGCCTTGTATGAGCCGTTTGGCTAATGTTTAGAGTGCTTGTGTGATTAACAGTGTCGTTATTAACAACGATCGATTCAAAGGATGATCCAGTGGATTTCAAGGTACGCGAGGCTTGTCATCAAAAGAGGTGGGAATTGATAACGAACTCTCTTGTATTCATTATTGTTTTATAACTATATTTATACTGCGAAAGGCATGCATATCTTTGTTAGTATATGATATGTGTATGCATGTATTATTTGTGTGTAATACAAACTAGTTTTCTTTTACATTTTGGGATGGTCTTTGATCTTTATAAACAACTAATATCTGTGTTTTGGGAGTATTTACTTATTTTTCAAAATGTGATTCTTTCCATTGACTGGAAAGTAGTTACAAACTTTACTTGTTGTTAGCATGCAAGGAAACCTTTTCCTTTTGATTGGTGTGAGATGTGTGCCCCCAATGTTATACCTATTTTATGCAAACCTAGATAGACCTCGTTGGGTTGAATATTATATATGTCTGGTTTTAATTTGGCCATTATATTTTCCCTATTTCTGTACGGGGGCAACGCATGTCTCGTACATGGATGTTTATTATTCTTTTAAATTACGTTAAAAAGCTATTATATTATGTTTGGTGTTTAGAGAGAATGATGTTGAGAATCTTATGTCTGATTGTTGGATTTGACATGCGAGAGGTATAGGGTTCTTCATGTTAAAGTTCTTCCATCGGCTATAACGTTAACACCATTAGATATCTTTAGATACTTGTTATGTAGAGTGCGCGTATAATAAGGTACTGGTAAGGTACAAATCTTATATGACTACGGGTCGTCAAACCTCAGGGCGCTTTAATGATCATTGAAGAATCCGCAAGAGTCACGCCTTACTACTCCGGAGGACTGCGTCGCTTAACTATTATTTCTGTTGTGAATTTGTGCCGCAAGATTGGTTGGTAGAACTTTATATTTCAGTACAACTTATTATTTTAATATATTTTATCTGTTTTCCTTGATTTATCGGTTTCCTATAAAACTCGCATTGTCTTTAAATCATTCTAGTGATTACTCGAAAGTTAGTTGTTATTTCTACTGGGCACCCTTCGGGATGATGTGCTCACCCATTCCCACTTTCAGTTTTCAGAGACAGATCAAGATGTGCACATGGCGTCGAAAGCTTCGAGGAGTTGGTTCTTTTTAATTTTCCCTGATCTATCATCCTGAGAATGATTCTTTTTATATTTCTGCAGTCATTTGTTGTATGTCCATGGAAATGATGATAAGAGCAAAATTCATTACTTCTAAAGCTTGAGGTGGTTCACTCCCCATGTTCCATGGTGCGGGTATGTTTTCCATTAGGATTATAGCTTCCCATATCTTCTCCACACTAGCATTCAAAGGTGACATTTTGATTTCTTCCCATATTACCTTATGATTTCGCTGTCCCCTGTGATAGTTTTGTCTCTGACCTTCGTAGGTTCCTTGCGGCTGATGACCTCCATAAGTTTCTTACTTGGTGATCAAGTCTTTGGACTTTGTTATTTCCACCATGGATATAGAAGTTTCTTTCTCTCTCGAATTCTTCTTGATCACGACTCCCATAGCTACTAACTTTTGCTGACTATATCCCATTATCCTCTCTTGTTGCCCTTGCGAGGTGCTCGCCACTGTATTTATTAACTTGGGTAACAAGCTTGCATTCGCTGCTCTTGAACTTGTCTTCGCAATGGGGTATGATTCCATCTCATTTTGGTTTTCCTCAAGAGCAATATATTCCTCCTGAAGTTCTCGCAACTCACTCATTGTAATTATATTTTTGATTCTGAAAATTTGAATGTATAGTAGGTTGGTTGCGAACATAGCATTGATGAATGACAGAATGAGATATCTTTCGTCCACACGACCAGCCATATCACTACACATTGTCTTCCACCTCATGGTTAGATGTTTCAAACTTTCTCCAACTCTTTGTTTTAATCCAAATACATCTTCAAACCTATACTTATATACGCCCCTAAAAATATAGCTTGCAAATGGTTGAAAGATGTTATGGTATTCTTTGGTAAACCTTCAAACCATTTCAATGCTTCTCATGTTAAACTTGATGCAAAGTATTTGCAAAATATAGCATCATGGTTCTCCCATTGTAACATACATCTCACATAAGCTTTGATGTGTTGAACATCACAAGTTATTCCGTGGAAAATGCTAGTTAGCTATTTGGAAGATTACATTTGGGTGGTATTCCTCCTAATTGTACTTCCGTGTAAATGGAGTCTTAGCAGCTTCTTCTATGGCTTCATCCAATTGTCTCTTGCCTCCTTCCTTTATATTGTTTAACATTTCTCTCATCTCCGCCAACTCTCTTAAAATTTGCTCACTTACACCAGAATTTGGATCCACGGGTATTTTTAACGTTGTTTCCCTTCTTTTGTGTTCCTCTCTACCTTGATTTTCTCGTTCATCATTTTCTTCTTGTCTTTCCCTGCGACATTCTCTTTCTTCTCCTTCATGAATTCGCGTACCGTTATATCTCTCGTTCTCTCTTCTTCGCTGCCTTTCAACTCTCTTTTGTACTCTATCATATTCTTCATTGATATTATCATTGTTGCGATTTTGTAAACGTCTTCTTTCTCGATTATCATGATTATTCTAGCGAACTGCCTCTAGGAGCTCTTTTTCCTCCATTTCTGCTCTCAGCCTTTCTCTTTCGCAAGCGAGACGTGCTTGTTCAGCATAATGTCTCTTTATTTCTTCTTCAACTATTCGCTGGTTCCTTTGAATATCCATTCCTTGTAATATTCTCCTTTCTTCTTCTCGATTTTCTTCACCATCTCGATTATTTTGCTCTTGAGGTTGTTCATTCCCTTGATTTCTATCATTTTGTCCATCCTGGAAAATTTCAGCACGTTGGAAATATCGATCTTCCATTATTTATCTTCTTTCGCGACGTTCTTTGCCTGGATTTTGCACTTCCTATAGAGTTTCTTCATTAGCATTTCCTACAGGTAGATTTCGTCTTATTTCTTCTCGAACTGATCTTGAACTTGACCATGTAGTGCTTCTTGACCTTTTATTTTGTAATCTCATGTTTTCCATCCTCAACTCATGATTTTGCCTTGTCAAATTTGCACGCTCTTCTGCTTCTAATCGCGTTTCTTCATGTATTGTTCGTCTTAATGTCTCTAATGCTGCGATCTCTTCATTTCCATGAATTATTCCTCCAATTACTTCTTGATCTCTCTCTTCTTGTTCATTGCCTCCTAATTGCTGCTCTTCTCCCATTTCATCTACTGAATCTGATCGCCAAGTATGCACACTCACTCTGTCATAATCCACAGTTCTATTTTGTATTGGTGTACGTTGAATTGGCGATTGAACTTGATTTTCTCCATTGTTCCTTGTGTTCATTCTTGAAGATTCCCCCACCTCGTCTCTCCTTTATCCAAAGAAGTCTCCTACTCCTTCTAACAGTTGTTGGTAGTTTTGATGCATGTCTTCTTCTAGCCATTTTTCAATCTTAATGAATTATTGAAAGTTATATGAAATTCCTTCCCTATTACTCCAAATTCTTTCAAATCACAATATCAATCTTCAATGGGTCCCTGTTTCTAGCGCCATATGTAGTAGCAGGAAATCCCACACTACACCCCTCATAAGAATTCACACAATCAAGTCATTTTAAGATGAACAATTATAGTCTTTTTTGATTCAATTCACCAATGTTACAAGATGGAAAGGAAATAAGCTAAAGAATTTACAACCGCTCTAAACTTTCTCTCTCTTTATAACTTGCTCCACACTCGAAAAAGATCTCCCTCTCTCTTAAGCCTATTCGGCTCTTTATATAGGGCATTACATAGTGGATGGCAGCTAAGTTTGTCTCTTTATTTTCGGATCTAACTTGCGAACTCTCGCAAATGTACAAATGTGAAATCTCGCAACACTACTAAATCTTTTTAAGTCTTCACATCTTTCTCGTGTTTTGTCGTCATCCGTTGCGTCACTTTTATTACGTATCTCGCGATATCTTTCTAAATCTCGCAATGTCTTTGTTTATGGATTTCGCAAAGGTGTTGGTGTTGCGATATTCTGATCCTAAAACCATTGATGTAATACGTTAAGTACATATAAACAGATTTAGTTGTAACTGTTAGAGCATTGCTCGGTCGAACTCGCAAGCGTTGTTATCTCAAGATTGTTTTTCAAGTTTAGTTGTCAAAACTATAAGTCTTGATTTCTAGTCTACTTATAGCTAAGTCTCGGATTAGGATAAGAAGTGTAGTTGAGCTTTAGACTCCACGGCGTTCATCGAATGAAGACAAAGAACTACTCAAGGGAACTTGTGGAACTTCATCAACAAAAGGTATGTGGAGACTTGAACTTATCTATCACTCAAAAGTCTATTTACTCTATCTCCTATTTGAGACAAAAGTCATATTGCTATATAGACTTCAATTATACACATTTGCTATTTTGAGCCGAGTTTATTTCGCTTATCTATTTCTCGAAATATGTGTTGGTAAGCTTTCTCTTTAGCCAAGTTCATCTTTACTCATGATGAAAGTCATATTGATTATTTCAATAACTTGAAAATCGCTTTGATGAAAATAGTTTGTGAATAACAACTATTTTAACATCCTCTAAGAAAGTTTCAATGATTGAAATGAGAGTTTAGAACGAGTAACCATGTTTGGATGTAAACATAGTGTGTTCTCACATTTATGTAAAATTCCAAAATCGGGAACCCAAAGTATGCGTACCGAGTACGCGTATTGCTAGCGATTGTTGGAAATCCGGGTAAGTATGCGTACATGTACTGGCGGAAGTTTCACGTCCGTGAATTTCTGCTGGAGTTTGGAAGTGAATAAGAAACTCATTCCGGTTACTTAAGTATGCGTACACGTTTGCATACTTAAGTAGGTTAATTTCTAAAAACGGTTTGTTCATGAACTAAAACATTTATATAATAAGGAATGCAATCTTTGCAAACTGTGGCTATAATGTTCATGAATTGATTCGAGAGAATCAAAATCGATTTTGCTTCGATTGTGTCTTGTATAATTATATGAGATCTAAGCAATTGAACAACTCTCTAACTAGTTCATTTGAGTCATTTGAACTAGTTATGGTAAAGATGAATAAGGTTGATATGAAAGTGCTCATATGGATAACCATTGGTTAACTATTATTGAACCGACTAAGTGTACACGTTTAGGTACGATTACTCAAACCTAAATGAAGGTACATTTCATTTGTGTATAAAAATCTAAGTTCAATCTAACGGTTCAAAGATATTAGCTTGAATCTAATCAGGTTTCCATCTAACGATGAATATTGAATGCTTTGTTACCATGGTAACTTAAATTACAAACCCCGATTTGAAATCTATATAAAGGAGAACTCTAGCAATGGGAACCTAATCCCCACACCTCATGTGTGATACTAGTTATATTAGCTAGAGTCGATTCTCCTTTAACCTTAGGTTTTTCACGAAACCCTGTAGGATAACGACTTAAAGACTTCATTAGGATTGTGAAGCCAGACCCAACTATTTTCTCTGTAGTTGTGTGATCGGATCTAGTTGTTTTCTATTGTGATTGAGTACAATCATAAGATTAGCTTGAGGATTATATCTCGATAGGCAAGATATAAAAGTAGTCACAAATACTTTCGTCTCATCGTTTGTGATTCCACAATATCTTGTTTCGTTAATCGATTAAGATTATTGTGAGGTGATTGATAATACTAGGCTGTTCTTAGGGAATATAAGTCAGGGTTATCAATTGGTTACTGTTCACCTTGATTTATAAAAAGACGAAACAAAAACTCGTAGGTATATCTGTGGGAGACAGATTTATCTATTCAATAGACTTTTCTGTGTGATACATATTTGTTTATCAAGTCTTCAACTTTGGGTCGTAGAAACTCTTGGTTGTGGGTGAGATCGGTTAAGGGAATAAAGTGCATAATATTCGCTAGGATCAGAGATGTAAGGAACGCGACAGTACCTTGATCAGTATGAGATTGATTAGGGCTTAACTACATTCTAGACCGAGTTAGTTAGATTTGTAGTAGGCTAGTGTCTGTAGCGGCTTAATACAGTATGGTGTTCAAATATGGACTAGGTCCGGGTTTTTTCAGTATTTGCGGTTTCCTAGTTAACAAAAATTCCGTGTCTCGTGTTATTTCTTTTTGCATTATATTTTGTTATATAATTGAAATATCACAGGTTGTGCGTTGAATCGATCAATTGGTAAATCCAAACTTTGTTTGTTGATTGATCCTTGAACATTGGTCTTTGGTACCGTTCAAGTTATTTCTCTTGTATTCAATCAGGCTGGAAAATTCGTATTTGTTTGATTGCGGATTGAATTGAGAAATTGAGATATAACTCTTTGATATACTTTTGTCTAGATTGAGTCTAACTGTCTAGTTGATTCTCTTGAAAGTATATTGGAGTTTGTCTGTTCAGATTTCCAAACGAAATATTGGGTGTGGTTGTTAGACCCTCGCTTTTTCAATTGGTATCGGAAAGAGGCAAACACATAAAAGACCTCATAAGTCTGTGTTTGTAGCAATCTGATTATTATGGATGAGTCTATCTCTAATAACATATCAGCTCAGAAATTACCAGAGGATTTTCAAAGCTTGAGTTCACCTAAGAGAACTATCATATCTAAGTCAATATCTAAAAAATTTCTGAATGTAGAAACTGTTGATTGGGAAACACGCCTAGAAAAATAGTTGGATGAACTTTCTGATGAAGGTGAATCAGATATTGATAGAGATGTTGATGAGGAAGTCTCAGTGTATGTTAAGTTTTTGGATTCGTTGAAAATAAAGAATATTACAACTTCTCATGTCACACCTCTTGTGACTCCTCTCTGTCGAGAAAAAAAGAAATTGAAAAGGATTTACATAGGTCTTTATGGTTGGAATCGCTCTTGCGAATCGATCCTCAAAGATTCCGAGGAAAACCTGAGTAGAAAGTTACTCGAATGTGATAATGTTGATAAAAAATACTTCTTTTTGGAAGAGAAACTTGCAATAATTGAAGCAAGGATTAACTCCCATCAAGCAAGTTTTGATGACAGACAAAGCGCTTATCTCGCTCGAGAAAAACGCCTTGAGGATGATTTAGCTGATGCTCTTGATAAAATCAAGATATTGGAAAATGACTTGAAAAAGTTCAATACTAGTTCAAGAAAATTAACCACTATGCTAGGAGCAAGTAAAAATAATCGTGATACACGAGGATTGGGATATAAGGGAATAAATGCTCCAAGTGTTAGCAAAGTGGTAAAATTTGTCAAGGCTAGTGATTCTTCTCAACAAAAGGTTTCCACTGATGGCAAAAGCGAAATACCTTCACCGACAGTTAAAGTTCAAAAGAGCAATGTATATCAACCTCCAAAGTCAACACATACTGATCGAGGTAAGAACATTCCTTATGTTTGCCACTATTGCGGAAATAAAGGTCACATGGAAAGGAGATGTCATTTTCGTATAATGAATGAGAAACTTCATGATGTTCTTGTTTGGGCATCACAAGAAGTTGTAAAACCAAGATCATATGCTAAGGCTAATCCCTTAACATTACAGGTTGTAACTTTCCAACCTTTAGGTAAAGGAATCATTGCTGTAATAAACCTAGTTTTGCCTATAAACGTCATACGAATCCTTTTCACAATCGTAATGGTTATCAAAAGGATAAATCCATAAAGACGAAGACAAGATCCGATGCTCCCAATTGGAGAAAGACTAACTTGCAAAAGAATAGTCAATCCAATTCTCTTTCGAGAAATCTTGAAGAGAAAAATGGGAAGAAGGTTCCGGTTGTTTCTAAACGCACTCATAAGTGGGTTCCAAAGAAAGTCAATGATGCTTTGAGTGTAAAAAGGAATGATCTCCCAGAAAATTCCATGGCTATGGAGAAGGCAGTATCCATGATGTCGGAACTTAAAGAGTTCTTTGGAAAGATGGATTTGGATGTGAAAGGTTCTAAAAGCGATCTCTTTCATGATAATCCAAAAGTCACTTGTGGTGAGCAAGACATTGTTCACCTCAACACAACTTGATTGTGTTGTAAGTGCATCCTCACCAAGGAATTTCTCTCTATGTATACAGTGAGGGAAGCACAAGAATTGGGGCGCACAGATTATGTTCGGTAAGGCTGTATAATTCGATTGGATTCTTCTAAAAATGTATGTCTATAAACTTGAGCAATATTTGTGTTTTTATTTTCTTAGAGTACTTATAATGATCCATGTACCTTGCTTATCGTTCATTTCTACTTAAGTTGATATGTGTTTAAGGTTCTTAAATGTTTAGGTTTGAAAATAGTAGTTCGGGATGTTTGGACTTCATGGTACACATACCAAGTATGCATACCATCATTTAAAATCAAAATCCAGGGATTTTAGTACGCATACCCGTTTGCATACTGCTCCAGGTCACGAAAATTCGTTTGCAAACCCGTATGCATACTGGCCTGTAGACGTCGATATTCGGTAAACTCGTTTTGGCCGCAACTTCTTCGTCCGAACTCGAATGACGTCTTTTTTTTTTTTTTTTTTTTTTTTTTTTTTTTTTTTGCATTCTCTTCCTGTTTGAATTCTCTTCAAAATGATGACGGGAATTCATGAATTTGGATGAGTTAAGATTTGTCTTTGTCATATCTCTTGTTTTTGAGTGTTTTGCTCTGTTTCATCACACTTGCTCCACTTGTCTTGGACTTGGGCACTTGGATTCTTGGACTACTACACATACAAGCTCATTTGTAGCTTTTACAAGAATGTTGCTGGTGAATCACAAAGAAGGAAGTTCAAGAATGGGCGATAGTACGCATTGCTATGGGATTCTTGAATGTTCACAATCATCTTATGTGAACTATGGTGCATGGTCGTTAGTGAATTTGTATGTTCTTCTTTGTTAAGAAAATATTTTTATACGCCTTTGGTAGCTATTCTTGGTGTAAATCCGTGCGGAAAATATTGATTCTACCTTCTAAGGGAAAAGATTATTTTTGCAGTGTTAATATTTATTGATTTTATATATTGCAGAAGTATCGTTATGGGATATGTTTGTTTGCGTCCGTGAATCTTGACTGTCCCATATTTGCTCAAAAGTTAATTCTATTATATGTCGGTATGAAAATATTGATAAAAGATAGAATGAACTTTTGACTATAAAAGTTAAGCCTATTATGTCATTATACAAATATTGATGGAAGATAGGATGAACTTTTGTATACAAAGATTAAGTCTATTATATGTCATTGTGCAAATAGTGATGAAAAATAAAATAAATCTTTGATTATTCAGATATTGATCTTTCCCTGATCCACATCTTTGTGCATATACTGTGTTACTCCGTAAGTTTTCTTATGTTGAGCATGACCAATTGAATTTATGATTTTACTTGTGGTTAATTCAATTGAGATTTTTGGATACAAATTCAAATTCTTATGTGATTTGTTAATGTCCAAAGAAATCCTTCTTTTCGTGTAAAAGTAAGGCCGCTCTTGTTGTTCTTTCGGGAATGACACTTTACGTGGGAGACTTCTTAATTCAACTTGTGCTTAATTGCCAAATTTTTATGGGGAGTGTGGTTGTGGAATATTATAGGGGTTATCTTGTATCTTTATAAACTCCTTGATGAATGCATTTAGTTTCGGCTATATGATTGTATCTAAAAAAGTTGATATGTGCTTTTCTTTTGGTCATGAAGTATCTCTATGGAAATTTCATTAGGATCCCACTAATTTTCGTACCTTTGCCAATTTTATTGACAAAAATGGGGAGAATTAATGTGTAGTTCACACTATATATACATATAGTTTTCAGATCATTATGTAAGGGGGAGTGGTTTTCATGTGAGATGAAGTATTGACTAAGGGGGGGTGATACATATCACCATAGTGTTATTGTCGAAGTTGTGATACAATTGAACTTTGATGTTGTGTAATAATACTATGACACTGTATAAAAATGATTGAGAGCTATTGTTTTCTCATATTTATAGCTACGGATATTCAACAACGATGATGCTGAATTGAACACCTTTAGAATCATTGGAGTACTTGGAAGTGACGAAGATTTCGAGTAATGTTGAAGAACCAAGGAGATCAAGCATTTGGATGAGAAGCTACAAAGTTTATTTATTTTATATTCCATATGCATTTATAGTTTTGTCACTAAAATTGACAAAGGGGAGATTGTTAGAACATTGCTCAGTCGAACTCGCAAGCGTTGCTATCTCAAGATTGTTTGTCAAGTTTAATTGCCAAAACTATAAGTCTAGATTTCTAGTCTACTTATACCTAAGTCTCTGATTAGGATAGGAAGTGTAGTTGAGCTTTAGACTCCACGACGTTCATCGAATGAAGACGAAGAACTACTCAAAGGAACTTGTGGAACTTCATCAACAAAATGTATGTGGATACTTGAACTTATCTATCACCCAAAAGTCTATCCACTCTATCTCATATTTGAGACAAAAGTCGTATTGCTATATAGACTTCAATTATACACATTTGCTATTTCGATCCGAGTTTATCTCTCTTATCTATTTCTCGAAATATGTGTTGGTAAGCTTTCGCTTTGGCCAAGTTCATCTTTACTCATGACGAAAGTCATATTGATTATTTCAATAACTTGAAAATCGCTTTGATGAAAATAACAACTATGTAAGAAAGTTTCAATGATTGAAATGAGAGTTTAGAACAAGTAACCATGTTTGAATATAAACATAGTGTGTTCTCACATTTGTGTAAAAGTCCAAAACCGGGAACCCAAAGTATGCGTACCCGTACGCGTACTGGAGGTTGTTGGAAATCCGGGTAAGTATGCGTACTCGTACGCATACTGGCGGAAGTTTCACGTCTGTGAATTTCTGCTGGAGTTTGGAAGTGAAAAACAAACTCATTCCGGTTACTTAAGTATGCGTACATGTTTGCATACTTAAGTAGGTTACTTTCTAAAATCGGTTTGTTCATGAACTAAAGCATTAATATAATGAGGAATGCAATCTTTGCAAACCATGGCTATAATGTTCATGAATTGATTCGAGTGAATCAAAATCGATTTTGCTTCGATTGTGTCTTGTATACTTCTATGAGATCTAAGCAATTGAACAACTCTCTAACTAGTTCATTTGAGTCATTTGAACTAGTTATGGTAAAGATGAATAAGGTTGATATGAAGTGCTCATATGGCTAACCATTGGTTAACTATTGTTGAACTGACTAAGTGTACACGTTTAGGTATGGTTACTCAAACCTAAATGAAGGTACATTTAATTTGTGTATAAAAAGCTAATTTCAATCTAACGGTTGAAAGATATTAGCTTGAATCTAATCCGGTTTCCATCTAACGATGAATATTGAATGCTTTGTTACCATGGTAACTTAGATTGCAAACCCCAATTTGAAATCTATATAAAGGAGAACTCTAGAAACTGGGAACCTAATCCCCACACCTCCTGTGTGATAGTAGTTGTATAAGCTAGAGTCGATTCTCCTTTAACCTTAGGTTTTTCACGAAACCCTGTAGGTTAACGACTTAAAGACTTCATTGGGATTGTGAAGCCAGACCCAACTATTTTCTCTGTAGTTGCGTGATCTGATCTTATTGTTTTCTATCGTGATTGAGTACAATCGTAAGATTGGCTTGAGATTTATATCTCCGATAGGTAAGATAGAAAAGTAGTCACAAATACCTTCGTCTCATCGTTTGTGATTCCACAATATCTTGTTTCGCTAATCGATTAAGATTATTGTGAGGTGATTGATAATACTAGGCTGTTCTTTGGGAATATAAGTCCTGTTATCAATTGGTTCATGTTCACCTTGATTTATCAAAAGACGGAACAAAAACTCGTAGGTATATCTCGTGGGAGATGAGATATATCTATTCAATAGACTTTTCTGTGTGATACATATTTGTTTATCAAGTCTTCGACTTTGGGTCATAGCAACTCTTGGTTATGGGTGAGATCAGCTAAGGGAATCAAGTGCGTAGTATTCTGTTGGGATCAGAGACATAAGGATGCGAATGTACCTTGATCAGTGTGAGATTATTAGGGCTCAACTACATTCCAGACCGAAGTTATATTTGTAGTAGACTAGTATCTGTAGCGGCTTAATACAATGTGGTGTTCAAATCTGGACTAGGTCCTGGGGTTTTTCTGCATTTACGGTTTCCTCATTAACAAAACTTCTGGTGTCTGTGTTATTTCTTTTCCGCATTATATTTTGTTATATAATTGAAATACCAAAGGTTGTACATTGAATCGATCAATTGCTAAATCCAACCTTTAGTTGTTGATTGAAATTGATTGATCCTTGAACTTTGGTCTTTGGTACCGTTCAAGTTATTTCTCTTGTATTCAATCAGGCTCGCAAATTCTTATTTGTTTGATTGCGTATTGAATTGAGAAATAACTCTTTGGTATACTTTTCTCTATATTGAGTCTAACTGTCTAGTTGATTCTCTTGAAAGTATATTAGAGTTTATCTATTCAGATTGCCAAACGAAATATTGGGTGTGGTTGTTAGACCCCCGCTTTTTCAGTAGCTTTTTGGACGGATTAAACTTCCATCTAATCTGGCTTTGCTACTTAACTTAGTTTTTTTTTTTTATGTAAACGTGGATCAACCAGTTACCCATATTTCTAGACGTTATTTTCTATTATGATCATGCTTTAGTTTACGTTTTTTTCTTTACGAAGACGGTTGTAACACTGAACAATATACTCGAAACAAATGGCATATTGAGAGGTCGATAAGCTCCACTTCATACGCAAAAGTATGAAAATATACATTTCTATAAAGAAATTATTTCATGTATATGAATATACATTATCCGTAATAACCTTAGATTTGTATTGATCTTACACATGAAATTTATCGTGCACATGATGTAACTTTACATGAGGGATACCAAGTGGAGTCATGTTTATGTACAACCGAATAAAATGGGAAAGTGCGATATATGTATGTGTTAACTGAAAAATTGGTTGTTTGTTTTTCGGCTATGTATATTAGTAGATTTTGTTGTGTACACATGGACTTTATATTATATATATATATATTGGTTTGATACAAAAAATGTAAGTATTTCGACATTGAGTGATAGAAAGAACAAAATTATTGTTTACATTATAGTGGAACGTCATATGAAAGCAGTGGATTTACGACACGGGGTGTTTCTAGAAATAAACAATTGCACAATTTCATTAAATGATGCATATTGACTGTCTTGGGTGTGCAAGACTATATACTTACCTTAGAAACTCCGAGTGTAGTTTCTAAAAGGCTAACAACCACACTCAAGTAGAAATTAACTTACTACTAAGCAAAAACATTATGAACTTATACTTCACTAGTAGCATCTTCAAGTTGGGGTTCTTAGCTTTGAGGCTAAGGTAACATATTTACGTCTTGAAGGAATACCTCCTCAATGATCTGGTGCTCTTGAAGGGAGTATATTTACTAAGTTACACACATTCTAGAGCAGGGTCGGTTTTGAGGGTGGGCAAGGTGTGCTCCGGCACAGGACGGGAATTTTTTTTGCCAAAAAATATCTTATTTAGTTCTAATTGTAAATGAGTTTACATTAAATAACTTTATTAAGCCCAATATGAAGACACATCTCTTATAAGTTATAAATTTCAATAAATAACTGAAATTAGTTAGCCTCACTTGAATGATACTTAAATAATCTAGCACTGGAGAATAGTGAGGTTTGAAATTCTGGTGTGTTTGTGTTGTCTTTGTTCGTAGGAAACCATCGTCGGGTCTTGCTAACCTGGACATGCCAACTACAAGCTTGGATTACCATTCATATTAGGAAGACTTACTTCTATTAGTAAACTGATAGATCCCAAATTTTATTTAGAAACTAATAGAGTACCTTTTCTCGTCATTAGAACCATTTACCTATTAAATTAGAAATGAAGTTAAATTGTAAAAGTAATTAAGATAATAGTTCGACCATTAGTGTTAATAATAATAAATGATAATAGGATCACTAATAATCATGACAAAAGTAATATTAACACTTATCAAATAGTACTGTAGTGAACTTTATCCAACTAAAATCTTATTAGTAAATATATAATGATTAAAATAATAATTAGGACGAAGTAGTTACGCAAAATTATTAATAATTATCTACGGTCAGATTTTGTAAATTAAATAAAGTTAGAAATATATTTTGTTTGCTTTTGAAATAAACCAGATAGATAATATAAGAAGTTTAGACTTAAGATCGTGCAGATATTTTGCATAAAATAAAAATGACGAAACTTCTTAGTAATCTTATACCCAAATTATATTTAGTCTAATAATTGATTTAAAGAATCATACTTTTGGGAACTAATAACTGACTAAATATTGATAGGGAATAAATAATTTACGGGAACATAGATTCATTTGACAATAACTAAATTTTATTGAAATAAATTAGTAATGGCTAATTATTAAAATATAAACTACACATGAAGAAATAATTATAGTATTTGGATGCCTAGCACAATAATAGACTTGAAAGAAAATAAAATTTTATATTAATAAGATACTTTATATTGATAGAAAAATCTAAAGACTTTTACGATACACTAAAATTTTATGCAAACTCAGATTGAAACAATATTAAGTTATCAACGCCAATACTTAACAAGATATAGTATACAGACTCGATATGAATAAATAAATCAATTATGTTGATCTTTACGTGAATGTAGAGTTATATTTCGAAAATTAAGACTTAGTGTACCAACGGGACTATAACCAAACTAATAACAAAAATTATAGATATAGAAAATAGTAACACTGCTGATAATAATATTTCAATAGTTATGTTTAATAGAAAATTTAGCGTAGTTAATATTTGAAAATTTATATTGTATAACAGTATAGTTAACATATCAAATATTAGAGATAGATATAAGTGTGAAATAAAAAAATAATAGGAATGGTATCAGAGACAATCTTTGTTAGAATCAAATTACCATAGTGAGCTTAGAGACAATCTTTTTATGAAATAGAAAATTAGTCTCTTGAACTTAGAGCTACAAATTATAAATCTTAGTTGTAGGAAACCATATAGGCTTGTGTTTCTTTTCTTGTTGTTTTGAAATCATTTAAAATGAGTTAGTTTTCGCGTGGTTGCAAGTATGAGCAGTATTTGCATTTAGTCGAGAGATAATAATTCTCTATAAGGTGGGAGTTTTTGAAGACTATGGTGGATCGATTTTCGAGGACGAAAATGATATAAGGTGGGGAGAATGTAACGAGCCTCAAGCTCGTCAACGCTATTAGACTAGTCAAGAGACGACTAAGCCGCTAAGGACTCGATTAATTAGAGACGAACAATAATCAATAGGAATTAATCTAACAACGATTCAGATACGAAACTAGTACTAATAGATAGATCTCGAAAAGTTGTGCGATATGGACTACTCGAACGTGTCATTCGGATATCGAACGCAGAAGATACCATCAGATTAGTGTGATACTATTTTGCTTTAAACCGTCTTGGCTACCCATATCGTTTGGGTGGGCGCTTTTAGTAATTTTCCCTTGGTCTTATCATCAAAATCCATCGATATAAACTCGATCCCAGCTCATTCTTATTCATTTACTCTTTCTTCTTCTTTTCTATTCTCCTTATTTCTTTTTCTGTCGATCTCAATTCGATGAATTGAGTTTGTTTTTGTTTGATTAATTCATAGAAACTTGATAGTATGTTGAATCGAAGGTGTCGTTGTTAGTTCTGTGTTTGAATTAGCTCGGGAGAAGAAGGAACTGATGTAATTGTAATTTGAAGTTAGGGTTTCATTTGAGATTCAAAGAGGAATTTGAAGATGAAGATGATGGTTTAGAGGATTGAATTAAGTTGGGTTTATCACGAATTAGAAAATAAAGTTGAAGAGTGGTCTGAATTTGATGTTAGGGTTTTCTGAGTTAGATTACAATTCGAATTAGGTGATGATTAAGAAGAAATTGATGTCTGGGTTCTATTGATTGAGGAACGGGATGAAGTTAATTGGATGACATGGAATTATTCATGAAGAATTGAGGAGTTAGGGTTTCTGTTCTTCCCCAAAATTGAAATTAGAGTTTCAGTGGAATTGATATGGGAAGTTATCTATTCAGAGGATGCTGATCTTTAGGTAAGATTATGTTTTCGTTTAAGTTTAATGTTTTAGTTTAATTGTTTAAATTATTAAATTTATGTGTTTGTCGATGAATTGTTGAGTTGAGTTTAGATGAACCTGATTCTAGGGTTATTAGTAATTGTCATGGAGTTAGAGATGATAATGAAACTGTAACTTGAGATGAGAATGGAATTGAGTGGGTTGTGTTTGTTGAGTGGTTGTTTACAATGAGTTGATAAAACTCAAGTTGCAAGCAATGAAGAGATTAGAATAAGGATTGTGTTGTTTCTGAAATGGTTGTTGAGTTAGTTTGATCTGTGCTAAGTTGATAATGATGATAGTGACGGGTAGATGTATGTTTAGGATTGTATATGGGTCTGGTTAATTGTGAAGTTTAACCACAAAGATGAAGATGGGAGTTTTGAGTGTAGAAGATAGTACGGTGTTTGTAGATTAGGTTATGATTTAGCTAAAGTAGTGGCTAGTGGTGTTACAGATGAACCTTGTTGTGCTTGGGTAGAAGTTTAAATTGAATATGAAGAGGTTATGTCTTAGAAGCGATTGTAATGGTTGCAGTTTGGTTCAAGCCTGAGAAAATATGTTGGTAGAGATTATATGTTGCCTTTTTGTTTTGATTATTCAATGTGTCATGTGTTTATGTTATAGTGCCTAGGCTTTGTCTTGTGTTCCATGCCGAAACCCCGACTTAGCCCGACTCGGACATCGATCGAGTTGACTCACCTGAATCAGTCTAATTGACTGAGTTGTTTCTTTTTGGATCGGTTTGACTCAAAGAGTCGACCGTTTTGACTTGACCTTGACCTGGACTTATACGTTGACCATTGACTTGACTTTGACTGACGTTAACCGTTAAGTCTGATCAGTGACCGGACGTTGACCGTTAGTTGACCAGATGGACCGGGCCTTGTGTATTGGGCCGAGTTTAGTGGACTTGTGCTTAGGCCTAGGTTTCTTACTGTAATGAATTGGACCTCTTATGGTCCGATTGACTATGGTTCCTTCTACAAAGTTGTAGATCTTTGTAAGACTTATCTAATAGACTATAGAACCAACCTAATTGAATTAGTAAACCTTTGTATGATAAAGATAGATAATGAAAATGTGTAGAACCATAAATGGGCTTAGAACAATTACATAGTTCACTTAGCCTATAACTAGAAGATTGTATGAGATTGTGTTATGAGCCTTGTATGAGCCGTTTGGCTAATCTTTAGAGTGCTTGTGTGATTAACAGTTAGTCGTTATTAACAACGATCGATTCAAAGGATGATCCAGTGGATTTCAAGGTACGCGAGGCTTGTCATCAAAAGAGGTGGGAATTGATAACGAACTCTCTTGTATTCATTATTATTTTATAACTATATTTATATTGCGAAAGGCATGCATATCTTTGTTAGTATATGATATGTGTATGCATGTATTATTTGTGTGTAATACAACTAGTTTTCTTTTAAATTTTGGGATGGTCTTTGATCTTTATAAACAACTAATATCTGTGTTTTGGGAGTATTTACTTATTTTTCAAAATGTGATTCTTTCCATTGACTGGAAAGTAGTTACAAACTTTACTTGATGTTAGCATGTAAGGAAACCTTTTCCTTTTGATTGGTGTGAGATGTGTGCCCCCAAATGTTATACCTATTTTATGCAAACCTAGATAGACCTCGTTGGGTTGAATATTATATAGGTCTGGTTTTAATTTGGCCATTATATTTTCCTTATTTCTGTACGGGGGCAACGCATGTCTCATACATGGATGTTTATTATTCTTTTAAATTACGTTCAAAAGCTATTATATTATGTTTGGTGTTTAGAGAGAATGATGTTGAGAATCTTATGTCTGATTGTTGGATTTGACATGCGAGAGGTATAGGGTTCTTCATGTTAAAGTTCTTCCGTCGGCTATAACGTTAACACCATTAGATCTCTTTAGATACTTGTTATGTAGAGTGCGCGTATAATAAGGTACTGGTAAGGTACAAATCTTATATGACTACGGGGTCGTCAAACCTCAAGGCGCTTTAATGATCATTGAAGAATCCGCAAGAGTCACGCCTTACTACTCCGAAGGACTGCGTCGCTTAACTATTATTTTTGTTGTGAATTTGTGCCGCAAGATTGGTTGGTAGAACTTTATATTTCAGTACAACTTATTATTTTAATATGTTTTATCTGTTTTCCTTGATTTATCGGTTTTCTATAAAACATGCATTGTCTTTAAATCATTCTAGTGATTACTCGAAAGTTAGTTGTTATTTCTACTGGGCACCCTTCGGGATGATGTGCTCACCCATTCCCACTTTCAGTTTTTAGAGACAGATCAAGATGTGCACATGGCGTCGAAAGCTTCGAGGAGTTGGTTTCGTTAGTTGGTTAGCTTCCGCATATGTTTATTTTTGTATTTATATTCTATTTGTAAACCAACTCATTATTAAATATGTATCACTTGAGAGGAGTTGTTTTTTTTTATTTCAGAGAGGGTTTAGATTCGGGTTAAACTTTGTTTAGAACTTTTAAATTAATTCTTAAATAGATGTTTTAAATCGTTAGTGCCTCATTTTATGGTTAATCTCTTGGATTAGTCAGCTGCTAGCTTAGGGGGCGCTACATAGCTCCCCCCATCCGGTCTTAACAACAACCAGTTGTTTTCGCAGCCTCTTATCCCTTTTGCCTATAGGGCTTATAGTTACGAGACTGCACCCTAAGTGGAGTTTTCTTCGGGACGAGTGCAACATAAGCCCAAACTTTCCAAGAATGGCCGAGACACTTCAAATTCCCCAGGCACTCTTGGCTCAACCACGTACCTCGGCGCCTTAGTCATATGCTGACTCCTTAGAAGAGACCCTCGGTCGTCCAATCTAAGTCATAAGCTTAGATTGAAAATCCAAGGTGCCTCCCCTGGATGGGCTTTATTGACCCCAATTCTCCATGACTCAGGTTTCAGGGGCGGTGTAACCTTTTCCCTGAGCCATGTAATAGGTACCCCCTTCTATGACGCACTTTAGGTCTTACATTTGCCTCTTGCGAAATTTTGATTTCGCGAACTAGGGTGTACGCCATAGTTGACCGCTGTCGTAAGCGACACAAATATAATTACACTTTCTTACTACTCAAAATATAAATATAGCAAGGGCAAGAAAGGATCGATCCCACATAGAGGTCTAGGTTGTCGAATTGTTATGGTTTCCTATATAAAACACCCGGAAGAATTTCTGATATTGTAAAATAAAAATAAACAAAAAACAAATAAGGTACGCAAATCAAGAATGTGAAATATTGGATAAAGATTTCATCTTCAATTGTAAACAAGTTTATGAATATATGAATAGAATTCGTATTTAATCTCGCTATCATCAAAAGCCATAGAATACCTTATTGCAAGAATACTCCATAAATTTCCAAAGTTATCAACACACACATTAGGGCTGCGTATGTGAAATCTACCTAAAGAATAACCTAACGCCTTGCGCTAATCAAGTTCAATTCCTAGGAGCATTAAGTTTCAGAAATAGGCTAATCAATGCAATTGTAATACATTGCGCAAACAATTCGAACAAAGGTCAATTTCTACATATGACTACGAGGATGTATCACTACAAACCCTAATCATATCATGCTACTCGTATTCAAGGTTATCGCTCGATGAAAACCCTAAAATAGCTATAGATATGGATGTGAGTTCAATCAATTCTAGACTTAACTAAACAAACATTCAATCATATTGCAATCCATCAATCATGCAATTATTGTAACCCGTAGAAATCATACGATAATATTGAGAGAAAACTAATTCATAAAAATCATAACTTGGTTGCAAAATCCAACTACATCTTCAACCAATAATAAAAACTTAGTTACTCATGGCATAGGAGTTCATAGCAAGAAGAAGGAGAAAACCTATCATGTTTCTAAACCCTAGAACCAAAAGTATGAGTTCTCCCTAATGGAGATATATCTAGGTTTAGAAAAGAGTTTTTTATTTATATGCTTTTCTCCCCATAAGGATACTTTCCCAAAATTAGGTTAATTCTTCTCAAAACTCGTCTCCCAGTTGGTCCACCAAGCCCAGGAGTGAAAAATATGTCTCTGGAATTTTGGGTCCGAAAAGTGTCGCCGGAAATTGCGACGTCATCGCGGAATCCGGCCACCGTCGCCGGAAAATCATCTCCAGCCACCTGAACTTGCCTCCGGCTACTGACGCTGTCACAAGACATTTTACATTTCCAGTATCTCAACTCTGCTTCTCTGCAATTCATACATTCACAAAAACCATCAAACCCAACTTCTCATTCCTTGCGAAAACGTACCCAAAAGCGTGGTCCGTAGCTCATATGTCCGGCCACCAACTCTTTCGTTCGACTCATACCCCTTTCATGATTCAGTGAAATATTATGATTCACGCTTCCGGTTCCAAAATCCGACAACCGGAACTAGGCTCCCTGGCTCACCATTCTCGCTCCGTTTTCGCACTGTTGGTGCAGTCTTGTTCAAAACAATCTCAGGCCAATTTTCACTAGCTCATCATATCACCACAAGCAGCATACCATCCACTGCTCAGTTCAAGCTCTCTGCGTTTGCATTGTTGCCACTGTAATCCCATCATACTCTTCAAGCACCACCAGGACCTCCTTGGCAACTATCCATGCCTGCAATCCATTCACCTGACCTGCAAATCTCAGGCCATTCCCTGGCCTGCAATTGCTTGCAGCTGCAAACTTGACTTCCATTCCTATCTTGCATTTCATTGAGCCACAAAGACACTTCAATCATACATAACTCTTCCGTTAGCTCTCTGCAAAACGCAACTCCGCCGACAACCCGTACTTACCCATCTCGATTCATGTTTCTCCATTTACAAGACACATTACCATCACCACTGCCTCCAATCGCCTCTTGCTTTCATCTCCTCGGGCCACCAAGCAATCGACCAAGCACTGCAATTCGGCTCAACACACCGCCCGCAGCTCAACATCTCAGCTCGGGCCTCCTGTTCAACTTCATTTACGCAGCCTATCCACTGCAATCTCTATCTCCCATTGGCTTGAAACTACCACTGATATGAGCTTCACCAGCATCATCTTAAACTGCAGCTGTTTACCTTCTCAGCATCCATGCCAGAACCATTTCTCGAATCTTTAGCAGCACAATTCCCTCCATCAGACCACTGCATTGCCATCAGCTGAATCACTCAGCTAAAACAAATCCAGTACATTCATTCTTCCTGGCTCAGTAATCTTGAAACTCCACCTCCGACACCATCACTGCCAACCTGCAATTGAGCTTACAAAGTGCATTGCAGCTTCATTCCATCTGCAACTGCACATAGCCACAGAGTAAATACTCCAGTTCCTTGTAATACCACCTGCTATCAGCCTAAGCTCCAGTTCCATAGCCTGCCTGCATACTCTCAAACCAAAGCATTTCCTTCACTCCCTTTGTTTTCATTAAAGACCAACATCATAGCCTTACAGTCCATTGCCCATTGCAGCTCACTTCACTTGAGCATAACAACTCCACCTCTACTCCTTGGTTCTCAACCGCACTTGCATTTGCACTGCAGCCTTCAACTCGCATGACTCCATATGCAGCAGCTCACTGCAACAGCCTTCCGTTCTGTGTATTCTTCACAGCCCATAGACTCACGGCAAACCAACTCCAAGCTGCTCCATTGATGCACATTCGATGGCGAGATATCAATTTTTACGGTAATTTTCTCGGCTTAAACTCTTCCCTGACTCTTTGTAAACCCACGGCAAAACTTGGCATAGGAACCAGTGACAAATATTTGCATTAGAACTGGTTCAGGCCATTTTTCAAACACGTCTTGTGTGTATCCCAGACTGGTGAATGTTGTGTACTGGCCGTATATTGGGGATTTCACAACTCCTTCCCCGCACGCATGACGAATTCAATCACAAACCCATTCACTCCATAAACATTTACTGAGAGTCCAACATTCATACGAAGAGTAATACTCTTGGTTCGAAACCATAGCTTCCACATCTCCTCCCGCCGATTCCAACAGAACCCATCTTTCCGAATCATACAATATGTTCGGTGTTTGCTACACCTCCGAGAAGACCCATCGGAAACTTGTTTCATCTGCCGGCAAAACTTGAAATAACGGCAGCTAAATAGAGCAGCAACAGCAGACTCCGACGGAGAGAGCTTGGCTCTTCTTGGCTGATGACGAATGAAATACTAAATTTCATTTCTCTGAGATTCCTACAAGCTCACACATGCGGCACCCTTGTGGTCAGGTCCACTAACCATTTACTGGCCCACTGCACCTACTTGGCAAATGTTAAGACCACTTCATAACTTCATATAGTCTCAGATGCTCAGCAGCTCCCGTTCATATTGCCAGCACACAACCTCCATTTCAAGTCCTTGATCTCCGATTTGTTGACATAAGCTTCAAGCGCGTAAGCCAATACGCCCCATTTTCGACGTCTTTCTCTACTTTTGGTCCAAATGACTCCAAAGTACCTAAATACTCAAAACCAAAACATAAGTACATAATTCACAAGAAAAATAGCAAAGAAAGCGTAACTACTAGATAGTAAATTAGGTGTTTTAGACACCTATCAATGGTTGGTTTGCCTCTGTCTGATTAATTTGTTGATTCTTTTTCATGTAGATTCTTTTGTAATTTCGCAATCGCATCTTTATATTTCATAAAATATATTTTCTTCTTCTGCATATCAATTTCCTTTCGCAACTTCATCTCTGCTATTCATAAGAAAGTTTTTTTTTTTTTTTGAGATCAAACCCATCATACATTTTTCTTTCACCTCCCCAATTCTTCTTCGGAAGTCAACAAGTACATTCATTCTTTAAGCCTCTTATTTCTGCTACTTTCTGCCTCTGCATTTTTGAGTTTTCTTGTCTTTTGCGAAACTTTTGCCACTTCTTATCTTCATCATATATTGGTTTCGCAGCATTTCTTCCTCTTTTTGTTCTATTACATCTACCATCAATCTGTCACCTTTTTTCTTTTCTTTGATGTTGTGTTTCCAATTCTTGTTCTTCGTAGCTCTTTCTTCGCAAGATTTTATATCAATTTCATAACACTTCTTTCCTTCAACCCAATCTCCCTTTATGATACCAACACCAGTGTGATGAGGGAACTTGATACATTGATGGAAAGTCGATGCCACACCTAAAATACCGTGTAACCAAGGTCGTCCAATCAGTGCGTTGTATGGTGATTCCACATCAACTACACAGAATAAAATTTCAGAAGATAATCCTTTCAGTGGAATTCGCATATGAACTTCTCCTTTTGGTTTATTTGCAGTACCGTTAAAACCATAGATTTTGTACGTTGAAGGTATTAGATCTTCATCTTTCCCTCCCATAGTTTTATAAGTATGATAAAACGAATATTCACTTTAACTTCCAAGTATCAATCAAAATTTTGTTGATTGCCCATGAATTCTCGGCTTCATCATCTTCGTCCTCGCTAGGTTTTGGGTTAATCTCCAATATTACCACCAATGGGTTGTCGTGCATTTCTCCACCCTCGGGTACTTCTTCTGCAGTAAAAGAGATAGTCTGTTTTTTCCATTCTTCCAGTGGCGATGCCTTCGCAATGTTCATTATTTCTTTATCATCAGCATCTCTTGCGAAAACCCTGCTGAGAATGTTATCGTGAAACTCTTCAATCGTCTTGTGTGAGTGTACGATAGAGTTACAAAACAGATTCTTTGCCTTTGCACCAACTTCAATTACAAATGTTTCTCTTTCTTTTCTTTGTGTTTGGCTTGTGAATATCCTGGAGGAAGTGGAAATACTTGAGTTTGCGTTTGTCATACTAGAAAGTGATTTAATTTTCCCTGATCTATCATCCTGAGAATGATTCTTTTTATATTTCTGCAGTCATTTGTTGTATGTCCATGGAAATGATGATAAGAGCAAAATTCATTACTTTTAAAGCTTGGAGGTGGTTCACTCCCCATGTTCCATGGTGCGGGTATGTTTTCCATTAGGATTATAGCTTCCCATATCTTCTCCACACTAGCATTCAAAGGTGACATTTTGATTTCTTCCCATATTACCTTATGATTTCGCTGTCCCCTGTGATAGTTTTGTCTCTGACCTCCGTAGGTTCCTTGCGGCTGATGACCTCCATAAGTTTCTTGCGGCTGATCAAGTCTTTGGACTTTGTTATTTCCACCATGGATATAGAAGTTTCTTTCTCTCTCGAATTCTTCTTGATCACGACTCCCATAGCTACTAACTTTTGCTGACTATATCCCATTATCCTCTCTTGTTGCCCTTGCGAGGTGCTCGCCACTGTATTTATTAACTTGGGTAACAAGCTTGCATTCGCTGCTCTTGAACTTGTCTTCGCAATGGGGTATGATTCCATCTCATTTTGGTTTTCCTCAAGAGCAATATATTCCTCCTGAAGTTCTCGCAACTCACTCATTGTAATTATATTTTTGATTCGAAAATTTGAATGTATAGTAGGTTGGTTGCGAACATAGCATTGATGAATGACGAGAATGAGATATCTTTCGTCCACACGACTCACCATATCACTACACATTGTCTTCCACCTCATGGTTAGATGTTTCAAACTTTCTCCAACTCTTTGTTTTAATCCAAATACATCTTCAAACCTATACTTATATACGCCCTAAAAATATAGCTTGCAAATGGTTGAAAGATGTTATGGTATTCTTTGGTAAACCTTCAAACCATTTCAATGCTTCTCATGTTAAACTTGATGCAAAGTATTTGCAAAATATAGCATCATGGTTCTCCCATTGTAACATACATCTCACATAAGCTTTGATGTGTTGAACATCACAAGTTATTCCGTGGAAAATGCTAGTTAGCTACTGGAAGATTACATTTGGGTGGTATTCCTCCTAATTGTACTTCCGTGTAAATGGAGTCTTCGCAGCTTCTTCTATGGCTTCATCCAATTGTCTCTTGCCTCCTTCCTTTATATTGTTTAACATTTCTCTCATCTCCGCCAACTCTCTTAAAATTTGCTCACTTACACCAGAATTTGGATCCACGGGTATTTTTAACGTTGTTTCCCTTCTTTTGTGTTCCTCTCTACCTTGATTTTCTCGTTCATCATTTTCTTCTTGTCTTTCCCTGCGACATTCTCTTTCTTCTCCTTCATGAATTCGCGTACCGTTATATCTCTCGTTCTCTCTTCTTCGCTGCCTTTCAACTCTCTTTTGTACTCTATCATATTCTTCATTGATATTATCATTGTTGCGATTTTGTAAACGTCTTCTTTCTCGATTATCATGATTATTCTAGCGAACTGCCTCTAGGAGCTCTTTTTCCTCCATTTCTGCTCTCAGCCTTTCTCTTTCGCAAGCGAGACGTGCTTGTTCAGCATAATGTCTCTTTATTTCTTCTTCAATTATTCGCTGGTTCCTTTGAATATCCATTCCTTGTAATATTCTCCTTTCTTCTTCTCGATTTTCTTCACCATCTCGATTATTTTGCTCTTGAGGTTGTTCATTCCCTTGATTTCTATCATTTTGTCCATTCTGGAAAATTTCAGCACGTTGGATATATCGATCTTCCATTATTTATCTTCTTTCGCGACGTTCTTTGCCTGGATTTTGCACTTCCTATAGAGTTTCTTCATTAGCATTTCCTACAGGTAGATTTCGTCTTATTTCTTCTCGAACTGATCTTGAACTTGACCCTGTAGTGCTTCTTGACCTTTTATTTTGTAATCTCATGTTTTCCATCCTCAACTCATGATTTTGCCTTGTCAAATTTGCACGCTCTTCTGCTTCTAATCGCGTTTCTTCATGTATTGTTCGTCTTAATGTCTCTAATGCTGCGATCTCTTCATTTCCATGAATTATTCCTCCAATTACTTCTTGATCTCTCTCTTCTTGTTCATTGCCTCCTAATTGCTGCTCTTCTCCCATTTCATCTACTGAATCTGATCGCCAAGTATGCACACTCACTCTGTCATAATCCACAGTTCTATTTTGTATTGGTGTACGTTGAATTGGCGATTGAACTTGATTTTCTCCATTGTTCCTTGTGTTCATTCTTGAAGATTCCCCCACCTCGTCTCTACTTTATCCAAAGAAGTCTCCTACTCCTTCTAACAGCTTGTTGGTAGTTTTGATGCATGTCTTCTTCTAGCCATTTTTCAATCTTAATGAATTATTGAAAGTTATATGAAATTCCTTCCCTATTACTCCAAATTCTTTCAAATCACAATATCAATCTTCAATGGGTCCCTGTTTCTAGCGCCATATGTAGTAGCAGGAAATCCCACACTACACCCCTCATAAGAATTCACACAATCAAGTCATTTTAAGATGAACAATTATAGTCTTTTTTGATTCAATTCACCAATGTTACAAGATGGAAAGGAAATAAGCTAAAGAATTTACAACCGCTCTAAACTTTCTCTCTCTTTATAACTTGCTCCACACTCGAAAAAGATCTCCCTCTCTCTTAAGCCTATTCGGCTCTTTATATAGGGCATTACATAGTGGATGGCAGCTAAGCTGTCTCTTTATTTTCGGATCTAACTTGCGAACTCTCGCAAATGTACAAATGTGAAATCTCGCAACACTACTAAATCTTTTTAAGTCTTCACATCTTTCTCGTGTTCAGGCTGTCGTCATCCGTTGCGTCACTTTTATTACGTATCTGCGATATCTTTCTAAATCTCGCAATGTGCTGTTTATGGATTTCGCAAAGGTGTTGGTGTTGCGATATTCTGATCCTAAAACCATTGATGTAATACGTTAAGTACATATAAACAGATTTAGTTGTAACTGTTAGAGCATTGCTCGGTCGAACTCGCAAGCGTTGTTATCTCAAGATTGTTTTTCAAGTTTAGTTGTCAAAACTATAAGTCTTGATTTCTAGTCTACTTATAGCTAAGTCTCGGATTAGGATAAGAAGTGTAGTTGAGCTTTAGACTCCACGGCGTTCATCGAATGAAGACAAAGAACTACTCAAGGGAACTTGTGGAACTTCATCAACAAAAGGTATGTGGAGACTTGAACTTATCTATCACTCAAAAGTCTATTTACTCTATCTCCTATTTGAGACAAAAGTCATATTGCTATATAGACTTCAATTATACACATTTGCTATTTTGAGCCGAGTTTATTTCGCTTATCTATTTCTCGAAATATGTGTTGGTAAGCTTTCTCTTTAGCCAAGTTCATCTTTACTCATGATGAAAGTCATATTGATTATTTCAATAACTTGAAAATCGCTTTGATGAAAATAGTTTGTGAATAACAACTATTTTAACATCCTCTAAGAAAGTTTCAATGATTGAAATGAGAGTTTAGAACGAGTAACCATGTTTGGATGTAAACATAGTGTGTTCTCACATTTATGTAAAATTCCAAAACTGGGAACCCAAAGTATGCGTACCAGTACGCGTACTAGCAGTTGTTGGAAATCCGGGTAAGTATGCGTACATGTACTGGCGGAAGTTTCACGTCCGTGAATTTCTGCTGGAGTTTGGAAGTGAATAAGAAACTCATTCCGGTTACTTAAGTATGCGTACACGTTTGCATACTTAAGTAGGTTAATTTCTAAAAACGGTTTGTTCATGAACTAAAACATTTATATAATAAGGAATGCAATCTTTGCAAACTGTGGCTATAATGTTCATGAATTGATTCGAGAGAATCAAAATCGATTTTGCTTCGATTGTGTCTTGTATAATTATATGAGATCTAAGCAATTGAACAACTCTCTAACTAGTTCATTTGAGTCATTTGAACTAGTTATGGTAAAGATGAATAAGGTTGATATGAAAGTGCTCATATGGATAACCATTGGTTAACTATTATTGAACCGACTAAGTGTACACGTTTAGGTACGATTACTCAAACCTAAATGAAGGTACATTTCATTTGTGTATAAAAATCTAAGTTCAATCTAACGGTTCAAAGATATTAGCTTGAATCTAATCAGGTTTCCATCTAACGATGAATATTGAATGCTTTGTTACCATGGTAACTTAAATTACAAACCCTGATTTGAAATCTATATAAAGGAGAACTCTAGCAACTGGGAACCTAATCCCCACACCTCATGTGTGATACTAGTTATATTA
The DNA here is from genome assembly GCA_023531295.1 of Papaver armeniacum. Classification (NCBI taxonomy): domain Eukaryota; kingdom Viridiplantae; phylum Streptophyta; class Magnoliopsida; order Ranunculales; family Papaveraceae; genus Papaver; species Papaver armeniacum. The sequence continues at coordinate 172,789 of JAJJWW010009709.1, forward strand.
GCTAGAGTCGATTCTCCTTTAACCTTAGGTTTTTCACGAAACCCTGTAGGATAACGACTTAAAGACTTCATTAGGATTGTGAAGCCAGACCCAACTATTTTCTCTGTAGTTGTGTGATCGGATCTAGCTGTTTTCTATTGTGATTGAGTACAATCATAAGATTAGCTTGAGGATTATATCTCCGATAGGCAAGATATAAAAGTAGTCACAAACACTTTCGTCTCATCGTTTGTGATTCCACAATATCTTGTTTCGTTAATCGATTAAGATTATTGTGAGGTGATTGATAATACTAGGCTGTTCTTAGGGAATATAAGTCCGGGTTATCAATTGGTTCCTGTTCACCTTGATTTATCAAAAGACGAAACAAAAACTCGTAGGTATATCTGTGGGAGACAGATTTATCTATTCAATAGACTTTTCTGTGTGATACATATTTGTTTATCAAGTCTTCAACTTTGGGTCGTAGAAACTCTTGGTTGTGGGTGAGATCGGTTAAGGGAATAAAGTGCATAATATTCTGCTAGGATCAGAGATGTAAGGAACGCGACAGTACCTTGATCAGTATGAGATTGATTAGGGCTTAACTACATTCTAGACCGAGTTAGTTAGATTTGTAGTAGGCTAGTGTCTGTAGCGGCTTAATACAGTATGGTGTTCAAATATGGACTAGGTCCAGGGTTTTTCTGTATTTGCGGTTTCCTAGTTAACAAAAATTCTGGTGTCTGTGTTATTTCTTTTTTGCATTATATTTTGTTATATAATTGAAATATCACAGGTTGTGCGTTGAATCGATCAATTGGTAAATCCAAACTTTGTTTGTTGATTGATCCTTGAACATTGGTCTTTGGTACCGTTCAAGTTATTTCTCTTGTATTCAATCAGGCTGGAAAATTCGTATTTGTTTGATTGCGGATTGAATTGAGAAATTGAGATATAACTCTTTGATATACTTTTGTCTAGATTGAGTCTAACTGTCTAGTTGATTCTCTTGAAAGTATATTGGAGTTTGTCTGTTCAGATTTCCAAACGAAATATTGGGTGTGGTTGTTAGACCCTCGCTTTTTCAATTGGTATCAGAGCAGGCAAACACATAAAAGACCTCATAAGTCTGTGTTTGTAGCAATCTGATTATTATGGATGAGTCTATCTCTAATAACATATCAGCTCAGAAATTACCAGAGGATTTTCAAAGCTTGAGTTCACCTAAGAGAACTATCATATCTAAGTCAATATCTAAAAAATTTCTGAATGTAGAAACTGTTGATTGGGAAACACGCCTAGAAAAATAGTTGGATGAACTTTCTGATGAAGGTGAATCAGATATTGATAGAGATGTTGATGAGGAAGTCTCAGTGTATGTTAAGTTTTTGGATTCGTTGAAAATAAAGAATATTACAACTTCTCATGTCACACCTCTTGTGACTCCTCTCTGTCGAGAAAAAAATAAATTGAAAAGGATTTACATAGGTCTTTATGGTTGGAATCGCTCTTGCGAATCGATCCTCAAAGATTCCGAGGAAAACCCGAGTAGAAAGTTACTCGAATGTGATAATGTTGATAAAAATACTTCTTTTTGGAAGAGAAACTTGCAATAATTGAAGCAAGGATTAACTCCCATCAAGCAAGTTTTGATGACAGACAAAGCGCTTATCTCGCTCGAGAAAAACGCCTTGAGGATGATTTAGCTGATGCTCTTGATAAAATCAAGATATTGGAAAATGACTTGAAAAAGTTCAATACTAGTTCAAGAAAATTAACCACTATGCTAGGAGCAAGTAAAAATAATCGTGATACACGAGGATTGGGATATAAGGGAATAAATGCTCCAAGTGTTAGCAAAGTGGTAAAATTTGTCAAGGCTAGTGATTCTTCTCAACAAAAGGTTTCCACTGATGGCAAAAGCGAAATACCTTCACCGACAGTTAAAGTTCAAAAGAGCAATGTATATCAACCTCCAAAGTCAACACATACCGATCGAGGTAAGAACATTCCTTATGTTTGCCACTATTGCGGAAATAAAGGTCACATGGAAAGGAGATGTCATTTTCGTATAATGAATGAGAAACTTCATGATGTTCTTGTTTGGGCATCACAAGAAGTTGTAAAACCAAGATCATATGCTAAGGCTAATCCCTTAACATTACAAAGTTGTAACTTTCCAACCTTTAGGTAAAGGAATCATTCTTTTGTAATAAACCTAGTTTTGCCTATAAACGTCATACGAATCCTTTTCACAATCGTAATGGTTATCAAAAGGATAAATCCATAAAGACGAAGACAAGATCCGATGCTCCCAATTGGAGAAAGACTAACTTGCAAAAGAATAGTCAATCCAATTCTCTTTCGAGAAATCTTGAAGAGAAAAATGGGAAGAAGGTTCCGGTTGTTTCTAAACGCACTCATAAGTGGGTTCCAAAGAAAGTCAATGATGCTGTGAGTGTAAAAAGGAATGATCTCCCGAGAAAATTCCATGGCTATGGAGAAGGCAAGTATCCATGATGTCGGAACTTAAAGAGTTCTTTGGAAAGATGGATTTGGATGTGAAAGGTTCTAAAAGCGATCTCTTTCATGATAATCCAAAAGTCACTTGTGGTGAGCAAGACATTGTTCACCTCAACACAACTTGATTGTGTTGTAAGTGCATCCTCACCAAGGAATTTCTCTCTATGTATACAGTGAGGGAAGCACAAGAATTGGGGCGCACAGATTATGTTCGGTAAGGCTGTATAATTCGATTGGATTCTTCTAAAAATGTATGTCTATAAACTTGAGCAATATTTGTGTTTTTATTTTCTTAGAGTACTTATAATGATCCATGTACCTTGCTTATCGTTCATTTCTACTTAAGTTGATATGTGTTTAAGGTTCTTAAATGTTTAGGTTTGAAAATAGTAGTTCGGGATGTTTGGACTTCATGGTACACATACCAAGTATGCATACCATCATTTAAAATCAAAATCCGGGATTTTAGTACGCATACCCGTTTGCATACTGCTCCAGTCACGAAAATTCGTTTGCAAACCCGTATGCATACTGGCCTGTAGACGTCGATATTCGGTAAACTCGTTTTGGCCGCAACTTCTTCGTCCGAACTCGAATGACGTCTTTTTTTTTTTTTTTTTTTTTTTTTTTTTTTTTTGCATTCTCTTCCTGTTTGAATTCTCTTCAAAATGATGACGGGAATTCATGAATTTGGATGAGTTAAGATTTGTCTTTGTCATATCTCTTGTTTTTGAGTGTTTTGCTCTGTTTCATCACACTTGTTCCACTTGTCTTGGACTTGGGCACTTGGATTCTTGGACTACTACTCATACAAGCTCATTTGTAGCTTTTACAAGAATGTTGTTGGTGAATCACAAAGAAGGAAGTTCAAGAATGGGCAGTAGTACGCATTGCTATGGGATTCTTGAATGTTCACAATCATCTTATGTGAACTATGGTGCATGGTCGTTAGTGAATTTGTATGTTCTTCTTTGTTAAGAAAATATTTTTATACGCCTTTGGTAGCTATTCTTGGTGTAAATCCGTGCGGAAAATATTGATTCTACCTTCTAAGGGAAAAGATTGTTTTTGCAGTGTTAATATTTATTGATTTTATATATTGCAGAAGTATCCTTATGGGATATGTTTGTTTGCGTCCGTGAACCTTGACTGTCCCATATTTGCTCAAAAGTTAATTCTATTATATGTCGGTATGAAAATATTGATAAAAGATAGAATGAACTTTTGACTATAAAAGTTAAGCCTATTATGTCATTATACAAATATTGATGGAAGATAGGATGAACTTTTGTATACAAAGATTAAGTCTATTATATGTCATTGTGCAAATAGTGATGAAAAATAAAATAAATCTTTGATTATTCCGCAGTATTGATCTTTCCCTGATCCACATCTTTGTGCATATACTGTGTTACTCCGTAAGTTTTCTTATGTTGAGCATGACCAATTGAATTTATGATTTTACTTGTGGTTAATTCAATTGAGATTTTTGGATACAAATTCAAATTCTTATGTGATTTGTTAATGTCCAAAGAAATCCTTCTTTTCGTGTAAAAGTAAGGCCGCTCTTGTTGTTCTTTCGGGAATGACACTTTACGTGGGAGACTTCTTAATTCAACTTGTGCTTAATTGCCAAATTTTTATGGGGAGTGTGGCTGTGGAATATTATAGGGGTTATCTTGTATCTTTATAAACTCCTTGATGAATGCATTTAGTTTCGGCTATATGATTGTATCTAAAAAAGTTGATATGTGCTTTTCTTTTGGTCATGAAGTATCTCTATGGAAATTTCATTAGGATCCCACTAATTTTCGTACCTTTGCCAATTTTATTGACAAAAATGGGGAGAATTAATGTGTAGTTCACACTATATATACATATAGTTTTGAGATCATTATGTAAGGGGGAGTGGTTTTCATGTGAGATGAAGTATTGACTAAGGGGGTGATACATATCACCATAGTGTTATTGTCGAAGTTGTGATACAATTGAACTTTGATGTTGTGTAATAATACTATGACACTGTATAAAAATGATTGAGAGCTATTGTTTTCTCATATTTATAGCTACGGATATTCAACAACGATGATGCTGAATTGAACACCTTTAGAATCATTGGAGTACTTGGAAGTGACGAAGATTTCGAGTAATGTTGAAGAACCAAGGAGATCAAGCATTTGGATGAGAAGCTACAAAGTTTATTTATTTTATATTCCATATGCATTGATAGTTTTGTCACTAAAATTGACAAAGGGGGAGATTGTTAGAACATTGCTCGGTCGAACTCGCAAGCGTTGCTATCTCAAGATTGTTTGTCAAGTTTAATTGCCAAAACTATAAGTCTAGATTTCTAGTCTACTTATACCTAAGTCTCTGATTAGGATAGGAAGTGTAGTTGAGCTTTAGACTCCACGACGTTCATCGAATGAAGACGAAGAACTACTCAAAGGAACTTGTGGAACTTCATCAACAAAATGTATGTGGATACTTGAACTTATCTATCACCCAAAAGTCTATCCACTCTATCTCATATTTGAGACAAAAGTCGTATTGCTATATAGACTTCAATTATACACATTTGCTATTTCGATCCGAGTTTATCTCTCTTATCTATTTATCGAAATATGTGTTGGTAAGCTTTCGCTTTGGCCAAGTTCATCTTTACTCATGACGAAAGTCATATTGATTATTTCAATAACTTGAAAATCGCTTTGATGAAAATAACAACTATGTAAGAAAGTTTCAATGATTGAAATGAGAGTTTAGAACAAGTAACCATGTTTGAATATAAACATAGTGTGTTCTCACATTTGTGTAAAAGTCCAAAACCAGGAACCCAAAGTATGCGTACCCGTACGCGTACTGGAGGTTGTTGGAAATCCGGGTAAGTATGCGTACCCGTAAGCATACTGGCGGAAGTTTCACGTCTGTGAATTTCTGCTGGAGTTTGGAAGTGAAAAACAAACTCATTCCGGTTACTTAAGTATGCGTACATGTTTGCATACTTAAGTAGGTTACTTTCCAAAATCGGTTTGTTCATGAACTAAAGCATTAATATAATGAGGAATGCAACCTTTGCAAACCATGGCTATAATGTTCATGAATTGATTCGAGTGAATCAAAATCGATTTTGCTTCGATTGTGTCTTGTATACTTCTATGAGATCTAAGCAATTGAACAACTCTCTAACTAGTTCATTTGAGTCATTTGAACTAGTTATGGTAAAGATGAATAAGGTTGATATGAAGTGCTCATATGGCTAACCATTGGTTAACTATCGTTGAACCGACTAAGTGTACACGTTTAGGTATGGTTACTCAAACCTAAATGAAGGTACATTTAATTTGTGTATAAAAAGCTAATTTCAATCTAACGGTTGAAAGATATTAGCTTGAATCTAATCCGGTTTCCATCTAACGATGAATATTGAATGCTTTGTTACCATGGTAACTTAGATTGCAAACCCCAATTTGAAATCTATATAAAGGAGAACTCTAGAAACTGGGAACCTAATCCCCACACCTCCTGTGTGATAGTAGTTGTATAAGCTAGAGTCGATTCTCCTTTAACCTTAGGTTTTTCACGAAACCCTGTAGGTTAACGACTTAAAGACTTCATTGGGATTGTGAAGCCAGACCCAACTATTTTCTCTGTAGTTGCGTGATCTGATCTTATTGTTTTCTATCGTGATTGAGTACAATCGTAAGATTGGCTTGAGATTTATATCTCCGATAGGTAAGATAGAAAAGTAGTCACAAATACCTTCGTCTCATCGTTTGTGATTCCACAATATCTTGTTTCGCTAATCGATTAAGATTATTGTGAGGTGATTGATAATACTAGGCTGTTCTTTGGGAATATAAGTCCTGTTATCAATTGGTTCATGTTCACCTTGATTTATCAAAAGACGGAACAAAAACTCGTAGGTATATCTGTGGGAGACAGATATATCTATTCAATAGACTTTTCTGTGTGATACATATTTGTTTATCAAGTCTTCGACTTTGGGTCATAGCAACTCTTGGTTATGGGTGAGATCAGCTAAGGGAATCAAGTGCGTAGTATTCTGTTGGGATCAGAGACATAAGGATGCGAATGTACCTTGATCAGTGTGAGATTATTAGGGCTCAACTACATTCCAGACCGAAGTTATATTTGTAGTAGACTAGTATCTGTAGCGGCTTAATACAATGTGGTGTTCAAATCTGGACTAGGTCCCAGGATTTTTCTGCATTTACGGTTTCCTCATTAACAAAACTTCTGGTGTCTGTGTTATTTCTTTTCCGCAATATATTTTGTTATATAATTGAAATACCAAAGGTTGTACATTGAATCGATCAATTGCTAAATCCAACCTTTAGTTGTTGATTGAAATTGATTGATCCTTGAACTTTGGTCTTTGGTACCGTTCAAGTTATTTCTCTTGTATTCAATCAGGCTCGCAAATTCTTATTTATTTGATTGCGTATTGAATTGAGAAATAACTCTTTGGTATACTTTTCTCTATATTGAGTCTAACTGTCTAGTTGATTCTCTTGAAAGTATATTAGAGTTTATCTATTGATTGCCAAACGAAATATTGGGTGTGGTTTTAGACCCCGCTTTTTCAAAGGTAGCTTTTTGGACGGATTAAACTTCCATCTAATCTGGCTTTGCTACTTAACTTAGTGTTATTTTTTATGTAAACGTGGATCAACCAGTTACCCATATTTCTAGACGTTATTTTCTATTATGATCATGCTTTAGTTTACGTTTTTTCTTTACGAAGACGGTTGTAACACCGAACAATATACTCGAAACAAATGGCATATTGAGAGGTCGATAAGCTCCACTTCATACGCAAAAGTATGAAAATATACATTTCTATAAAGAAATTATTTCATGTATATGAATATACATTATCCGTAATAACCTTAGATTTGTATTGATCTTACACATGAAATTTATCGTGCACATGATGTAACTTTACATGAGGGATACCAAGTGGAGTCATGTTTATGTACAACCGAATAAAATGGGAAAGTGCGATATATGTATGTGTTAACTGAAAAACTGGTTGTTTGTTTTTCGGCTATGTATATTAGTAGATTTTGTTGTGTACACATGGACTTTATATTATATATATATATATTGGTTTGATACAAAAAATGTAAGTATTTCGACATTGAGTGATAGAAAGAACAAAATTATTGTTTACATTATAGTGGAACGTCATATGAAAACGAGTGGATTTACGACACTGGGGGTGTTTCTAGAAATAAACAATTGCACAATTTCATTAAATGATGCATATTGACTGTCTTGGGTGTGCAAGACTATATACTTACCTTAGAAACTCCGAGTGTAGTTTCTAAAAGGCTAACAACCACACTCAAGTAGAAATTAACTTACTACTAAGCAAAAACATTATGAACTTATACTTCACTAGTAGCATCTTCAAGTTGGGGTTCTTAGCTTTGAGGCTAAGGTTACATATTTACGTCTTGAAGGAATACCTCCTCAATGATCTCGGTGCTCTTGAAGGGAGTATATTTACTAAGTTACACACATTCTAGAAGCGGTGGTCGGTTTTGAGGGTGGGCAAGGTGTGCTCCAAGACAGACGGGAATTTTTTTGCCAAAAAATATCTTATTTAGTTCTAATTGTAAATGAGTTTACATTAAATAACTTTATTAAGCCCAATATGAAGACACATCTCTTATAAGTTATAAATTTCAATAAATAACTGAAATTAGTTAGCCTCACTTGAATGATACTTAAATAATCTAGCATCGGAGAATAGTGAGGTTTGAAATTCTGGTGTGTTTGTGTTGTCTTTGTTCGTAGGAAACCATCGTCGGGTCTTGCTAACTGGACATGCCAACTACAAGCTTGGATTACCATTCATATTAGGAAGACTTACTTCTATTAGTAAAGCGATAGATCCCAAATTTTATTTAGAAACTAATAGAGTACCTTTTCTCGTCATTAGAACCATTTACCTATTAAATTAGAAATGAAGTTAAATTGTAAAAGTAATTAAGATAATAGTTCGACCATTAGTGTTAATAATAATAAATGATAATAGGATCACTAATAATCATGACAAAAGTAATATTAACACTTATCAAATAGTACTTGTAGTGAACTTTATCCAACTAAAATCTTATTAGTAAATATATAATGATTAAAATAATAATTAGGACGAAGTAGTTACGCAAAATTATTAATAATTATCTACGGTCAGATTTTGTAAATTAAATAAAGTTAGAAATATATTTTGTTTGCTTTTGAAATAAACCAGATAGATAATATAAGAAGTTTAGACTTAAGATCGTGCAGATATTTTGCATAAAATAAAAATGACGAAACTTCTTAGTAATCTTATACCCAAATTATATTTAGTCTAATAATTGATTTAAAGAATCATACTTTTGGGAACTAATAACTGACTAAATATTGATAGGGAATAAATAATTTACGGGAACATAGATTCATTTGACAATAACTAAATTTTATTGAAATAAATTAATGGCTAATTATTAAAATATAAACTACACATGAAGAAATAATTATAGTATTTGGATGCCTAGCACAATAATAGACTTGAAAGAAAATAAAATTTTATATTAATAAGATACTTTATATTGATAGAAAAATCTAAAGACTTTTACGATACACTAAAATTTTATGCAAACTCGATTGAAACAATATTAAGTTATCAACGCCAATACTTAACAAGATATAGTATACAGATTTCGATATGAATAAATAAATCAATTATGTTGATCTTTACGTGAATGTAGAGTTATATTTAGAAAATTAAGACTTAGTGTACCAACGGGACTATAACCAAACTAATAACAAAAATTATAGATATAGAAAATAGTAACACCGCTGATAATAATATTTCAATAGTTATGTTTAATAGAAAATTTAGCGTAGTTAATATTTGAAAATTTATATTGTATAACAAAAAGATAGTTAACATATCGGATATTAGAGATAGATATAAGTGTGAAATAAAAAAATAATAGGAATGGTATCAGAGACAATCTTTGTTAGAATCAAATTACCATAGTGAGCTTAGAGACAATCTTTTTATGAAATAGAAAATTAGTCTCTTGAACTTAGAGCTACAAATTATAAATCTTAGTTGTAGGAAACCATATAGGCTTGTGTTTCTTTTCTTGCTGTTTTGAAATCATTTAAAATGAGTTAGTTTTCGCGTGGTTGCAAGTATGAGCAGTATTTGCATTTAGTCGAGAGATAATAATTCTCTATAAGGTGGGAGTTTTTGAAGACTATGGTGGATCGATTTTCGAGGACGAAAATGATATAAGGTGGGGAGAATGTAACGAGCCTCAAGCTCGTCAACGCTATTAGACTAGTCAAGAGACGACTAAGCCGCTAATGAATCGATTAATTAGAGACGAACAATAATCAATAGGAATTAATCTAACAACGATTCAGATACGAAACTAGTACTAATAGATAGATCTCGAAAAGTTGTGCGATATGGACTACTCGAACGTGTCATTCGGATATCGAACGCAGAAGATACCATCAGATTAGTGTGATACTATTTTGCTTTAAACCGTCTTGGCTACCCATATCGTTTGGGTGGGCGCTTTTAGTAATTTTCCCTTGGTCTTATCATCAAAATCCATCGATATAAACTCGATCCCAGCTCATTCTTATTCATTTACTCTTTCTTCTTCTTTTCTATTCTCCTTATTTCTTTTTCTGTCGATCTCAATTCGATGAATTGAGTTTGTTTTTGTTTGATTAATTCATAGAAACTTGATAGTATGTTGAATCGAAGGTGTCATTGTTAGTTCTGTGTTTGAATTAGCTCGGGAGAAGAAGGAACTGATGTAATTGTAATTTGAAGTTAGGGTTTCATTTGAGATTCAAAGAGGAATTTGAAGATGAAGATGATGGTTTAGAGGATTGAATTAAGTTGGGTTTATCACGAATTAGAAAATAAAGTTGAAGAGTGGTCTGAATTTGATGTTAGGGTTTTCTGAGTTAGATTAGAATTCGAATTAGGTGATGATTAAGAAGAAATTGATGTCTGGGTTCTATTGATTGAGGAACAGGGATGAAGTTAATTGGATGACATGGAATTATTCATGAAGAATTGAGGAGTTAGGGTTTCTTTCTTCCCCAAAATTGAAATTAGAGTTTCGATGGAATTGATATGGGAAGTTATCTATTCAGGAGGATCTTGATCTTTGGGTAAGATTATGTTTTCGTTTAAGTTTAATGTTTTAGTTTAATTGTTTAAATTATTAAATTTATGTGTTTGTCGATGAATTGTTGAGTTGAGTTTAGATGAACCTGATTCTAGGGTTATTAGTAATTGTCATGGAGTTAGAGATGATAATGAAACTGTAACTTGAGATGAGAATGGAATTGAGTGGGTTGCAGCTGTTGAGTGGTTGTTTACAATGAGTTGATAAAACTCAAGTTGCAAGCAATGAAGAGATTAGAATAAGGATTGTGTTGTTTCTGAAATGGTTCTTTGAGTTAGTTTGATCTGTGCTAAGTTGATAATGATGATAGTGACGGGTAGATGTATGTTTAGGATTGTATATGGGTCTGGTTAATTGTGAAGTTTAACCACAAAGATGAAGATGGGAGTTTTGAGTGTAGAAGATAGTATGGTGTTTGTAGATTAGGTTATGATTTAGCTAAAGTAGTGGCTGGTGGTGTTACAGATGAACCTTGTTGTGCTTGGGTAGAAGTTTAAATTGAATATGAAGAGGTTATGTCTTAGAGCAGATTGTAATGGTTGCAGTTTGGTTCAAGCCTGAGAAAATATGTTGGTAGAGATTATATGTTGCCTTTTTGTTTTGATTATTCAATGTGTCATGTGTTTATGTTATAGTGCCTAGGCCTGTGTTGTGTTCCATGCCAGAACCCTGACTTAGCCTGATGTTGGTGCAAAATTAATCACCCCAACAATCTTCGAGATGTGTGTATGATGATCGAATCGCCGCCGTTGATTAGATTCTCCAAAGAATTGTTGATTGAAAATGGTGGGGGTACTGCAAAGACACTCCGATGCTAAAATCAACAAGAGTTCTATGCAAGTAGGTTGTTAAGAAAAGGAACAGTAAATTGTGTACCTTTTGTGCTGAGATTTAGCCTCTATATATAGGCAAAAATAGATGTAGCTTTAGGGTTCTGATAGTTATCCTAATAACCTCCCTCATCTGTATAAATCTCAAATAACATCCAGATTCATGATAAACACTAATATTTATCACAATCCTCATTTATCTTAAATAACAATTATCTTGAATAATTATTAATATTTAAGATAATTATCCTCTTTTATTTAGGATCCTGCATTTATCTTAAATAACATTAATAATTATAAATAATTATCCAAGATTCTTGGGCTTCAACAATAAGCCTAGCGGGTTTCCACATTAAACCCACCGGTTTCCCTAACAACCCAAATCCAGGCTTCCATAATAAGCCATACGGGTTTCTACAATAAACCCGCCGGTTTCCACGATAAACCGGGCTAGGCTTCCATAATAAGCCATGCGGGTTTCCATAATAAACCCACCGGTTTCCACAATAAACCGGGCTAGGCTTCCACAATAAGCCATGCGGGTTTCCACGATAAACCGGGCTAGGCTTCCACAATAAGCCATACGGGTTTCCACGATAAACCGGGCTAGGCTTCCACAATAAGCCATACGGGTTTCCACAATAAACCCGCCGGTTTCCACAATAAACCGGGCTAGGCTTCCATAATAAGCCATACGGGTTTCCACAATAAACCCGCCGGTTTCCGCAATAAACCGGATTGACCGACATCAAATAGCTCGTGCGGTACGCACACACACTATTTTAATAGGGTACAAACATCGCCCCCTCTTAATTCTCAACTTGTTGATGGATTAAGAAAATCAATAGAACTAACCTTCTCGGGTCGTTCAAATTCGCCATACGCCGCTTATCCGATAACCTTTTTGTGGCCTTGGCAAAGATATTTGTGTGGCCTCGCCCCCGAGCTCGGCTTGATAATTCAAAGTACCAAAAATGTACTTAACCATCTCAAATCACCAAACATGTTCAAAGTACCAATAATGTACTTAAACTCCATATAGTAATTACCCAAATGCCAAACAGATCGGCATGTTATGTTCTCTTGCTCTTCCATTAGCTAACATATGACCTAAGTGTTGGTCTTGTAAATCTTCTTTAATTTCATCTCCCACCCTTATGGTGAATGAAGCGTTTCCTTGGTTTTTCTCTTTGATAGAAAAACACTTCCAATTTATCTCTTTAATAGAAAAATTATCTGGATTAAATTAATAAATAAACTTCAACTTTGAGAACGTACCTCACTTCGAATGCAGGTTGTTCCCGTAACTTTCTAGGCACATTGGTTGCCCATTTGCTCCCGTACTGGCCTATAATTTGCCGACTCAATGCTCGTGTGTCTGCGAATAATGAATGTACGACAATCTCTGGTGTACAAGTTGACTGCCTCTAGCTTTTCGTCATACATTTCCTTTCTTTCATTCCACCTCGCTTTTCGTTTTCTCCTTTTGTTTCATTTTTAGCTTCAGCTTTTATTAAAACACTTTCTTCTTCTCTTTCCCTTTATTAGAAAGAGATGGTAGCTACTTTCTTTAATACTCCGTCTTTGTCTTTCTCTTTTATAAAAAGACATTGCAAGTATTTCCTTTATAATCAAATACTTCGTCTGTCTTTCTCTTTACTAGAAAGACATTGCAATTATTCCTTTGATAACCAAAATACTTCGTCTTTGTCTTCCTCTTTTATAGAAAGACATTGCACGTATTTCTTTAATAAATACATGCAAAAAGTGTTCTCAATTGTGACTATAAACTTGATTTATAATGTAATCGGGGAAGACTTACCTCCCCAGGTGTTCGTTCCTTCCACCTTAGTCGCCCCCATTACTTCCAGTGATATTGAAAATAATGTGTCCTATTGTTTGACTTCCTTAACCATGTTGGTTTTTATTGCATGCTAGGCGTCACTTTAGCCGCCCCCAATATCTGTAGAGATATTTCCAAATAGCAAAGACGCCCCCATGTGAAGCAGGAACTAAATCTATAATATCTGATCCTCACTTGCTAGATGGATCTGGGCTTATGATATCTTTTCCGTTGCCATCTTATTTCTGGGTTCATCGTGATTTTTCCTTTTGGAATCGCTCAAAATGTTGTCTCGGTTTGGTGTGTCCCTCGGTTCTGAACCCTTTCGCCATACATGAAAACTTTGCTTTCTTTGCTTATCTTCAATTGATTATGTTGCTGACGAACCTCGAGCAATAAATCAAAAGAACTTTGAATTCGATCATGTTGCTATCCACGAACCTCGAACTCGGTCATATTGCTGCCCCAAGTGCATGCAAAAGTTTCTCAAACAAAAATTTTTGCTACCATGCTGTAAGGAATCGAAAGACGATTCAAAAGAGCCAAAAATCACTCAATTCGGACTTAAAACGAAGAAGTCATTGCCGAAATAAGATCTGCATTAAGTACGCGTGAAAACTAAGCCTACTGAGTCATGCTTCTTTGCACAAATGATGGGTCGCACAGTTGGTCATGATTCTTGAACTTGAGTTGGTGGTCCGGCGTTCGAATCCCCAACTCGTCGTCGCACATTGTAGTGTACACCCAGAGTGGCTTTCCCTTGTGACATATCTCATACTACTTTATCACTTGTCAGTTGGTGCAAAAATGCACTTGAAAATTCTTTCTTTAGTGTGAAACTTGAGTAATCCAAGTACGTCATCATAAGACCTCAAACCCAACATGTGTACTCGGTCCTCACCACTTGTGTCAAAAGCCCACGTGTTAACCACAAAAGGAACACGTCCCCTCCTGAACACAATCCACGTCACTTCTCCTATAAGTGACAGCTCGTCTTGCTGCCAGCGTTTCCAACTTCCACGTACTATGTTTTACTTGACGCCACCGTTCTTCCCTTGTATAAATATGGATGAAATAATCTACGCGAAATCACATATGCAGCTATCCTTCCTCCCTTGCTAGCTTCTTTGGGTAAGTGCAGCTTTGCTCTTCTTCTTTTCCTTTGGTATGCTTCCTTTCTAACAAGAAGATCCAGCTGAATTTTTCTTTTGAATTTGCGTTTATACAACAACATTAGCTTCTCTAGGACTCGCAGTGATAAAGGTACGAGCCATCACTATTTCTCTCGTAACCTTGGCATTGATGACCCCTTCCTTCCTATAATGTATAAGCCAAGAAGCGGTGTTATCATTATAGGGACTCTCACGTGAGTGATCCATTATTCTGTTGCTAGTGGAATCGTCAAATCGGGCATGCCGCCCGCTGACAATCACTCCTACGACTCTCCTTGCTATTTTCGTGGGCTTTCCCTCCTTCGACGAACTGGAAAACTTTGTTCAGAATTCATAGCCAACCTGGAAAGGATCCAGGAGCTTGCATTATAGAATTATCACTATGACAACGCAAGGTTTAAAGATCATCATGGTTCTCTTGAGATTAAAAATATTGAGGTTAATGAAGCTCTGGAAGTCATGCACGGACAGCGTGATCAAATTCGTACTCGTCTTGTACGCGCTCGATCTCATGGGTACGGAGGCACGCCAATGATGAGGAAACATACGACTCTTCTGGAGATGACGAACCAAAGATCGTGACGAGTAGTTGATATTTTAAGAATTATGTCGCCACCGTAGGCTTCTTTAGGATCTTGAACTCCCACTTTCGGCTTTCGTAAATGTGCTCTTCTTTTGGTTCCTTCATGCACTGAGAATGGCTTCACTAAAAGAAATCAACGATTCCAAGAATGATTCAAAGAACATTGGTCCCGTACGTCACTGCCCATGATTCGTGAGGGTGGATGTGTTCCTTACACTATCAATCGTCGTGGCATCAGCAAGGGACTTTCCCAACACCCTTTGGAATGCTACCGTGACGTCCAATGTCGATCTCCCCACTCGTGTTGCAGCCATGGAGAAGGAAGCTGCGCCACACATAATAATTATCGCTGATGATGAGGCTAATGGTGACTACGATCATGCCGATAGTGTTCATTCATCACCCAGCCTATTCATCAGCTCCCCTGGTTCTTATGTCGGCGTGTCTAGCACGCTTTGAAGTATCCAATGAGCCTTATTTACCAGTTTTGGTATAAGCCCAAATGTTCCCGTTATCAATGTTGGAGATCCCGCCATCGCACGTAGTATGGAGAGAACAGGCATGCCATAACGGATCGAACGCCGATTTTCTTTTCGATGTTCCCACCTTCCCTCCCTAGATGGAAGGGTATTTCTCTTGTTCAAACAATCTTTCCCAATTCCAAAGGTACGATTCACGATCGTATTTATTTACTCCCCGTACTTGAGTAACCACTTATTCTCTCTCGGGTTCATGCAGCAGGCCATTCACTTGTTGGGGTTAGCTCGTCATCCCCGATCGTCTCTAGGGATGATGAGATGAATGTTTTCCTGTCCCGTAAGCCACTTCCATTCACCAAGCGTTGTTTGCTCCTGTGACGCTCGCGGGTGCGATAATCCCTGATTTACAGGTTGACTGCCTCCATGTCTTTGTTATCTTTAATACGATGAGTAGTCTCCTTGTTTCTTCTCTAATAGATCTTTGTCGTCTTTAATACGACGAGCAGTCACCTTCTTTCTTCTTTTTTTTTTCTTTTCTCCAGCGCGACCCTGAGTCGTTTATTCTCTCTTTCGAGCTCTTGCAACCGCTCCCGTACTGTTAAGTCAATGGGTGTCACCTGCTGGGTATTAATCTGTGTAACCCGTAGGTTTTTAACTTGTGTCGCAAGTGGTTCATTGGCTTTTACCGCTGGCAGGACGTTAGCAGGCCCAACCGGCAGATCGTTTAACCAAGAACGTACTCCTCTGTTAATAATATCATTCTGTCGTTGTTCACGAATGCTCGGGTGTTGGCATTGTACACCACCTTGAAGATGGAAGCTTCTACTTGTGCCTGGAAGTGATGATCTACGAACGCTGCTTCCTCTGAACCTTGGAAAAGATCCCTCAGATCGAGATCGAGAATCAGATGCCGTTGACGACAACGAAGTCTCTCCCCCGTCCCTTTCATCGCAGTTTCCTTGAACTATGACACTTCTAAGAGTTCGAGGGTTTGCTTAATGATTCGTCCCGTTTCTGGTTTGCACATCTACGTCCATCTCAGGTCGATCTGCACCTGATGCCCCCATTCTTCTCTTTAGATTTTCTTTCAACAACTTTGGCAGAACTTTCTGCGACTTTTCGGATCTTCAACAACTCTATGAAATAGTCCTGAACCTTCCAACAACCTTCTCAAAGCGTTCTGTAGCTTCTGCAACTTTCTGTTACGTTGTGAATCTTCCGCAACTTCCTGAAAAGTTGCGATACTTTTTGCAACTTTCTGAAAGGTTGTGATTCTGAAACGTTCAGAAAGCTTTCGCAACTCTCCGAAAGTGTTCGAACTTCCTGCAACTCTCGTACCTTGTTGGAACTTACTACAACTTTCTCAACAGTTGCAAACGGAAAGTGGTTATACTTTCCGCGACTTCCAGAAAAGTTGCGATCTAATTTGCTTCCTTTTCAAATGTCTTTGAAACCCTAGTTTGCAAAACCACTTGAAAAAACTTTCCTCAAACGGGGGGAGCACGATCTTTCTCGTAGTCCCCTTAGTCGGCGCCAAAAGATGTTGGTGCAAAATTAATCACCCCAACAATCTTCGAGATGTGTATGATGATCGAATCGCCGCCGTTGATTAGATTCTCCAAAGAATTGTTGATTGAAAATGGTGGGGGTACCTGCAAAGACACTCCGATGCTAAAATCAACAAGAGTTCTATGCAAGTAGGTTGTTAAGTAAAGGAATAGAAATTGTGTACCTTTTGTCCGAGATTTAGCCTCTATATATAGGCAAAAATAGATGTAGCTTTAGGGTTCGATAGTTATCCTAATAACCTCCCTCATCTCGTATAAATCTCAAATAACATTGATTCATGATAAACACTAATATTTATCACAATCCTCATTTATCTTAAATAACAATTATCTTGAATAATTATTAATATTTAAGATAATTATCCTCTTTTATTTAGGATCCTGCATTTATCTTAAATAACATTAATAATTATAAATAATTATCCAAGATTCTTGGGCTTCAACAATAAGCCTAGCGGGTTTCCACATTAAACCCACTGGTTTCCCTAACAACCCAAATCCAGGCTTCCATAATAAGCCATACGGGTTTCTACAATAAACCCGCCGGTTTCCACGATAAACCGGGCTAGGCTTCCATAATAAGCCATGCGGGTTTCCACAATAAACCCACCGGTTTCCACAATAAACCGGGCTAGGCTTCCACAATAAGCCATGCGGGTTTCCACGATAAACCGGGCTAGGCTTCCACAATAAGCCATACGGGTTTCCACGATAAACCGGGCTAGGCTTCCACAATAAGCCATACGGGTTTCCACAATAAACCCGCCAGTTTCCACAATAAACCGGGCTAGGCTTCCATAATAAGCCATACGGGTTTCCACAATAAACCTGCCGGTTTCCACAATAAACCGGATTGACCGACATCAAATAGCTCGTGCGGTACGCACACACACTATTTTAATAGGGTACAAACACCTGACTCGGACATCTGACTGAGTTGACTCACCTGAATCAGTCTAATTGACTGAGTTGTTTCTTTTTGGATCGGTTTGACTCAAAGAGTCGACCGTTTTGACTTGACCTTGACCTGGACTTATACGTTGACCATTGACTTGACTTTGACTGACGTTAACCGTTAAGTTTGATCAGTGACCGGACGTTGACCGTTAGTTGACCAGATGGACCGGGCCTTGTGTATTGGGCCGAGTTTAGTGGACTTGTGCTTAGGCCTAGGTTTCTTACTGTAATGAATTGGACCTCTTATGGTCCGAATTGACCCTTGGTTCCTTCTACAAAGTTGTAGATCTTTGTAAGACTTATCTAATAGACTATAGAACCAACCTAATTGAATTAGTAAACCTTTGTATGATAAAGATAGATAATGAAAATGTGTAGAACCATAAATGGGCTTAGAACAATTACATAGTTCACTTAGCCTATAACTAGAAGATTGTATGAGATTGTGTTATGAGCCTTGTATGAGCCGTTTGGCTAATCTTTAGAGTTCTTGTGTGATTAACAGTTAGTCGTTATTAACAACGATCGATTCAAAGGATGATCCAGTGGATTTCAAGGTACGCGAGGCTTGTCATCAAAAGAGGTGGAAATTGATAACGAACTCTCTTGTATTCATTATTATTTTATAACTATATTTATATTGCGAAAGGCATGCATATCTTTGTTAGTATATGATATGTGTATGCATGTATTATTTGTGTGTAATACAACTAGTTTTCTTTTAAATTTTGGGATGGTCTTTGATCTTTATAAACAACTAATATCTGTGTTTTGGGAGTATTTACTTATTTTTCAAAATGTGATTCTTTCCATTGACTGGAAAGTAGTTACAAACTTTACTTGATGTTAGCATGTAAGGAAACCTTTTCCTTTTGATTGGTGTGAGATGTGTGCCCCAAATGTTATACCTATTTTATGCAAACCTAGATAGACCTCGTTGGGTTGAATATTATATAGGTCCTGGTTTTAATTTGGCCATTATATTTTCCTTATTTCTCGTACGGGGCAACGCATGTCTCATACATGGATGTTTATTATTCTTTTAAATTACGTTCAAAAGCTATTATATTATGTTTGGTGTTTAGAGAGAATGATGTTGAGAATCTTATGTCTGATTGTTGGATTTGACATGCGAGAGGTATAGGGTTCTTCATGTTAAAGTTCTTCCGTCGGCTATAACGTTAACACCATTAGATCTCTTTAGATACTTGTTATGTAGAGTGCGCGTATAATAAGGTACTGGTAAGGTACAAATCTTATATGACTACGGGGTCGTCAAACCTCAGGGCGCTTTAATGATCATTGAAGAATCCGCAAGAGTCACGCCTTACTACTCAGAAGGACTGCGTCGCTTAACTATTATTTCTGTTGTGAATTTGTTCCGCAAGATTGGTTGGTAGAACTTTATATTTCAGTACAACTTATTATTTTAATATGTTTTATCTGTTTTCCTTGATTTATCGGTTTTCTATAAAACATGCATTGTCTTTAAATCATTCTAGTGATTACTCGAAAGTTAGTTGTTATTTCTACTGGGCACCCTTCGGGATGATGTGCTCACCCATTCCCACTTTCAGTTTTTAGAGACAGATCAAGATGCGCACATGGCGTCGAAAGGTTTGAGGAGTTGGTTTCGTTAGTTGGTTAGCTTCCGCATATGTTTATTTTTGTATTTATATTCTATTTGTAAACCAACTCATTATTAAATATGTATCACTTGAGAGGAGTTGTTGTTTTTATTTCAGAGAGGGTTTAAATTCGGGTTAAACTTTGTTTAAAACTTTTAAATTAATTCTTAAATAGATGTTTTAAATCGTTAGTGCCTCATTTTATGGTTAATCTCTTGGATTAGTCAGCTGCTAGCTTAGGGGGCGCTACATAGCTCCCCCCATCCGGTCTTAACAACAACCAGTTGTTTTCGCAGCCTCTTATCCCTTTTGCCTATAGGGCTTATAGTTACGAGACTGCACCCTAAGTGGAGTTTTCTTCGGGACGAGTGCAACATAAGCCCAAACTTTCCAAGAATGGCCGAGACATTTCAAATTCCCCAGGCACTCTTGGCTCAACCACGTACCTCGGCGCCTTAGTCATATGCTGACTCCTTAGAAGAGACCCTCGGTCGTCCAATCTAAGTCATAAGCTTAGATTGAAAATCCAAGGTGCCTCCCCTGGATGGGATTTATTGACCCCAATTCTCCATGACTCAGGTTTCAGGGGCGGTGTAACCTTTTCCCTGAGCCATGTAATAGGTACCCCCTTCTATGACGCACTTTAGGTCTTACATTTGCCTCTTGCGAAATTTTGATTTCGCGAACTAGGGTGTACGCCATAGTTGGTTTGCCTCTGTCTGATTAATTTGTTGATTCTTTTTCATGTAGATTCTTTTGTAATTTCGCAATCGCATCTTTATATTTCATAAAATATATTTTCTTGTTCTGCATATCAATTTCCTTTCGCAACTTCATCTCTGCTATTCATAAGAAAGTTTTTTTTTTTTTTTTTTTTTTTTGAGATCAAACCCATCATACATTTTTCTTTCACCTCCCCAATTCTTCTTCGGCAGTCAACAAGTACATTCATTCTTTAAGCCTCTTATTTCTGCTACTTTCTGCCTCTGCATTTTTGAGTTTTCTTGTCTTTTGCGAAACTTTCGCCACTTCTTATCTTCATCATATATTGGTTTCGCAGCATTTCTTCCTCTTTTTGTTCTATTACATCTACCATCAATCTGTCACCTTTTTGTTTTTCTTTGATGTTGTGTTTCCAATTCTTGTTCTTCGTAGCTCTTTCTTCGCAAGACTTTATATCAATTTCATAACACTTCTTTCCTTCAACCCAATCTCCCTTTATGATACCAACACCAGTGTGATGAGGGAACTTGATACATTGATGGAAAGTCGATGCCACACCTAAAATCCCGTGTAACCAAGGTCGTCCAATCAGTGCGTTGTATGGTGATTCCACATCAACTACACAGAATAAAATTTCAGAAGATAATCCTTTCAGTGGAATTCGCATATGAACTTCTCCTTTTGGTTTATTTGAAGTACCGTTAAAACCATAGATTTTGTACGTTGAAGGTATTAGATCTTCATCTTTCCCTCCCATAGTTTTATAAGTATGATAAAAACGAATATTCACGGAACTTCCAATATCAATCAAAATTTTGTTGATTGCCCATGAATTCTCGGCTTCATCATCTTCGTCCTCGCTAGGTTTTGGGTTAATCTCCAATATTACCACCAATGGGTTGTCGTGCATTTCTCCACCCTCGGGTACTTCTTCTGCAGTAAAAGAGATAGTCTATTTTTTCCATTATTCCAGTGGCGATGCCTTCGCAATGTTCATTATTTCTTTATCATCAGCATCTCTTGCGAAAACCCTGCTGAGAATGTTATCGTGAAACTCTTCAATCGTCTTGTGTGAGTGTACGATAGAGTTACAAAACAGATTCTTTGCCTTTGCACCAACTTCAATTACAAATGTTTCTCTTTCTTTTGCTGTGTTTGGCTTGTGAATATCTGGAGGAAGTGGAAATACTTGAGTTTGCGTTTGTCATACTAGAAAGTGATTTAATTTTCCCTGATCTATCATCCTGAGAATGATTCTTTTTATATTTCTGCAGTCATTTGTTGTATGTCCATGGAAATGATGATAAGAGCAAAATTCATTACTTCTAAAGCTTGGAGGTGGTTCACTCCCCATGTTCCATGGTGCGGGTATGTTTTCCATTAGGATTATAGCTTCCCATATCTTCTCCACACTAGCATTCAAAGGTGACATTTTGATTTCTTCCCATATTACCTTATGATTTCGATGTCCCCTGTGATAGTTTTGTCTCTGACCTCCGTAGGTTCCTTGCGGCTGATGACCTCCATAAGTTTCTTGCGGCTGATCAAGTCTTTGGACTTTGTTATTTCCACCATGGCTATAGAAGTTTCTTTCTCTCTCGAATTCTTCTTGATCACGACTCCCATAGCTACTAACTTTTGCTGACTATATCCCATTATCCTCTCTTGTTGCCCTTGCGAGGTGCTCGCCACTGTATTTATTAACTTGGGTAACAAGCTTGCATTCGCTGCTCTTGAACTTGTCTTCGCAATGGGGTATGATTCCATCTCATTTTGGTTTTCCTCAAGAGCAATATATTCCTCCTGAATTTCTCGCAACTCACTCATTGTAATTGTATTTTTGATTCTGAAAATTTGAATGTATAGTAGGTTGGTTGCGAACATAGCATTCATGAATGACAGAATGAGATATCTTTCGTCCACACGACCAGCCATATCACTACACATTGTCTTCCACCTCATGGTTAGATGTTTCAAACTTTCGCCAACTCTTTGTTTTAATCCAAATACATCTTCAAACCTATACTTATATACGCCCCTAAAAATATAGCTTGCAAATGGTTGAAAGATGTTATGGTATTCTTTGGTAAACCTTCAAACCATTTCAATGCTTCTCATGTTAAACTTGATGCAAAGTATTTGCAAAATATAGCATCATGGTTCTCCCATTGTAACATACATCTCACATAAGCTTTGATGTGTTGAACATCACAAGTTATTCCGTCGAAAATGCTAGTTAGCGCTGGAAGATTACATTTGGGTGGTATTCCTCCTAATTGTACTTCCCGTGTAAATGGAGTCTTCGCAGCTTCTTCTATGGCTTCATCCAATTGTCTCTTGCCTCCTTCCTTTATATTGTTTAACATTTCTCTCATCTCCGCCAACTCTCTTAAAATTTGCTCACTTACACCAGAATTTGGATCCACGGGTATTTTTAACGTTGTTTCCCTTCTTTTGTGTTCCTCTCTACCTTGATTTTCTCGTTCATCATTTTCTTCTTGTCTTTCCCTCGCGACCTTCTCTTTCTTCTCCTTCATGAATTCGCGCACCGTTATATCTCTCGTTCTCTCTTCTTCGCTGCCTTTCGGCTCTCTTTTTGTACTCTATCATATTCTTCATTGATATTATCATTGTTGCGATTTTGTAAACGTCTTCTTTCTCGATGATCATGATTATTCTAGCGAACTGCCTCTAGGAGCTATTTTTCCTCCATTTCTGCTCTCAGCCTTTCTCTTTCGCAAGCGAGACGTGCTTGTTCAGCATAATGTCTCTTTATTTCTTCTTCAATTGTTCGCTGGTTCCTTTGAATATCCATTCCTTGTAATATTCTCCTTTCTTCTTCTCGATTTTCTTCACCATCTCGATTATTTTGCTCTTGAGGTTGTTCATTCCCTTGATTTCTATCATTTTGTCCATCCCGGGAAAATTTCAGCACGTTGGAAATATCGATCTTCCATTATTTATCTTCTTTCGCGACGTTCTTTGCCTGGATTTTGCACTTCCTATAGAGTTTCTTCATTAGCATTTCCTACAGGTAGATTTCGTCTTATTTCTTCTCGAACTGATCTTGAACTTGACCATGTAGTGCTTATTGACCTTTTATTTTGTAATCTCATGTTTTCCATCCTCAACTCATGATTTTGCCTTGTCAAATTTGCACGCTCTTCTGCTTCTAATCGCGTTTCTTCATGTATTGTTCGTCTTAATGTCTCTAATCTTTGCGATCTCTTCATTTCCATGAATTATTCCTCCAATTACTTCTTGATCTCTCTTCTTGTTCATTGCCTCCTAATTGCTGCTCTTCTCCCATTTCATCTATCGAACTGATCGCTAAGTATGCACACTCACTCTGTCATAATCCACAGTTCTATTTTGTATTGGTGTACGTTGAATTGGCGATTGAACTTGATTTTCTCCATTGTTCCTTGTGTTCATTCTTGAAGATTCCCCCACCTCGTCTCTACTTTATCCAGTAAGTCTCCTACTCCTTCTAACAGTTGTTGGTAGTTTTGATGCATGTCTTCTTCTAGCCATTTTTCAATCTTAATGAATTATTGAAAGTTATATGAAATTCCTTCCCTATTACTCCAAATTCTTTCAAATCACAATATCAATCTTCAATGGGTCCCTGTTTCTAGCGCCATATGTAGTAGCAGGAAATCCCACACTACACCCCTCATAAGAATTCACACAATCAAGTCATTTTAAGATGAACAATTATAGTCTTTTTTGATTCAATTCACCAATGTTACAAGATGGAAAGGAAATAAGCTAAAGAATTTACAACCGCTCTAAACTTTCTCTCTCTTTATAACTTGCTCCACACTCGAAAAAGATCTCCCTCTCTCTTAAGCCTATTCGGCTCTTTATATAGGGCATTACATAGTGGATGGCAGCTAAGCTGTCTCTTTATTTTCGGATCTAACTTGCGAACTCTCGCAAATGTACAAATGTGAAATCTCGCAACACTACTAAATATTTTTAAGTCTTGACATCTTTCTCGTGTTCAGCCGTCGTCATCCGTTGCGTCACTTTTATTACGTATCTGCGATATCTTTCTAAATCTCGCAATGTCTTTGTTTATGGATTTCGCAAAGGTGTTGGTGTTGCGATATTCTGATCCTAAAACCATTGATGTAATACGTTAAGTACATATAAACAGATTTAGTTGTAACTGTTAGAGCATTGCTCGGTCGAACTCGCAAGCGTTGTTATCTCAAGATTGTTTTTCAAGTTTAGTTGTCAAAACTATAAGTCTTGATTTCTAGTCTACTTATAGCTAAGTCTCGGATTAGGATAAGAAGTGTAGTTGAGATTTAGACTCCACGGCGTTCATCGAATGAAGACGAAGAACTACTCAAGGGAACTTGTGGAACTTCATCAACAAAAGGTATGTGGAGACTTGAACTTATCTATCACTCAAAAGTCTATTTACTCTATCTCCTATTTGAGACAAAAGTCATATTGCTATATAGACTTCAATTATACACATTTGCTATTTTGAGCCGAGTTTATTTCGCTTATCTATTTCTCGAAATATGTGTTGGTAAGCTTTCTCTTTAGCCAAGTTCATCTTTACTCATGATGAAAGTCATATTGATTATTTCAATAACTTGAAAATCGCTTTGATGAAAATTGTTTGTGAATAACAACTATTTTAACATCCTCTAAGAAAGTTTCAATGATTGAAATGAGAGTTTAGAACGAGTAACCATGTTTGGATGTAAACATAGTGTGTTCTCACATTTATGTAAAATTCCAAAACTGGGAACCCAAAGTATGCGTACCAGTACGCGTACTAGCAGTTGTTGGAAATCCGGGTAAGTATGCGTACATGTATTGGCGGAAGTTTCACGTCCGTGAATTTCTGCTGGAGTTTGGAAGTGAATAAGAAACTCATTAGGTTACTTAAGTATGCGTACACGTTTGCATACTTAAGTAGGTTAATTTCTAAAAACGGTTTGTTCATGAACTAAAACATTTATATAATAAGGAATGCAATCTTTGCAACCGTGGCTATAATGTTCATGAATTGATTCGAGAGAATCAAAATCGATTTTGCTTCGATTGTGTCTTGTATAATTATATGAGATCTAAGCAATTGAACAACTCTCTAACTAGTTCATTTGAGTCATTTGAACTAGTTATGGTAAAGATGAATAAGGTTGATATGAAAGTGCTCATATGGATAACCATTGGTTAACTATTGTTGAACCGACTAAGTGTACACGTTTAGGTACGATTACTCAAACCTAAATGAAGGTACATTTCATTTGTGTATAAAAATCTAAGTTCAATCTAACGGTTCAAAGATATTAGCTTGAATCTAATCAGGTTTCCATCTAACGATGAATATTGAATGCTTTGTTACCATGGTAACTTAGATTACAAACCCTGATTTGAAATCTATATAAAGGAGAACTCTAGCAACTGGGAACCTAATCCCCACACCTCATGTGTGATACTAGTTATATTAGCTAGAGTCGATTCTCCTTTAACCTTAGGTTTTTCACGAAAACCTGTAGGATAACGACTTAAAGACTTCATTAGGATTGTGAAGCCAGACCCAACTATTTTCTTTGTAGTTGTGTGATCGGATCTAGCTGTTTTCTATTGTGATTGAGTACAATCATAAGATTAGCTTGAGGATTATATCTCCGATAGGCAAGATATAAAAGTAGTCACAAACACTTTCGTCTCATCGTTTGTGATTCCACAATATCTTGTTTCGTTAATCGATTAAGATTATTGTGAGGTGATTGATAATACTAGGTCTGTTCTTAGGGAATATAAGTCCCAGGGTTATCAATTGGTTCTGTTCACCTTGATTTATCAAAAGACGAAACAAAAACTCGTAGGTATATCTGTGGGAGACAGATTTATCTATTCAATAGACTTTTCTGTGTGATACAGATTTGTTTATCAAGTCTTCAACTTTGGGTCGTAGAAACTCTTGGTTGTGGGTGAGATCGGTTAAGGGAATAAAGAGCATAATATTCGCTAGGATCAGAGATGTAAGGAACGCGAGCGACAAGTACCTTGATCGGTGAGAGATTGATTAGGGCTTAACTACATTCTAGACCGAGTTAGTTAGCTTTGTAGTAGGCTAGTGTCTGTAGCGGCTTAATACAATATGGTGTTCAAATATGGACTAGGTCCAGGGTTTTTCTGTATTTGCGGTTTCCTAGTTAACAAAAATTCTGGTGTCTCTGTGTTATTTCTTTTTGCATTATATTTTGTTATATAATTGAAATATCACAGGTTGTGCGTTGAATCGATCAATTGGTAAATCCAAACTTTGTTTGTTGATTGATCCTTGAGCATTGGTCTTTGGTACCGTTCAAGTTATTTCTCTTGTATTCAATCAGGCTGAAAAATTCTTATTTGTTTGATTGCGGATTGAATTGAGAAATTGAGATATAACTCTTTGATATACTTTTGTCTAGATTGAGTCTAACTGTCTAGTTGATTCTCTTGAAAGTATATTGGAGTTTGTCTGTTCAGATTTCCAAACGAAATATTGGGTGTGGTTGTTAGACCCTCGCCTTTTCAATTGGTATCAGAGCAGGCAAACACATAAAAGACCTCATAAGTCTGTGTTTGTAGCAATCTGATTATTATGGATGAGTCTATCTCTAATAACATATCAGCTCAGAAATTACCAGAGGATTTTCAAAGCTTGAGTTCACCTAAGAGAACTATCATATCTAAGTCAATATCTAAAAAAATTCTGAATGTAGAAACTGTTGATTGGGAAACACGCCTAGAAAAATAGTTGGATGAACTTTCTGATGAAGGTGAATCAGATATTGATAGAGATGTTGATGAGGAAGTCTCAGTGTATGTTAAGTTTTTGGATTCGTTGAAAATAAAGAATATTACAACTTCTCATGTCACACCTCTTGTGACTCCTCTCTGTCGAGAAAAAAAGAAATTGATAAGGATTTACATAGGTCTTTATGGTTGGAATCGCTCTTGCGAATCGATCCTCAAAGATTCCGAGGAAAACCTGAGTAGAAAGTTACTCGAATGTGATAATGTTGATAAAAAATACTTCTTTTTGGAAGAGAAACTTGCAATAATTGAAGCAAGGATTAACTCCCATCAAGCAAGTTTTGATGACAGACAAAGCGCTTATCTCGCTCGAGAAAAACGCCTTGAGGATGATTTAGCTGATGCTCTTGATAAAATCAAGATATTGGAAAATGACTTCAAAAAGTTCAATACTAGTTCAAGAAAATTAACCACTATGCTAGGAGCAAGTAAAAATAATCGTGATACACGAGGATTGGGATATAAGGGAATAAATGCTCCAAGTGTTAGCAAAGTGGTAAAATTTGTCAAGGCTAGTGATTCTTCTCAACAAAAGGTTTCCACTAATGGCAAAAGCGAAATACCTTCACCGACAGTTAAAGTTCGAAAGAGCAATGTATATCAACCTCCAAAGTCAACACATACTGACCGAGGTAAGAACATTCCTTATGTTTGCCACTATTGCGGAAATAAAGGTCACATGGAAAGGAGATGTCATTTTCGTATAATGAATGGGAAACTTCATGATGTTCTTGTTTGGGCATCACAAGAAGTTGTAAAACCAAGATCATATGCTAAGGCTAATCCCTTAACATTACAGGTTGTAACTTTCCAACCTTTAGGTAAAGGAATCATTGCTGTAATAAACCTAGTTTTGCCTATAAACGTCATACGAATCCTTTTCACAATCGTAATGGTTATCAAAAGGATAAATCCATAAAGACGAAGACAAGATCCGATGCTCCCAATTGGAGAAAGACTAACTTGCAAAAGAATAGTCAATCCAATTCTCTTTCGAGAAATCTTGAAGAGAAAAATGGGAAGAAGGTTCCGGTTGTTTCTAAACGCACTCATAAGTGGGTTCCAAAGAAAGTCAATGATGCTTTGAGTGTAAAAAGGAATGATCTCCCAGAAAATTCCATGGCTATGGAGAAGGCAGTATCCATGATGTTGGAACTTAAAGAGTTCTTTGGAAAGATGGATTTGGATGTGAAAGGTTCTAAAAGCGATCTCTTTCATGATAATCCAAAAGTCACTTGTGGTGAGCAAGACATTGTTCACCTCAACACAACTTGATTGTGTTGTAAGTGCATCCTCACCAAGGAATTTCTCTCTATGTATACAGTGAGGGAAGCACAAGAATTGGGGCGCACAGATTATGTTCGGTAAGGCTGTATAATTCGATTGGATTCTTCTAAAAATGTATGTCTATAAACTTGAGCAATATTTGTGTTTTTATTTTCTTAGAGTACTTATAATGATCCATGTACCTTGCTTATCGTTCATTTCTACTTAAGTTGATATGTGTTTAAGGTTCTTAAATGTTTAGGTTTGAAAATAGTAGTTCGGGATGTTTGGACTTCATGGTACACATACCAAGTATGCATACCATCATTTAAAATCAAAATCCAGGGATTTTAGTACGCATACCCGTTTGCATACTGCTCCAGGTCACGAAAATTCGTTTGCAAACCCGTATGCATACTGGCTCAGACGTCGATATTCGGTAAACTCGTTTTGGCCGCAACTTCTTCGTCCGAACTCGAATGACCTCTTTTTTTTTTTTTTTTTTTTGCATTCTCTTCCTGTTTGAATTCTCTTCAAAATGATAACGGGAATTCATGAATTTGGATGAGTTAAGATTTGTCTTTGTCATATCTCTTGTTTTTGAGTGTTTTGCTCTGTTTCATCACACTTGTTCCACTTGTCTTGGACTTGGGCACTTGGATTCTTGGACTACTACTCATACAAGCTCATTTGTAGCTTTTACAAGAATGTTGTTGGTGAATCACAAAGAAGGAAGTTCAAGAATGGGCAGTAGTACGCATTGCTATGGGATTCTTGAATGTTCACAATCATCTTATGTGAACTATGGTGCATAGTCGTTAGTGAATTTGTATGTTCTTCTTTGTTAAGAAAATATTTTTATACGCCTTTGGTAGCTATTCTTGGTGTAAATCCGTGCGGAAAATATTGATTCTACCTTCTAGGGGAAAAGATTGTTTTTGCAGTGTTAATATTTATTGATTTTATATATTGCAGAAGTATCCTTATGGGATATGTTTGTTTCCGTCCGTGAACCTTGACTGTCCCATATTTGCTCAAAAGTTAATTCTATTATATGTCGGTATGAAAATATTGATAAAAGATAGAATGAACTTTTGACTATAAAAAGTTAAGCCTATTATGTCATTATACAAATATTGATGGAAGATAGGATGAACTTTTGTATACAAAGATTAAGTCTATTATATGTCATTGTGCAAATAGTGATGAAAAATAAAATAAATCTTTGATTATTCCGCAGTATTGATCTTTCCCTGATCCACATCTTTGTGCATATACTGTGTTACTCCGTAAGTTTTCTTATGTTGAGCATGACCAATTGAATTTATGATTTTCCTTGTGGTTAATTCAATTGAGATTTTTGGATACAAATTCAAATTCTTATGTGATTTGTTAATGTCCAAAGAAATCCTTCTTTTCGTGTAAAAGTAAGGCCGCTCTTGTTGTTCTTTCGGGAATGACACTTTACGTGGGAGACTTCTTAATTGAACTTGTGCTTAATTGCCAAATTTTTATGGGGAGTGTGGCTGTGGAATATTATAGGGGTTATCTTGTATCTTTATAAACTCCTTGATGAATGCATTTAGTTTCGGCTATATGATTGTATCTAAAAAAGTTGATATGTGCTTTTCTTTTGGTCATGAAGTATCTCTATGGAAATTTCATTAGGATCCCACTAATTTTCGTACCTTTGCCAATTTTATTGACAAAAATGGGGAGAATTAATGTGTAGTTCACACTATATATACATATAGTTTTCAGATCATTATGTAAGGGGGAGTGGTTTTCATGTGAGATGAAGTATTGACTAAGGGGGGGGTGATACATAGCACCATAGTGTTATTGTCGAAGTTGTGATACAATTGAACTTTGATGTTGTGTAATAATACTATGACACTGTATAAAAATGATTGAGAGCTATTGTTTTCTCATATTTATAGCTACGGATATTCAACAACGATGATGCTGAATTGAACACCTTTAGAATCATTTGAGTACTTGGAAGTGACGAATATTTCGAGTAATGTTGAAGAACCAAGGAGATCAAGCATTTGGATGAGAAGCTACAAAGTTTATTTATTTTATATTCCATATGCATTGATAGTTTTGTCACTAAAATTGACAAAGGGGGAGATTGTTAGAGCATTGCTCGGTCGAACTCGCAAGCGTTGCTATCTCAAGATTGTTTGTCAAGTTTAATTGCCAAAACTATAAGTCTAGATTTCTAGTCTACTTATACCTAAGTCTCTGATTAGGATAGGAAGTGTAGTTGAGCTTTAGAATCCACGACGTTCATCGAATGAAGACGAAGAACTACTCAAAGGAACTTGTGGAACTTCATCAACAAAATGTATGTGGATACTTGAACTTATCTATCACCCAAAAGTCTATCCACTCTATCTCATATTTGAGACAAAAGTCGTATTGCTATATAGACTTCAATTATACACATTTGCTATTTCGATCCGAGTTTATCTCTCTTATCTATTTCTCGAAATATGTGTTGGTAAGCTTTCGCTTTGGCAAAGTTCATCTTTACTCATGACGAAAGTCATATTGATTATTTCAATAACTTGAAAATCGCTTTGATGAAAATAACAACTATGTAAGAAAGTTTCAATGATTGAAATGAGAGTTTAGAACAAGTAACCATGTTTGAATATAAACATAGTGTGTTCTCACATTTGTGTAAAAGTCCAAAACCGGAACCCAAAGTATGCGTACCCACACGCGTCTCTGGAGGTTGTTGGAAATCGGGTAAGTATGCGTACTCGTACGCATACTGGCGGAAGTTTCACGTCTGTGAATTTCACTGGAGTTTGGAAGTGAAAACAAACTCATTCCGGTTACTTAAGTATGCGTACATGTTTGCATACTTAAGTAGGTTACTTTCTAAAATCGGTTTGTTCATGAACTAAAGCATTAATATAATGAGGAATGCAATCTTTGCAAACCATGGCTATAATGTTCATGAATTGATTCGAGTGAATCAAAATCGATTTTGCTTCGATTGTGTCTTGTATACTTCTATGAGATCTAAGCAATTGAACAACTCTCTAACTAGTTCATTTGAGTCATTTGAACTAGTTATGGTAAAGATGAATAAGGTTGATATGAAGTGCTCATATGGCTAACCATTGGTTAACTATTGTTGAACCGACTAAGTGTACACGTTTAGGTACTAAGTTACTCAAACCTAAATGAAGGTACATTTAATTTGTGTATAAAAAGCTAATTTCAATCTAACGGTTGAAAGATATTAGCTTGAATCTAATCCGGTTTCCATCTAACGATGAATATTGAATGCTTTGTTACCATGGTAACTTAGATTGCAAACCCCAATTTGAAATCTATATAAAGGAGAACTCTAGAAACTGGGAACCTAATCCCCACACCTCTGTGTGATAGTAGTTGTATAAGCTAGAGTCGATTCTCCTTTAACCTTAGGTTTTTCACGAAACCCCGTAGGTTAACGACTTAAAGACTTCATTGGGATTGTGAAGCTGGACCCAACTATTTTCTCGTAGTTGCGTGATCTGATCTTATTGTTTTCTATCGTGATTGAGTACAATCGTAAGATTGGCTTGAGATTTATATCTCCGATAGGTAAGATAGAAAAGTAGTCACAAATACCTTCGTCTCATCGTTTGTGATTCCACAATATCTTGTTTCGCTAATCGATTAAGATTATTGTGAGGTGATTGATAATACTAGGCTGTTCTTTGGGAATATAAGTCCTGTTATCAATTGGTTCATGTTCACCTTGATTTATCAAAAGACGGAACAAAAACTCGTAGGTATATCTGTGGGAGACAGATATATCTATTCAATAGACTTTTCTGTGTGATACATATTTGTTTATCAAGTCTTCGACTTTGGGTCGTAGCAACTCTTGGTTATGGGTGAGATCAGCTAAGGGAATCAAGTGCGTAGTATTCTGTTGGGATCGAGACATAAGGATGCGAATGTACCTTGATCGGTGTGAGATTATTAGGGCTCAACTACATTCCAGACCGAAGTTAGCTTTGTAGTAGACTAGTATCTGTAGCGGCTTAATATAATGTGGTGTTCAAATCTGGACTAGGTCCTGGGGTTTTTCTGCATTTACGGTTTCCTCATTAACAAAACTTCTGGTGTCTGTGTTATTTCTTTTCCGCATTATATTTTGTTATATAATTGAAATACCAAAGGTTGTACATTGAATCGATCAATTGCTAAATCCAACCTTTAGTTGTTGATTGAAATTGATTGATCCTTGAACTTTGGTCTTTGGTACCGTTCAAGTTATTTCTCTTGTATTCAATCAGGCTCGCAAATTCTTATTTATTTGATTGCGTATTGAATTGAGAAATAACTCTTTGGTATACTTTTCTCTATATTGAGTCTAACTGTCTAGTTGATTCTCTTGAAAGTATATTAGAGTTTATCTATTCAGATTGCCAAACGAAATATTGGGTGTGGTTGTTAGACCCCCGCTTTTTCAGTAGCTTTTTGGACGGATTAAACTTCCATCTAATCTGGCTTTGCTACTTAAGTTAGTGTTATTTTTTTTATGTAAACGTGGATCAACCAGTTACCCATATTTCTAGACTTTATTTTCTATTATGATCATGCTTTAGTTTACGTTTTTTTCTTTACGAAGACGGTTGTAACACTGAACAATATACTCGAAACAAATGGCATATTGAGAGGTCGATAAGCTCCACTTCATACGCAAAAGTATGAAAATATACATTTCTATAAAGAAATTATTTCATGTATATGAATATACATTATCCGTAATAACCTTAGATTTGTATTGATCTTACACATGAAATTTATCGTGCACATGATGTAACTTTACATGAGGGATACCAAGTGGAGTCATGTTTATGTACAACCGAATAAAATGGGAAAGTGCGATATATGTATGTGTTAACCGAAAACTGGTTGTTTGTTTTTCGGCTATGTATATTAGTAGATTTTGTTGTGTACACATGGACTTTATATTATATATATATATTGGTTTGATACAAAAAATGTAAGTATTTCGACATTGAGTGATAGAAAGAACAAAATTATTGTTTACATTATAGTGGAACGTCATATGAAAGCAGTGGATTTACGACACGGGGTGTTTCTAGAAATAAACAATTGCACAATTTCATTAAATGATGCATATTGATTTGTCTTGGGTGTGCAAGACTATATACTTACCTTAGAAACTCCGAGTGTAGTTTCTAAAAGGCTAACAACCACAATCAAGTAGAAATTAACTTACTACTAAGCAAAAACATTATGAACTTATACTTCACTAGTAGCATCTTCAAGTTGGGGTTCTTAGCTTTGAGGCTAAGGTTACATATTTACGTCTTGAAGGAATACCTCCTCAATGATCTGGTGCTCTTGAAGGGAGTATATTTACTAAGTTACACACATTCTAGAGCAGGGTCGGTTTTGAGGGTGGGCAAGGTGTGCTCCGGCACAGGACGGGAATTTTTTTTTGCCAAAAAATATCTTATTTAGTTCTAATTGTGAATGAGTTTACATTAAATAACTTTATTAATCCCAATATGAAGACACATCTCTTATTATGATCTGGCAAGTGATTTATTTATGTTTTCAAATCTATTAATCTAGTTGTTCTGTTTTGATTTCTCTGATTGTGTTACTCATTGTTGTCTGATCATTTTATATATTCTTTGAATCCTACACGTTAGTTTTCTATATAATAATAGCTTTAGGTCATACCAGCTAAGATTGGATATTCTAAACGCAAAAGGGAAAATAAAATGATACAATAGTAATAGAGTGTCAGTTAAGAAAAAACATAATTTATGTGTGCAAGAAAAAAAAAATTGTATCAAAGGGCACTCAAACTATTTTTGCATAGGGTCATCTGAATGTCAGAGACGGCCCTGTTCTAGAGTATCCTAGACTTGGACTTGGGCTTGACACTTGCAATGATACTATCCTTTTGTACTTATGAGAAGGACATTCTATGAAAGAAACCTTTTTTGAGGCATACTGAATTTTTTTGAGGCATATTCACAAAGGGATATACGAGGGTTTAATGGCCTACTTTGGAAGCAACATGCATTAGTCGAGGTAATTGAAGCATTGATGCTTGATACTGTAAAATGTTTTAGATTCTGAAGATGGTGTTGTGAAGTGGAGAGTTAACGTTCTTGAGTTTGTCAGCAGCAAATATCTATCACTTTTGACTCATGTAGAAGAGTTAATTTTAGAAATCGAAGAAGCACTAACCTATTTGAAGAATCTGCAGTGAGTGGGTTAGGCATGTTGCATGATTTTTTTTACTGGCTAATGAAAATCGCTTTGTTTTAAAGAAACAAAGTAAATGTCAGCATTCCTCTTATGTTTACATGGCCGGTGGTTGTAAATGGTGCCTTATGTTTATCTATGAAAATTTTAGTTGTGGTAAAATACATAGTTCATCTTAAAGAAAAATCACATAAAATATGACAAACAACATTAGAACCATACATCTTAAAAGTCTAAAGAGTACAATTGTAAACCAAGACCACTTGTAGCTTAAAAGGCATCAAGTGTCTCGTACTCGTAGTTTTGGATAAACTTCACATTTCTTAAATTTGTTGTCTCATATGAAAATCTCTAGTATTCTTTGAGGACATAAGGAAAACAACATCAATTATATATTATGCTTCACCTTTCTATAACAACCAACAATAATATTAACATCGTACCACGATTTTCATTTCTGCAATAGATCAACATTAGATGGTCTCTTTCATTTAACAACAACATTTTTAGAGATTCATATTTATCTTTCTTGATTTTTTAATACTTTTCGCGATAGACTCCCTTCACAGGCCTTGGAGTTGCTCCATAATTCTTCCTTGAGACTAGTGTTACCCTCCCTTAAACATCACACATATTTGATTTCGTTTAGATATATTTCAATCAAGGTAATGAAAATTGATTTGTTTTGAGAGATCTCCACGTAAAAAATATATATCAAGAAAACCTCAATAGTTAGGAAAACTTATTCTCTTCAAAAGCTATAAAGATGCCTAATTTATTCTACCTCACAAAATCTAACTAGGATAATCTTAGATGTTAATCTAGTGGAACTACAAGGTCAGGGACGAAAAACTCCTTGTTGATTCAATCAATCTTATTCCACAATCAATAGTTCTTGAATGTATATATAGCAAATGAGACGAACCTCTAGAATAGAAGAACTACAATGATCAAGATAAGATTGTGAATAACAAAGATATATCAGTAAAGATAGTCTGGTCGGGATTCACTGACTTCTTAGTGAAAACTTTATAGTCGTAACCTAATTATGTTTCTTGAGAAAACCTAGGTTTATGGAGGACGACCGAGCAGCAACTGGTGCACAACATGCAGAGATTGAGAAACTTGGTTTCAAAGAGTCTTCTATGTATAATGATGAATAAGGCTAGTTAGCTTAAAGTTCAACCTAATATTTCTTCCATTTAAAGAAAGTTCGAGAACTAGTTTCCATGTTTACAAATACTTTGATACCAAGCAAATTTTAGCATCTCAACATATAATAATCCAAATTAAGAATGGAAACCATGTAAGCATGTGATAAGTTTTCTTTGTAATATACATAAGAATGTGGACCCACATATTTTTCAATCGATTATCGTGAAAACAAATTACTTCACTAGTTAACCAATATGGTCGTGAACCATAAAGCAAAGTTGGAGTTCAATAACACCCAAAATTCGATACAGTTCGCGAATTAAGAAACTAGGTTCGCGAACTCGAGAAGTTTGGAATATCCAGGAACATGTCCAAAAGTGTACAATTCACGAACTATGAAAATTTGGTTCGTAAACTCTAGATGTTTGAAATGCTTAGGAACATATCCAAAAGTGCACAGTTCGAGAACTCATTTTAACTTTGGAGTTTAGTAAGATAAAGTATTGTGTAAATTCGCCAAATTTATTGAACTTGACGTCTTTAAGGTTTTCCTTAGCAAACATAGTTTGTTGAAGAATAAAATTGTTTACAACCTAAAATGCGATAAACCCTATGAACATCCAATGCTCGACTATTTTTTAGAGATTAATTAATTACAAGCTTGAACTTGAAATTGAAGCTTGTTCTTTGTATTTCATCATATACGAAAGACAAAAGACACTGTCTCAGATGATAGAATAACATAAACGATGAGTAAATAAGATGGCTAGCCTTCACATACCTTTGTTAATGGAGTTCTCGGTGATATTTTTGTACATACTAAAGCGATGAATGCAATAATATTCTTAATTAGTCCTTGTATCCAAGGTAGTGAATATCGGTTGTACATGCCGATATTACAGGTCTTTATCGGGTATCGGAAAATACCCATACGATACTAAAATATCGCCGATACAAAAATGGAACGATATTATCCGTTGTACATGTCGGTACAGACCGATATATCGGTTTTACTTACACACCTATAATATCGGTGTTAATGAATAATTTTTCCATTAACATGCATCTAGTCTTTACAAACAAGTACAATGTCAATTGGAGAAGGTAAAAAGTCATAATATATTTATGATATAAAATGGAAATCGTAAATATGGTAGGATATAAAATGGAAATCGTATTTTGATTGCAAGGCATGGAAATATAAAAGATAGAAGTGAAGGATAATAAGAAAGATTTACTGACATAATGGGACAACAATCATAACATTGTCTAATAAACCACCTTGTATTTTAGAAATTTGAGATATATGCATGATTCTTATTATTTTTTAATATGGTTTTATAAATATTTGAAATTCTAGTTATGATGATGTATCACCGATACAAACCGATATTATCTTTTGTATAGGTGTATCGGACCGACCGATATGAGACCGATACGCGATATTAACTACCTTGCTTGTATCATCAGTGATGTTAGAGCATAAATCCAACAAGCGTTGGTATGCCA
Organism: Papaver armeniacum; assembly: GCA_023531295.1. Taxonomy (NCBI): domain Eukaryota; kingdom Viridiplantae; phylum Streptophyta; class Magnoliopsida; order Ranunculales; family Papaveraceae; genus Papaver; species Papaver armeniacum. The sequence continues at coordinate 210,342 of JAJJWW010009709.1, forward strand.
GGTTGGGTTGTCATATTTTAGTATTAAAACTCATCCAGAGTCGCTTGATTAAATACTAGAGCCAACTTCGTTTAGGTTAGACTAAAAAATCTAGGAATTTTGAGACGTACAAGTATTACTCTAAAGACCTGAAGAATGTGTAATGACTACAATGAGGACATCATCCTTCCACTTGAGGTTAGTAATATTGACTTGATCTTGTTTCATTCCTAACGTATCTTTCAAGGAAGATTATATTGAAAACATAACATGTGAAGCTGTATATGAATAATATTATAGTGGTTAGACTTGGTCATATCATTATGATCAAAGTGTCGAGGAATTTATTGAATTATGAAGTATAAACACTTATCTTTTGGAACTTCGTAAATACGACATCAACATAGTCACTTGATTATGTGTAAGAAATAGGTATGATTTCACCCTAGGACACAATGTTTTATAACATTTGGTTAGAGGAAGTACATATATGAACTTGTTTCATAATTGAAAGGAAATCATGATTGTTCAGGTTCTTTACTGAATATCTTTTGAATGGCCAATATAAGATGACAAGGTAGAACCTATCTTAACTTGTTGAAATTTGAGGTATAACTGGTCATAGCCTTTACTTGTATAACATGTTATAATTGGTCACAAGTTACTTTGTAAAGCATGGTGTATCCGGTCACAAACTACATTGGTAAGTTAGTTGTAATCGGCCACAAGCTACCTTTTGGAAGCATTGTATAACCGGTCACAACCTAATTTGGGAAGTTAGTTATAATTGGTCACCTAACTCGAGAAGTAAGGTGTAACCAGTCACAAGCTACCTCTGGGAAGAAAGGTGTAACCGGTCACAACCTGGTTTGAGATGGAGCAAAACCGAGTTTCCAATATTCACATATCTCTTTATGTTTTGTGTGAATCTTGGAATTAGGATTTGCTGAGAAACTTCTAGATTTTGATATTATTTGAACATTACATACCTCTTATTATTAATTTTTCAAAGATATTCCTTGATACTCAAGGTGATCCCAGGACCGAAATTGAAAAGCATTTAATTATGATTTTCATAATATATGTTTTAATTAACATCAATTAAAGCATATCCTCTGGAAAATATTATTAGTTAATATGGTAGACTAATTATAAAAGTTTTCAAAGAGAGTTTTCGGAAATATGGTTTGGTAATTAATTGGAAATAAGAAAACCGAAATTATGTACTTTAATGTGAATATCTTGAGAATATTTCCGGTTTTAAAATTTTGGGATATTTTGACTTTGGGTCACATAAAAGTAACCAAATTAGCGTTTGGGTCATCAAAAATTTTTAATTAGTATTTGGCTCACAAGACTCACGTCGACCGCATCGACAGTTAAAGAAAGTTAGTTATGAGCAAATAAAACATAGGGATCTGTTTCTCTCTAATTTTGATCATGCATTCTTAAGGAGTCTCACATAGATTACAGCAGAAACAAAAAAATTGATTCGTGTAATATCAGTGATCGATTGATAGGGATTATGATTCGATATTATCTCTGCTTCCTGTCCTTCTAGCTTTTCTGTATAATCTTTTGAATCTTTTTTTTTTGTATAAAATGGTGTTTGAGATTCAAAGTTACATTCATGTAAGTAATCAGTTGTAAGTTTATATCATATGTTGCTGTTTTTTAAGAATAAAAACTTAAAAAGGGAAATTACAAACTTTTGGTGGGCAGCCTCGCAACAAGCTGGGCTCCAACACCTTTTTGAATAGCAATGCATACTTTATGAAAAATAAAACTACCAAAACCACTACTAACGTACTTGCTAACTAAACAATTCTTCAGACGCTTGAAAAAACATAAAGTATCATCCCCAAGTTCCCCTAAAGTAGAGAAAGCTAAAACACCCAAACCATAGCCATGAGACACACACTTGTCCAAGTATTTAGTGCGTTTTCGCGAAACAACACTAGAGATAGCCTTGCATGGAACCAAAGAACGGGTACCTTCACCTGTGAAAGGAGAAACACCTGTAACATCCATGCAAACATCTTGACCATTTTCCCAGTTAGGAACAAAGATATCAGCAGGCCGTAAGTCTTTGCCATCATCCGACAGAAACCCAAGGGAAACTTCCTTACGCGCCAGTACCCTAGCCTTATAACAAATGTCAGCGATCACATCTCGTACAAAATCATGTCGAAACTTAGGTCCAACATCCTTAGCAGAATGAAGCGCGATTGACTATTATGATCAATGTCAAGTAATTCAGATTAACGTACGTGTGTAATTTACTTAATTATAATAACAATTATAATATGGAAAACAAAGTAAATGATACAACAAGATTTTGTTAACGAGGAAACCGCAAATACAAAAAAAAACCGGGACCTAGTCCATTTTTGAATACTCTTAGAATTAAGCCGCTATACAAAATCTAATACCAACTTCGTATAGTTGAGACCAAATAGACTACCCCTATCTACTTAGTTTCCTCGGTATCCCTGCGCCTTCGAATTATAGAGTCACGCACGTGAATCACCAATCTTTTTGATCGTATTCCAAACAGTAAAGGATAAATATGTTTGGTAACCACTATATTCAATCTTGGTAATAAGATATTATGAGTTGTTGACAAAGGGTCTTTTGTTTAATTAATAAACTCCTTTGTCTGGTTAGATCAATCTAAACTTTGATTACCGAAAGAATCAAATTGTAGATTTGTAATCAATCAATATAGAACTCAAAGAGTAATTATAAGGTGATGTCGGTCTCACGCAACTAGCCAATCAAGTCTATCAAAGATAAAAACGATTCTAGTTGGATCCCAGCCGATCAAGGTTTGTGCACACAATTCACAAGATACGAAAACTAATGAGAAAAACTTCGTCGTATTCAGATCTTCGTTTGTCTTCAATAATAACCTGCACAATACCACTTGAATCCTCTTGTGATCAATCACATACAAAATAGAGACTGTTAACAATGGATTATCACAAGATGTCTTTAGATCCGAAAATGGTTCTAAAGATCCCGTCAATACTTTGATCTAGTTTGAGTGAGCCTTATATCATAAGAGAAGGTTCTCAAGAATAAACAAACTCGGTGCAATCAAATTTTCAACAACCGTTATTCAATCAAATCAATAATCAAAAACTAAAATAACAATGCAATTATCTAGTTTCCCACCAGCGGTACTCGTAGAGCTTCTTGATCCACAAAAGTCTTTAAACGAGCGGTCATAAGAGATTTCGCCTAATTAGGGTACTTTCCTCTCCAAATAGACGGCTCCACCAGAAACGACAAGAATGAAGTTTGCCTTGCTCTTAGGATAGTTTACAAGAAATGCAAAATCAAGTATTTATAGACCAAGGTTGTTTGGACCACAAGGAAATTTTAGGGATATTTGACTTTGGGTCACAGAAAAGTGACCAAATTTGCGTTTGGATCACCAAAAACTTTTAATTAGAGTTTGGGTCACAGGACCGTTATTGACCGTCTTGACCGTTACCAAAATAAATTTTAATTTTGATTAATTTATGTGTAATTAATCTAAACTGTTGGATGCAATGGGTGGTGGTGGAGGTGGTTTTGTGTTTTCTCCTCTATGAGGTTTTTTATCGAACAGTAGACGTTCAGTTTCCAAGTTTTGTTGGATGTGTTTTTCCATCACCATTATTACAGATTTACAATATGCTGGAGATGATTTTTATTTAATTAGAAGTTGATCAAGTTTTGCTACTGATTTATTTTCTTGAAGGAGATAAGAAGACATCGTTATGAATTAAAAAAACCTCAAGTCTTACTTATGATTTCAAATTTTGAAGTTGTATTGTCTCGACTTTGTCCATAGACGATCACTTATGATACCAGACTTATAGATTGATATTTAAAATATTGTGGTGTATTTGGGTACCCTCGTCTTTTCAAGTGAAGTTGGTTTCCAAGGGTAAATTATAAGGGGTTTCTCCAAAGGTGTTGCACCGAAGATATAACTAACTATACTCTAATTTTTATCTTTAATATTTTTTGTTTTTTTTTGTAAGATTGAAACGAAGTATGGAGTTTCGTGGAAAGGTGTTGATTTGCTGGAAACGAAGGAATATTTGTTAATCTAATTATATTTCTTTTCGTGAATTCGGGAATACCATCTGAGCTTATAATTAACCTAGTAAACACCTTCCCACGTGTATCAAACACGTAATCTTAACCGTCTATAATAGATATTCGGGTCAGGTATCACGGTCAGGAATATGGATATGTGTTAACCTTTAAATTGATGAAAGAAACGATTAAAATTTTTCTCTAAGTAGGAAAGTGTTGTCCTATTTTTTACTCTAACTTCGGACGTCTTTGTAATGAAAGAAAAAACCCTAAAACTTAAGAAACATCAGCAGATCAGATTACTCTCTACCAACAAATCATGATCGTTTTTAAACATCTTCAACAACAACACTATAACATAAGAATTTCTCCTCTCAAAAAAATAACATACCATGCTTTGCTCCAATGTGAAAATCATATTTTCAAGAAAAAGCATTTAAGGGGTCTGAAAAGGAATGCTAGAAAAATTGTAGATGATAGAAGCCATGTGAGGTCAGAAGGCCGGTTACAGTGAGAAAGTGTTTGCATTTTGAACTGATTTAATTTGTGTGTTTGCATTATGAGGAAAAATATATGTAGTGAATTAGTCAGCCGTGATGCAAAGCTTGTCATTCAATCTATCAACAGTCGTTCACTTTTAATTCAATGGGAGAATAGGAATCTAATAAAAGAGATCAAACACTTAATCTCTAGTTTTATTTCTTGTATTTTTGATTTTTTCAGCCGAGATGATAATCAAGTAGATGATGCTTTAGCTAAATCAGCTAGGGAATCATGTTTAACCTTTGAAAGTTTTAGTAACTTTGAAACTTCAATCTATAGTCTCCTAGCAGGAGACCAAAACTTTACTCATTAATAATAAAATTTTCAGTTATCAAAAAAAAAAAAAATGTAGTGAATTAGTTTTAATGTACATATTTCCCCCTTAAGTATGTTGTTTATCTTCAATTTCATTTTTTGTTTTTTATCAGCAGTTTCCTTGTGTCGGCGGGGATCCAGTATTTTCGCAGTCCTTATTTACGAGAAATTTGACCGAAGTAGAACTTTTCTCTATTGTTTTTGCTATGACATAAAAACACCATGTATTTACCAATATGTCCAATACCCCTATTTTTAAGTGATCCAGATTAACTTTTTTTTTTTTGAAGCATGCATATATTAATAAAGGAACTAAACTGTTATTGCACGAGGGAATGTAATTCCCTAGAGTCACTTAAGAGAATCCGATTTAGAAAATGCGGTTTTGCTTGATCCCAAATCGTTGTCGAGTAATTTCCTTCTTCGCTCCTATCTGCTGTGAAGTTTGTTATACCGTCATCTACCTGGTTGCCTTCTCTATAAGTGTGTTGAATGTGGCAGTAAGGTATTTGACGCATTCTTTGTTTGATTTCTGCTATCATTTGTGATATATACCAAGGAGCTTCCGCTAGAGTGTTGATGAAGCGCATTAGATTCTCAGAGTACGTTTCAAATATCACCCGAGGTCATTGTCTTTCCATCGCTATTCTGGTTTCTATTACGGTTTTTCATGTCTCTGCCGTCAGTGCAGTAGTTAAACCTAGATGTTGTGCAAGAGCCAATATGGTTTGTGTGTTTGAGTCCTTGCAAATGAATCCCTCTCCTTCCATACCTGGATGACCTCTAGCAGCTCCATCTGTGTTTATCTTTATCCAACCTGAATCTGGAGTAGACCATCCAACTTGAATGATTGTAGTTGGTATGGTGATGGTTGTTGCGATCCTGGATGTTGGATCTCCAGGCAGCACTGGTGGGGAAATCTTTCTTGCCCATTCAAATTCTTGTTGTTGTGTTAGGGTTGTCCTTAGGTTATCTTCATGATGATATTGGGATTGGTTGAAGACAAGTTCATTTCTGGTTGTCTATAGAGACCAGAAAAGAAAACAGAAAGATATGATGGAAAAAATATTTGCAGAAGCTTGCAGTAGATGCAATATGGTTGTTTGAGTATTTAAGGTGATTAGTTGGTTGTTATGTTGAATATGGTTTGTTGGTATGCGGTTTAAAAGGTTGGTCCATGCCGCGATAGCCACCGGACAATGAATACGCATGTGTGTCACCGTTCGGTCCGAGTTGCATCTAGGGCAGATGTTTAAGTTGGTGAGGTTGATGTGGTGTAATAAAGAGAAGGTTGGTAATCCTTCGTTGATAGCTTTCCACAAGAAAAACTGAATTTGTGGAGGACATGGTAAGTTCCATAGAAATTTGGTGGTTGGGAGGGGGTTTATGGTTGTATGGTTATCTTGTTGGGCTAAACAGTTATATCCAGAAGCAGTGGTGTATTTTACTAATTTTGAATGTGGCCAGATTATTTTATCCGGGTTGTTGTCAAGGGGAATGTGGATATTGATAATATGTTGTAGTGCATCAGGTGGAAGGTTGTTTAGCTGATCATGTTTCCAATTATGAGAAAGAGGGTCAATTATATCAGCTACAGTTTGGATTGGATAGCAATGGGTAGGATCAAGATTAGGAAAATGAGGCATCCAATTAGCTTGAATGGGAGTGTCTAAACCATTCCCTATGCGATGAAATAACTGTTGTTTTACGAAAGGTATAAGGGATGCCATTTGCTTCCATTGCGGCCTGGCATTAGAATGCAAAATGATCGTACCTTGAAAAATTGATTGATATTGGAGGTATTTATCTTTGTAGATACCGGTGCATATGGAATGTGGTTGATCATGAATGTTCCATAGTCTTTTCATAAGCAAAGCTTTATTGTGATGGCTACTCTTCCTGATGCCGAGTCCTCCTTTCACTATCGGTGTGTTGAGTTTGTTCCATCCCAGAGGGTGAAGTTTTCTAATAGAAGAATCATGCCCCCAGAAAAAATTTCTGGTAATCCGATCGATTTGTTTGTGAACATGAGCGGGGAAAAGTTGTGTTTGCATAAGGTGGTTGGAGGTTGGAGTTAAGGAGGTTTTAATGATAACTAACCTCCCCGCAGGTGTAAGGCATTTTGTTATCCATCCTTGAGATTTACGATCTATCCTTTGAAGTAAAGGTTCGAAAATGTGATGGGAGGTTCTCCCGTGTTTGAATTTGACTCCAAGATATATAGGAGGGGTTGAAGAGGTTGACATGTTGTAAAATTGGTATAGAGTATTTATGTCGTGTGGCTGTAATCTCGGATGGTGGATGATTACTGATTTGTCCGTGTTGATTATTTGCCCTGCCGAAGAGCCATAAGATTGATTTTTAGGTGGATATTACTTTCTTGGGAGGCTTTGTAGGTGATTAGGAGATCATCTGCATACATAAGATGTAATATGGGTGGTGCATTTTGCGATATTTTGAGACCTCGAACCAGATGTGTTGCTTCCAGTTTGGCAAGATTTTTAGATAGAATTTTGTTGGAAAAACTGGGTTGCAATAGAAGATGAAATAACACAGGAAGAGATTGTTGTACTCCAAACTTTCAAGGCTCATACGATTTCTTTTAGACAATTATTTCTACCCTCCCAATTAATTGGAGATTACAACAGGTATGTGAAATAATGCCTCCAGGATACAATGAAAGCCCTACAACGGAAATTGAATTCAAGGTTTGTACCCCTTGATCCAATCAAGAACACATGTGAACAAAACTTCTGATGATGCTTTAGAAAAGAGAGAAAACAGAAAAGGTTTTTTCGATATGTTTTCAACGAGTTATGGGAGATGCCATTTATAGAGGTTTTCGCATCTGTTGGGAATAGACATCTTTTCACCAACAGGTTTCTCTTCACGAAACGATGAGTCTCTTCATCATCGACATCAATGGCGTCTGTTGGATTTGAATATTCTGGATATGTTTGTAACGGTAGAAACAGTTACGTACCACCAAAAAATTCTTCCCGGGGCGTTGCCCCCTAGACCCCCCAACAGGGGCGGTTGAAAATATTCCAACAAATTTCAGCACATATAATGAAAATGTATGAAGATATGGGATCACCTTGTCTTATGCCTCTCGTCTGTGTAATGAAACCATGAGGGGTACCATTGATATTGATGGAGTATGTGATAGAGCTGATACATAGCATGATATAGTCCACAAATATTGCTGGGAAGCCTAATTTGGTGAAGGTTGTTTCAATGAAGCCCCAGTTAAGGCTATCATATGCCTTTTGGATATCTAGTTTAAGAGCAATTTTGGGCTCTTTGGTGATGGCTGAAGTTTTGATGTAGTGGCTCTCCTGCAATTGCGATGTTATCATGAATTGAGCGTTGAGGGACGAAGGCACTCTGATATGAGCTTATTAGAAATGGTAGAAGGGGTCGAATGCAGTTGACTAGAATTTTTGATATGATTTTGTAACAGACGTTGCAGAGACTGATAGGTCTGAATTGAGATGGTTTTGTTGGGTGGTCAACTTTTGGAATTAACGTAATGTTTGCGTGGTTCATGAGGGGGTGGATATTTAAAGAATTAAAAAAAACTTTGTACCATGTCTATTATTTGAGTGTGAGTGGTATCCCAGAAAACTTTGAAAAACTTACTTGTATAACCATCCAGTCCAGGGGCACTTTCTGAGTTGATGGAGAATAAAGCTTGCTTGATTTCTTGCACTGTTACTTCAGCCGAGAATGAATCACATTGTGTAGTTGTTAATCTTGGCGCTACTTCCTCAAATAGATCTTCATCTATAATTGTGTTCGGAGCTGTGTATTGAGTTCTGAAATGGTCCAGGATGAGCTGAATTACTTGATCTTTGTCGGAAACCCAGTTGTTTTGCGGATCTAGTAATTGTTGAATGTTGTTGTTGCTTTGGTGTGGAAGAATGTCGTATTATTATCTATGATCCAGATTAACTATTGTGCTGCATCAGAATTTTTCTGATTAACCAAGGAACCTTGTATTTGCAAGGATTTTAATTTTACAATCTTTTAGCAAGGAAATGAAAGGGCATTGTTATTGGCCTAGGGACATAGCTCTTCGGTGTTAAGGAAGTGTTTGCATTTTGAACAGTTGATCAGCAATTTAATGGGCTTTATCAAACCTAAAGATCCTCACTAACAACGAAATGGAATCCATGGAGGCAGATAATTTGGGTAACCGGCTTTTGACCCTAATAACCACCTCCAATCAATTCCTTTGACAGGTAAACCATCTCTTCTTCAATCAAAACTTCCTCAACAGTCACATCTCCTCCGGAATCCCACGTCCCTTCCCCATTGGGAGTTGGACTGAAAGGTGGAGTCATAAGGCGTTGGACACAAAACGCTTCACTAATATGGAGAAAATATTTGATGAGGGCATATATAGATGGGGGCTTGGGGGCGAATGGGAACCCGACACTTGTCTCTCTTTTTCTTACTGTATTTAGCTAATTAAAATGTTGATTTTGTACACCCGAAAATACCCTTTCCTAAATCTAATCAAATCTTATTAGTTTTAACCTAATAATACATCAAAAAAAATTCTCAATACACCGATCAAAAAAAAAGTCTCAGTATATATCATAAGCAAACTTCAATTTTCTCTTCCCATACTCAGATTTTTCTGTGTTAATCGTCTTCGAAAAATCTTGACTTGCTTCATGGACTGTGTCTGGTTGTTTATCAGGCATAAGCCGTGGAGAGTAATCAATTTCCTCGTTTTACCATCTTGATCTCCTCTAATTAATTACTTTTCATTACTCTGTTTTGGACCTTTGGAAAAAAAATTGCTACCTTAAATATACAATCTTCAGTTTCGTTTTTATAATTTTTCTTTTTTGATATTGACGACGATGGTTGGGTTGATTGTTAATTACAGTAGCAACTAGCAAGATGTACCTAGACTTGGCAAGAACTCTAACACTCAAACCCTGACCATCTAAGGCGTTGCTTCTCAGAAACTGTGAGTCTGATCATCCTTCTTTTCTCTACATGATTAAAGAGCTATGTTTTCTTATTTGATAGTGGACTTTTGTTGGGGGCAAATCGGGTGTACAAATTAAAGAAGTTAATTAGCTAAAAACAGTAAGAAAAAGAGAGACAAGTGTCGGGTTCCTATTCGTCCCCCGTGCCCCCATCTATATTTGCCCCCATCAAATATTTTCTCACTAATATGACTTCTCATGGACCATTGCGATGTTTCAGAACTAACACCATTCCATCCCTATATATAGTACAAGAATTTTGCTACAATTCACTATGTTTTTTTATTTTATTTGGATTCTTCTTTGTTTATGCATCCACAGCAATCTTCAAATGCTGAACCGTGAAGAAGAGATTATCAAGATGGAAACATTCAAAGATTTAGATAATCTTAAATCATTAATAGGAACTGTTAGCACGTTTGAAAAATGCTATCGACGATTACCGACTCTAAATGTGAGTATCATTGACGTTTTTTTTTCAATTTGGAATCATTGATTCCTTTTTTAGAATCCTAATGTCGTTGTTTCTGGTGATTAGTTAGATGAGGGTGAAAAAGTTACGTTGAAAAAGATTTTAGACGATGCTCTAAAAGAAGTGCTTGAATCCCATATTGTAAAGGTAACATTCAAACATCTTGCGAGGCTTTATCTTTTCTAGTTAATTTCTTATGTATATTTTTTTGTCTAATGTCTAAATATCTGATTTTCAAACAGATAACTGGGGAGCAATCAAGTGCTTCTACACTGGCTGGAGAGGACGTTGGATCTGGCCGACAAAGAGAGTATAGGCAACTGAGACTGTCATGCTGCCACCATCAACGAAATTGCGCCAGCAGAGTGGAGGCGAGATCCAGTCTGAGGAGAGGAAGGGCAAAGAACTCGGACTAAGAGGCGCTATCCATTCCTTGGTCTTCCAGAAGTTTATTTTTCTTGTTCTTGTTTGTCAGTCTGTTTTATTTTCTTGCTTTTGTAAGTTTAGCTATTTGGAGGTTGGTGTACAATCACTCCTCTAAGTACCTTGTATCCTACTCTTGTTTCTGTTTTTTATTTTTCTTTCAATGAGTTAACATCATAATTGCATTTGATGGAAATGTGAACAATATCGACACTTAGGGTTACTGTATTGCAAATGATCGAAAAGAGTTTTCATTTCCAGCAGATTTCATTTGAATGGTAAAAAATGGATCGGTGAAGATAAGGGTTACCCACCCGGAGGGCTAGTAAAATAAGATTGATGATAGATTTACTGTGCGGATGGAAGAAAGCAGATTAACATCAACTGCGAATTCAAAAATCTAGATTTTGAATAGATTTATAGTGGATACGATCTAGTTATTCTTAGAATCATTGCGATGTTTGATGAAACATTTATAAAACATTGTGATGTTCCATCAGACATAGTGATTATTCATAACTCTTGACACATTCACATCCCTCACTGTGTTTTCTATAAGGGATCTTTCTTCTAATAAAAAATTTGGTTCAAGGTTTTTATTAGGAATTATAACAGTGTATTTGTCAAGTCAACATCAGTTGACTTGACCAGTCTTTGTAATATGTAAGTGTGTGAAGAGTCTGTGTCATTGTCTGAATACTACAGGATGATTGACTCATAAATACTCAATCATCCACCCTGTAATAGTTATCATCTTGAATAAAATCTTTACAAACTTTCTCATGGTATCATTCAGGTTGATCCAGAGATTCTAAAATTTTTCTTCTGCTTTATCAATATTCTTACACAAACAAGTTTTCAAGCAGATCAGTGAATTATCTATACAAATTTTTCAATAATCTTTTCATAGCTTCATCAACTTTTTCAACAAATTTTTCAAGAACAAAATTAGGGTTCTTTTTCCAGATCGACAAATTTTTCTAATCATCTTTCATGTCCCTTCTTGTCTACACTAGACGAAGAAATATGGCACAAACTTCCGCTGCTGCTCAGGGTAATTTTACTATACCGTTTACAAACATTGCTAATTTTGTTTCATCAAAATTAGATTCATCAAATTTTCTTCTATGGCGTGATCAGTTCGAGTCGATTTTATATTATGTTTCTTTGTATGGATATGTTAATGGGGAAGAGGTTGAACCAGAGAAACAACTTATGATTGATGGTATTCCTACACTCAATCCCAAATGGGTGTATTGGAAGAAGACAGATTCCTTTGTTATGAGCTGTCTAAAAGCTACTTTTACTCCTTCTGTTTCTGGAGATGTATTGGAGTCCATTCGACTGCAAGAGAAATTTGGTCCTTTCTTGAAGTAAGCTTCAAGAATCAATTCATGGCTAGAAAAAGTATGTTGAGGAATCAATTACATAGCTGCAAGAAAGGTAATTCTACAATACTTATTTACCTTCAAAATTTAAAGTCTATTGTTGATTCTTTAGCTGCCATAGGGGAGAAAGTGGGTGAATCAGATTTGGTCATGTATGTGTTGAATGGACTAGGAAGGGAATATGATGGTTTTGTGATTTCTGCTCAGAATAGAGAAGTTCCCTTTACCTTTGCTGAGTTAAAACCAAGATTACTAAACCATGAACAATGGTTAGTTGATCAACATCAAAATACTAGTATGTTCTTTGATTCACAAAACTCTTCTGCTTTATATTCAAGAAATGGTTCTCATAATGGTAACAATAATGGAAATAATGGATATGGGAGAGGAAAGAATAAGAACACAGGAAATGGTAATAGAAATAATAGAAATGCTCAAAGTTGGAGGTCAAATGGGTCTAATGATGGTAGTTGGAGGTCAAATGGATCTAATGATGCTTCTTATTCTGGTACTGCAAATGGAAGAAGAGATTTTTCTCAAATTGAGTGTCAGATATGTAGAAAGAGAGGACATTATGCTAGTAGATGTCACTTTAGGCATTATCCACCACCATCTTCTTCTGGCAGTAGTTCTGCAAATGTGGCTCAGCAGCAAAGTTTTTCATCTATGGGAGAAGATATACATCTTTCAAATTATTCTGCTCCTTCAACATACGAGACTCCACAATGGCTTGTTTTTGATTCTCGAGCTCTCGCTCATATGACAGGAATGATGGTCTTCTTCAACATTCTTCTACTTACGAGAGGCAAGGATACAGTTCAAGTTGGCAATGGTAAGTCTCTTACTATTTGTTCTACTGGTTCTTCTACTATTCAAACACCTAAAACTAGTTTTAGGCTCTCCAATGTTTTAGTGGTTCCAGATATGAAACATAACCTGTTATCGATAGCAAGATTTATAAGAGAAAATCATTTTATTTCAAATTACATCCTTATGGTTATGAAATTAGGGATTTAAGAACACATGCTTTGCTTGCTCATGGAAATGTGGTTAACAATTTGTATCTTATTTGTCATTCTGTTTTGTTTTCACCCTCAAATCTGTCATTGTCTGTTTCTTTATCTGCTCATTCACAGGTTTGGCATGATAGATTAGGTCACCCTTCTAGTGTTATTGTTCAAAAATTACATTCTTCTAAGCATATTGTTTTGTCAACTCCTCTTCCTTCTTATCTTTGTCATCCTTGTCAGCTTGCTAAAAGCAAGAGATTACCTTTTCAATTATCTGCTTCACATGAAAATAAACCTTTGTCACTCATTCATTGTGATATCTGGGGTCCAACTATTCCTTCTTTAAAAGGTTATAAATACTATATTATTTTCATTGATGATTTTAGTAGGTTCAATTGGATTTATCCAATGGAACTGAAATATGATGCTTCACAATGTTTTACTCACTTTAAAAAGCACACTGAAAATCAATTTTCTACAAAAATCATCTCTTTTCAAGTTGATGGTGCTGATGAGCTTGTAAAGGGTCCTTTTAAATCTATTCTTGAACAAAGTGGTATTTCTCTTAGGATTTCTTGTCCTAAAACCCCAGAGCAGAATGGTCTAGCTTAAAGAAAGCATAGACACATTACTGAAATGGGTAATACTTTATTGTTTAATGCTTCTTGTCCTAAAGAAATGTGGTATGATGCTTTCTTAACTGCCACCTATCTTATTAATAGAACTCCTGCAAAATTTTTGAATTTTAAATATCCTTTTGAAGTTTTGTTCGGTACTATTCCGGATTATTCTTATCTTAAGATTTTTGGTTCTGTGTGCTATCCTAATTTGAGTTATGCAAGAGTTGATAAACTATCTCCTAAGTCTGTCAAATGCATCTTTTTGGGATATAGTTATTTTCATAAAGGTTATAAATGTTATAATCCAGAGACTAAAAAGTCTTATATTTCAAGAAATGTTGTTTTTGATGAAACTCAGTTCTATTTTCCTGATTCTACTTCTCCAATTGAAACTTCTATTTCTTCTTCTTTGCCTATTCAAGATCATTCTTTATCAGAATCATCTCCTACTTCTACTATAATAACTAGGTCCCAAAAAGGTGTTTCTAAAGCAAAATAATTTCCTGATTATGTTGCTCATTTTTCTATTAAATATCCTATTTCCTCTGCTTTTACATCTTTGTTAGCCACAGTTTCTGAGCCAAAAACTTTTAAGCAAGCAATGGATGATCCTAAGTGGCAAGTTTCCATGAAAGATGAGTATGTAGCTCTTAGAGAAAATGATACTTGGGAATGTAGCACCAGAACCTCACATGAATATTTTGGGCTGTAAATGGGTTTACAAGGTGAAACAAAAATCAGATGGTACCATTAATAGATTTAAGTCTAGACTTGTTGCAAAGGGTTATGATCAGCAGGATGGTGTGGATTATACAGAGACCTTTAGTCTTGTAGTTAAAGCCACAACTGTAAGAATTGTTCTTTGTATGGCATTAACATATAACTGGCAGATTAGACAATTAGATGTTAGTAATGCTTTTCTCCATGGATATTTGGATAAGGATGTTTACATGACACATCCACAAGGATTTATTAATCCAGATTTTCCATCTAATTATGTGTATCATTTGAAGAAAAGTTTATATGGGTTGAACAAGCTCCTAGAGCTTGGTTTCATAGGTTCAGTTCATTCTTGATTGCTTATGGTTTTAAAAAGGCAGTGTCAGATAATTCCATGTTTGTATATTCTTCAACAACTGGAATGCTTGTTCTTTTACTTTATGTGGATGATATTTTACTCACTGGCAGTTCTTCTCTTATGCTTGATACTTTGATTACTGCTTTGAAACAAGAATTTGCAATGAAGGAATTAGGTGATTTGGGTTATTTTTTGGATATTGAAGCACTGAGAAGTTCAGATAGTATTGTTTTAACACAGAAAAAGTATACTTTGGAGTTATTAGCTAAAGCACATATGCTTGACAGTAAACCTTGTGATACTCCTGTTACAAAAGGAGCCAGAGTATCTTTACATGATGGAACTAAGTTGGTAAATGCTAGTGAGTGCAGGAAAATTGTAGGTACTTTGCAGTATTTAACTATTACAAGGCATGATATTTGTTTTGGAGTGAATTATGTTTCTCAATTCATGCACTCTCCATCAGATACTCATTTACAGTTAGTTAAAAGGATATTGCGATATTTTAAAGGCACTGTTGGTTTAGGCATTACTTTGAAGAAAGATAGTTTACAACATTTGAAAGCTTATACAGATTCAAATTGGGCTAGATGTCCAGATACAAGGAGATCTACTTCTGGTTATGCAGTGTATTTGGGTAATAATTTAGTGTCTTGGTCTTCTAAAAAGCAGCCTACTGTGTCTAAATCTTCAGCTGAGGCTGAGTATAAATGCATGTCAGTTGCTTCTGCAGAGTTAAAGTGGTTTTCTGACTTATTGTCTGAGTTGAATATTAAAGTTACTACTCCAACATTGTTGCTTTGTGATAACAAAAGTGCTTTGTCCTTAACATCTAATCCTGTTTTTCATGCTAGGACAAAGCACATAGAGATACAATATCATATTATAAGGGAGCTGCTGGAGCAAGGTTTTATGAAGCTTCAACATATTGCTACTGAAGAACAGGTTGCAAATATTTTTACTAAAGGATTGTGCTTTCCTACTTTCTCAAGGCTTTTGAAGTCACTCATGGATACTATCTTGGAGGATGCTTCTCAGAGTTCTTGCACACTTACTGATGGTGTTACTTAGTATTGTTTTTCCTTCAGTTCTTTTGTTTACTGTTTACAAACTGCTAATATGTGATCTTATCAGTTTGAGGGGGTGTATTAGGAATTATAGCAGTGTATTTTTCAAGTCAACATCAGTTGACTTGACTAGTCTTTGTAATATGTAAGTGTGTGAAGAGTCTGTGTCATTGTCTGAATACTACAGGATGATTGACTCATAAATACTCAATCATCCACCCTGTAATAGTTATCATCTTGAATACAATCTTTACAAAATTTCTCAGTTTTATGTTGAATAGATTACATAAAAATTTCTAATTTAAACAAACAATTGCGGGCGGAACCATGATTTTCTAAATGGGGTGTAAAAAAAAATTTGTCGCAACAAGTCAATGTGGAGAAAACCAAAAACATCGTACATGCCTTCTCCTAAGTCAGACTCGTTTCCCCTTTCCCATACTCGGCTTCCAGATTTCCTAGACCTCCTTGGGGACGATTCTTGCCCCACTGAAATGCTTCCATATTGACTGCTGCAACTATCAATGAAATATTCTTGAGAGAAACACCGACTCATCCCAGTAATGATACGATCCTTCTTTAACAACAGAGATAAAGAGTTTACCAAAACCACCAGCGTAAAAATGACCTCAGTAGTCGCTGAGTACCTTGAAGGAGTTATTGGGCTCTCGATCTCGCGCTTTGCTCAATATTTGCAAGCACATTCGATATGGTTGAACTTCTTCTTGTTTCTGGCATTCAGATCCCGAAAATGCCTGCCGGAGCTCCCTATAATTCGAGAAATTGTTGAAGTTCAACAAAATAGAACAAAACAAAAGAATTAACTAGTACTGCTGATAAAGCAAACAGAAGCTCTCTTTTTTTTAAGGGATGGCCCGAATGGGGTATACCAAGACGAAGAGGAGTGGTTCTAGATAAAACAACTGACGCTTTGCAATCCAAATCACAAGTTTAATAAGTTAACACTAAATTTCAACAAGATAATTGATACTAATGCTTAAAAAAATACTTTTTAAAAAAACTTAATATACGATAGCTTAAGCAAAATTGAAAGACGTGCGAGTTCTTTTAAAAAAGAAAGAAAAAAAAACTAAAACGTGTTCTTTGGAATAGAGTAATGCTTCATGTTTTCTCTTTTTAACCACTCCTTTTTAGTTTTTCTTTTTCTTTCTTTTTTAAAAGAACACTTACGGCTTTCAACTTTGCTTAAACCACTGTATATTATTCTTTCTTTTTATAGAAAAGAAAGAAAAATAAAAACTAATATGTGTTCCTTGGAGTAGAATAATGCTTCGTGTTTTCTCTTTTTAATCACTCTTTTTTAGTTTTTTTCTTTCTTTTTTAAAAGAACACTTCTTTTTTTCTTTTTCTTTTTTTAAAGAAACTTAATATACAGTAGTTTAAACAGAGTTGAAAGCCGTACGTGTTCTTTTAAAAAGGAAAAGAAAAAGAAAAAGAAAAACTAAAACGTGTTCCTTGAAATAGAATAATGCTTCATGATTTATCTTTTTAATCACTCCTTTTTGGTTTTTCTTTTTCTTTCTTTTTTTAAAAGAACACTTGCGCATATTAAGTTATTCTATTTTTCTTTTTCTTTTTTAAAGAAACTTGGGCTAATGGTTTTGGCATGAAGAACAGCAACAGAAAGACAATGGCCAAAAATTATCTTCGAAATGAACTCAGAGAACCTTTTGCTCTTCATTACATCCCTAATTTACCTCCTCGGCACATATCAGGGATGATTGAAGAAATAAAGAATAAAATACAACAGAAACCAAATATTGTCATCCGACACAACTATATGGAAGGAAATCAAGCAGCAGATGGCCTGGCCAATCATGCAGCAGATGGAAGTCAAATGAAAATTTTCTCAACCAAAATTTAGGACCAAACAATCCCATATAAACAGATTGAACCGAATCTCGTGCAATGAACTTCTGCACTAACTTCCAGATCTATCAAATTGTTAAATGCATCCAACTTACTTAGAACCCAACCATTAAGAAAAACAAAGCGTACCATGCACTGCATTCAAGTAAAAGAAAACATAGCAAAACGAAGCCGATACTTCAGCAATGCCATCTTTATGGGCAACAAAATCACCAAGAGTATTTGAAGTATTTAGGCAAACCATAAAGAAGCCACACCCACGATACATTTTAAGAAGCTTTACATTAAAAAGCTTTTCAAAAAGCCTGATTAGGAAAAATGTTCTAAAAGAGAGTCAAATGGTAGGTTCTTGCCCTAGAAACCTGGAGAAAGTAAGGTGATTGTATGAACTTCTCTTGTAGATTTAATCTCACTTAAATTCGTAACTACATACTCCGTCTTTGTTGATAGGTGTTCTGCATGTTCTTCAATATCTTTCAAAGCTCTACCGGATTTGGTTCTGCAATTTATGGAGTTTAAGATTAGATAACAAACCTTTTGTTTTAGCAAAAGGTCTCCCAAGCCTTTGGTGGTCTACGCACTGGAAGCTGTATATAACAAAGTAAAATGCACACATCATAGTTAGTCAGGTGACAAGTCAAGCAAACAGAAGCTTATTCATCAACGAAAACATACCGGCTTTTCCGTGGGCAACCTGGTGGTTGGTGGAGGCAAAGTAACTACAAGGACCATCTAGATCTTCTCTTGTTGGTATATTAAAAACAGCTTTCGCAATTGGCTTGAACAGCTCAGCCCCACCTTTGCAGAAGGGAAAAATATCGTTTGGTCCTTTTTAGGTGGGCCCATGTCAGTTTGGTCCTTTGGGAAAATGCCTTTACTGTTTGGTCCATAATTATTTAAAAATATTAAATGGACCAAAGAACCCTTTCGTGTTAATTCCAACTTATTTTTTGCAGCAGTTCATTCGTCAAAATGAAGTCCTGTTAATTTCTACTTAATTTTTCAGAAATCACCTAAAAAAACAGAGTTCATTCAAGAAATGAACTCCATATAAAAAGCTAAAAAAACAGAGTTCGTTCCAAAAATGAACTCCATATAAAAACCTAAAAAAAACAGAGTTCATTCCAGAAATGAACTCCATATAAAAACCTAAAAAAACAAAGTTCATTCCAGAAATGAACTCCATATAAAAAGCTAAAAAAAACAGAGTTCATTCCAGAAATGAACTCCATATAAAAACCTAAAAAAACAGAGTTCATTCCAGAAATGAACTCCATATAAATACCTAAAGAAACAGAGTTCATTCCAGAAATGAACTCCATATAAAAACCTAAAAAAACAGAGTTCATTTATGGAATGAGCTGCAGCATCATCATCTTCATCTTCTTCGACGTCTTCAACAGCAGCAGCAACATCGTCGTCTTCAAACACCTGACAATTCAAGATCTAAAAACATAGTTCCTAAAAAAATCAAAAATCCATAAAAAAAGATTCATAAAAATCAAAGTTCATCTTCATCAACACGAGATATTCAACACGAGTTCACCAAAAAGCAAGATCCATAAAAAAACACCATCGTTTTCATCAGCAACAACATCATCATATTCATCATCTTCTTCAACTTCAACATCATCTTCTTCATCATCGTTATCGTCTTTATCATCTTCAACAGCAGCATCAGCAAAAAAAAACACACAAAACTATTCGTCTTCAACAGCAGCAGAAAGAAATTATTCATAAATCAATCATAAACAATCTTCATCGTCTTCAATAGCAGAAAGAAATCTCACTGTCTTCCATAATCAATCTTCTTCATCTTCATAAAACCCTAGAAAAAAATTGTTTATCGTTTTCATCGTCTGCAAACAAAACAGACGCACAAAAAAAGAAGAAGAAAAAGGAAAGAGAAAGTAGATTTGAAAAAAGAGATATTTTCTCTTGATATTGCCTATATATATGGTCCCAAATTAAAGGGTATTTCTGCCACTATAAAAGGAAAATTACGACATCCATGACGTCATCCCGCGTGGGTATTGTCCACCCTAGGACCAAATAATAATATCTAGGATCAAACAATAATATATATTTTAAAAAAGGACCAAACAGAAAGTTGACTGGGTCAACTGGACTAGACTCTTTCTAATATATTATTTCTAGGACCTATTGGTATATCCTACTTTGCAAAAACCAACTAATTCCTTACTAGTAAAGCTTTCCATAACTTGAAATCCTAAAGATTGGAAGTTCAGAATCCCACTGAAAGAAACAAAGTAATTTGCTATCACATCATTAAAGCAACTAATTTGCAATTCACAATATTGGGCAAAAAGTGATTTCTATTCAAAACCCACATAATAAATTCGCAATACATAAAGTGACCATTGAAGACAACCCAGTGTAGACCTAAATTCTAGTAGTAGTCCTTTCCACCAAAAAACTACAAAAATCAATTTGGAACAAAATAAGATACCCAAACCAAAATTAAGTGAATAGCACAAAATTAAGCATCATGTGAGTACAAAAGAGTTTCCGGCATTCTATTTCCAGATAGACAGAGACTTGCACATGACTTCAAAATTATTGTATTTCTCACATATTGTTATAGTAATTCCAAAAGAATTTTTTTCAAAGTGGATATGTGAAGTAGTTAAAAGCTCCCATCCTTTCTTCTGTCATATTTCGCCATAGCAGAAAAACAATATCTATACACAATCGTGGTGATTATGTTTAAGGTAAAGATTTTATTGAGCAAGGAAAAAAAAAAGAGATACAAGAAAAAGGGAAAACTTGGCTAAACCAAGCCTGACACAAGAGAGTAAGCAAATACTATTGCTAAGAGGAAAGACCGAAC
Source organism: Papaver armeniacum (assembly GCA_023531295.1). Classification (NCBI taxonomy): domain Eukaryota; kingdom Viridiplantae; phylum Streptophyta; class Magnoliopsida; order Ranunculales; family Papaveraceae; genus Papaver; species Papaver armeniacum. Next base: position 231,076 of record JAJJWW010009709.1, read on the forward strand.
GATACAATCAAACTTGCTTACTTTGCATTTGCATCCAGAGGCATTTCTAGGCATTATCACACTTGCAGAAACTTGGGAAGTGGTGATATATGTCAAACCTATATAGTATATACACAGTCGAAACCCATTAGCTTCAAGATAGAAGTTGCTAGTGGTTACTCAATATCACACAAATAAACATTACGCTTCAGATAGCCATCCACACATGTGATCTTACATGTAGGAGCAAAAAGGTAGGTATCAACCAAATTGATTGCTCGAATAGGATTGCTTTCTTTGACAGTTGCCACCACTTATGTCTTTACAGACCAACCTTAAAGAACCAATGAACTCATGTTATAAAGCTGTGTTAGATATCTGTCAACACAAGATATTCCCGTAGACTTTGTTGTTAAATCTTAAACTAGAAATAAATCAAATAAATCCACAAGGTCTCTGAGTTACAAGCTGACAGTATATGTGACTATACCTGATTGCTCTGCTAACATAGTTCGCAAAAGCCAATTACCAGGTGCTAAATAGACTAGAATGAGACACTTCGTAGCTTAGTTCATATCACTACTCACTATACAAGTACGGCCATAAAAGCTAAATTTGTCCTAAAATAAGATGCTCTGAGATAAAATTGGATTGGTCCTTAACTTCTTTTTCAAAGTTTTAGGCTAATTTTATTCACTTATGGTTTAAGAATCAAACAAGCGTCTGCACTGACTTCACAGAGCACATTTCTCGAACAACATCTTGCAAGCATAATACACAAAACTATTCTTGTTCTATTACATTCACCAAAAAATCTTGAGTCTTGACTATATACTAAAAACGAAAAGAAATTGAGAACTGGTAAATTACTAAATAATTTAAGATATATGACATACCATCAGTCATCTAGATAATGGAAACATATTTACCGTCATTCACACGATCATAACCATAGAGATGCTTCCATGAATGAGTCTGGTCATCATAGACAACCTTGTCCTTCTTGCGGTTCTTAATACTACAATAAGTAGAAAATGAAATTGAAAATCACATTTCGCATATCTGGCACTGTCTACGAAAGATCATTCAACTACTTTTAATTTTTTCATGCAGGACGATAATTGATTTCGTAGTTTTTGGATCTTTAGATCGGATAACAAACCTTTTGTTTTGGCAAAGATCTCCCAAGCTATAGGTGGTCTGCACACAGGAAGCTGTAAATAACACAGCATAGTTAGTCAGGTGACTCAAGCAAACAGAAGCTTATTCATCAACCAAAACATACCGGAAGAGGCTAAACTAAGCAATCAAGTAGTTCTGAAAGGATGACTGCAATTAGTTACAAGAGTGTGTGATCTATATGGCATGTGTCAGTTCCCAATGCCTGCAACTGATTATATTCAACAGCTCATTTACAGATTTAGCACCATAACACCACATGTGCATATACTAGTAAATACAAATACGGTATAGAAGATTCAAAAAGGTTAAGATTTTATTGATGAAGGAAGAAAAAAAAATACAAGAAGGGGGCACCAAACAAGTGCACCGTAAAAGAAAAAAAAACAGGGAAACTTGGCTAAACCAAGCCTGACAGAAGAGAGTAAGCAAGATTATTGCTAACAAGAACAAGGAAGAAAGACGAGCAGAAAAAACATTAAGGCAGAATGTTGTCTCGCCTACAACATTAGAACTCTAACATATGAAGTTCTATTTGGTTGTCTTATTCCAACAAGTATCGAAGACCATCAGTTGCCACCAATTTTGATAACACCTAAGCCAAGTAGGAGTGAACTCATGACATAATAATGGATACAAATCAGAATCACCATCGGCGCCACGTCGACCGTTGCCACTCTCACAATAGAACCCAGTAAGGTGAACACTCCGGGGGCAACCCAGTAAGGTGAACACTCCGGGGGCCAAGAACTGACAAAGTCACGTCAACTTCTTCGTCAAATTGATGATTTAAAGATAATGACTCAATCTTGTCCGGCAATAATGCACATGATAAAATTGGACATTTGCCGGCAATTTTGCACTCAACTACACTTCTCTTTGTTAATATTCCCGAGCCCAGGGTTGCCTGCATAATCAAGTTGTTATAAGTAAAATTGGTAGTTAAACTACTGAATCGGTTAAAAAACAAGAGAAGTTGTGAGAAATAGAAAGAAAGAGTAACCTGGGTAATTAGAATATTTCCTTGAGTATCATGACAATGAAGAACGAAGGGTTTCCCAGGTTTGATTTCGATACCTAAAACAATAATAAGTAACAAAAGAATCAATCAAACATGGGAATACTTATAAATACAGGAATCAGAAAAGTGGAAATGATTTTTACCCCAAATCTGGCAACATAACCAACTTCGCCCCCATCAATACAGAACTCGGGTTTACTTTGTGGCTTCTTTTTGTCAGTTTTAGTATGAGGAAAGGAAGATGTTGCAGCATCTCCTATGCATGTCTAGGAAAGAGAACAGAAAAAATTCCATTGAACTAGTTAGCCAGGAACCACAAGAATTTCCTTAAGAGACTAAACAAATAACTGAAACAGTAAAAGGAATATTATACCCGTCTTCCGTCAAGACCATGCATGGTCTGGAAGGTATCAATTTCGAACATGTAAGCAGCATTGGCAGTCTTCTTTAAATGTGAAATAAAGAACATAATTAGATTTCAGATTTATATCATGAGTCCAGTTTAATACCAAAGGTACTTGTTTTACTTACACTAACAAGATCCACATTGATGCAACTGCACCCATGCAAAGGCATGTGGACATTCCGCCATACATGTCGAGAAGTGTCATATATGTCAAACCTATATAGTATATACACAAAATTGTAACCCATTAGATTCAAGATAGTGGTTACTCAATATCACACAAATAAACATTACGCTTCAGATAGCGATCCACACGTGATCTTGATCTTACCTGTAGGAGCAAAAGGTAGGTTATCAACCATTGCTCGAATATGAATGCTTTCTTTGCCACCACTTATGTCTTTACAGGCCAACCTTTACTCATGTTATAAAGCTGTGTTAGATATCTGTAACATAAGACATTTCTGTAGACTTTGTTGTTTAATCTTAAACAAGAAATAAATCAAATAAATCCGCAAGGTCTCTGAGTCACAAGCTGAGAGTATATGTGACTATACCTGATTGCTCTGCTAACTTTTGTTGAGATGGTCTCATCCCACCATAGTCGTCCGAGAAATGGAGGTAGATCTGGCATCTGGAACATAAAAAAAAATAAAAATATATATAGATTAGTTATTAAACAATCAATGATTTAATAATTAACAAATATATTATGTGAGTAAAACTTACTGTTGTTTGAGAGGAAATACAATCATGCTTTGTATACAAAACATTTTTTCTTCCTCCTCCGGTTTCCCATGGAATATAATTCATTTTTTAGAATGGAACGGTGATTGTAACCCTAACAAGATTTATAAGGTGATTCTGCTGCTGATAACTATTTATAAGGTTATCATACCTAAATTATAATTCTAAATTTTTTTTAACCCTAACAAGATTTTTCAACCTTATTAAAAACGTGGTGAAAAGAGCTATTTCCGGCTAAAAACCAAAAAACGTGGTAAAATAGAATAATATCCGGGTGAAAAAGGAAAATACAATTTACCATTTATTCACCATGCTATTGAATACGTGGTAAAATAAAGAAATATAGCCGAGTAAAAAAGGAAAAATGCAATTTTCCATTTATGGAGACTCACTTACATGTGGACATTTTTAAAGTTCGACAATTAATTAAGGCCGGGCGGTCTGTCCTGGCCCGACTTACTTGATGCATAACAAACCTGGTAAAATAGAATAATATCCTTGACAAGTAAATTTAAAGCTATTCTATATCAGTAGTAGTAAGGTTGGGAAAGTGGAGGACACTTTGAATAAATTTACATATTGACAGCCTATTGAAAAGTAGATATCACCGGCAAGTTGAACTTATGCATAACTAAGGGATAGATGAATGATGAAACAAATGCATACAGTAAATCAAAGATTGGTCGACAGTGGGCTTACCTTGTTCACGTCAACTATTACATGAGAGTGCATGGAAAAGAGCTTGTTGAGAACTTTACCCGTCTGCTCCATCTCCACAGAGCCCATTCCTTTTATATTCGTGTCAACTAGAGAGGCAAGCAAATGTCACTCAACAGGAGAGGTAAACAAGCAAAAAAAAATCAACATAAGCGTTCAAGTGGGTAATTTACTTATGTTAACCTGTTAAAAGAAACCAGTGAAATTGGCAAAGATTCATTAGGAAAGAAAAAAACATAATTTTTGACAGAGCAGTGAAACATCAGCTTAGCTGCTACAAAATGGCAGCATGCCAATTTCTGATCACCAAGACCAAAAATAAACCATCAAAAGTTTTGAAGCAAACAGATAATGACAGTCTGAACAAATGATTTTGTCACTTTAGATGCTGCAGGTGGGCTGTAAACAACACATCTAAATAGTGAATGTAAAGTTGTTGTTTTCCTGAAAAAACAGGGTTTCGATTCAAACTCAGCTGCCTTTGCTGTTCCAACTTTTCGTCAATTTTTTTAGCCACAACCTGTATTGAACAAAGTAATTTGCACGCGTGCATAAGTATTTGTACTGAAAACATGAATAAAAAACAATGAGCGAACAACTGCATGTGATTGATCGAGAATAAATACCTCTAAGCATTTTTTCAATGAATCCATGTCATCTGTCAATTGTTCTTGTTCTTCTTTTTGGTGATCTTCTGGTACAGGTACATCTCCTAGTATCTCTCGTAATTTCATGATGTAAAAACATTCCCACTGTTGGCTTGCTAGCATCATCATATGCACTGGTGATGTCTCTTTCAACTGTTCTTTGCAGCAGCCAGCTTTTACGTTCCTCCGGAAGAGGAAGCGCGTTAAGAGACTCACAAAAATCCAACGTTGTAGCTTTCGACTTTAAACATTCCTCTGGAAGGAGGAGGAGAGACTTATTGAAATCCGATATTGTAGCAGCTTTCATCAGTGACTTTAACAAATCCAACATTGCAACTTTAATCTGCACATATATAATATTCAAGCAAATTAATTATTACATTCCGGTCAAAAAGAAGAAAAGAACAATCAAAAAATAAAAAATCAAGAATATATACATGTATGTAACCTTGAAAAATTGTTTTTTGGCTCTATTAATTAAGTTGAATTGACCTCTTGTATTCATGATCATAAACATAATCACAAACATGATTAATTCAAAAGATAAAGAAGAGTTCGAGATTTTGTATACCTATAAGCAATCGAGTATTCCTTACGGCCTTCTCTAGGAGACATGGTTGCTTCTTTTCTTTCTTTCTTTCTTTCTTTCTTTTAGGGTCTGTTCTCTTTTGTATATTCTGTGCGAAAGGGATAATCCCAAATGGGGTAATGGGTATGCAAATGCAGATAATGAAAGCTTAATGACTTGCAGAGAACAATAATAGCAAGGTCGGTTCTCTTCTGCTACATTCTTGAACAAGCTACATAGAGAACAATAATAGCAGGGCTGGCTAGAGCTGAAATGAAGATGATGATAAATTTTTAGACGATCCCTTACCTGGTGACTTTTTAGATGATCCACTTGATGACGGTTTCTTAAACGATTTCCCTGATGCTGGCTTTAACTTGTTGGCATATGGTGATGCTTCCCATTCTCATCATTATACAAGTTGACAGCCTGCTGAAAAGTACATATCACCGGTGAGTTGAAATTCTGCATAAGTAAGGAATAGGAGAATGGTAAACCCAACGAGTAAATCGAAGATTGGTCCGCGGTCAACTTACCTTGTTCACGTCAAGTATTTCATGAAAGTGCTTGGAAAAGAGCTAGTTGAGAACTTTATCAGTCTGCTACCTCTCCAAAGATCCCATTCCTTTTCCTTCAACAACAGGGAAAAACTACACTATAGAGATAATGGAAGACGAGAGTAATTCAGCATAATGTGACCATTCACGGGCTAATAATTCCCAAAAAAAAAAAAAAAAAAAAAAAAATTAACCGAAACCGTTCATAGTTTGCTCATATATGTACCTTTCGGAACGTTCCAGGATCCTTTCGGGGTTTCTCTCCTGGTAGGATCTTCTGATCCACATTAAAATTTGGTGATAAGTTTTTTTGAGCATTACCAAATCTATGAAAAAACAAGTGGATTTGATTTGCAGCATATATTTAAGACATACTCGTGTTCACAATGTCATACCCTTGGCAAAGCACCAATTTTAGCAGCTTGCTTCAGATTCCGTAACCGATTCTTTTCGTTCCTTTCAACAAGCTACCTCGAAGTCTGTTTGTCTCTTGGCAAAAGGATCCTCTCCTGGCTCTGCGGAAAGACCAAGACGCAGAATGCCATTAGCCAAACTTTTAAAATATATCGACTTTGACTACTCTTTCGCAAAAGCCAATTACCAGATGCTAAATAGACTAGAATGAACGCTTCTTCGATTAGTTCATATCACTACTCACTATATGAGTACAGCCATAAAAGCTACATTTGTCCTACAATTAGATGCTCTGGGTCCTTAACATAGTTTTAGGCTAATTTTATTCACTTATGGTTTAAGAATCAAAGAAGCGTCTGCACTGACTTCACAGATCACATTATTCGAACAATATCTTGCAAGCATAATACACAAAACTATCCCCTAAAACTATTCTTGTTCTATTAAGAAACATTCACCAAAATATCTTGAGTCTTGACCTTACTAAAAACAAAAAGAATTTTAGAACTGGTGAACTACTAAATAATTTAAGATATATGACATACCATCAGTCATCTTGGCGTCGATTACGGAAACATCTTTATCATCATTCACATGATCATAACCATAGCGACACTTCCATGAATGAGTCTACTCATCATAGACAACCTTGTCTTTCTTGCGGTTCTTAATACCTGCAGTAATCAAAAACTCATATTTCCCATATCAGGTATTTTCTACAAGTATCTGAATTCCAAAAACAAAGCATCCAACTACTTTTAGTTTTATCACACGTCTAGCAAACAGAATGTAATTCATCAATGAACACATACCGGCTTTTCCCTGGGAAACCTTGTGGTTGGTGGAGGAAAAGTAACTATAGGACCATCTAGATCTTCTCTTGTTGGTATATTAAAAACAGCATTTGCAATTGCTTGAACAGCTCTAAATCAACTGATTCATTACTAATGCTCAACCGTAGTAATTCATTACTAATCCACTGAAAAATGCAAAGTAATTCACAATATTGGACAAAAAGTTGGAATGTAACACACATTTTGATTTATATTCAAAACCCACTTAATAAATTCAACTTGCGATAGATAGAGTGACCTTTAAATCCAAACCCAGTTTAGACCTAGATTATAGAAGTAGTCCTGGATATAAATGAAATCTTTACACCCAGAAACTACCAAAATCAAGAGAGAGAAGTGATCAAATCAGTGGGGTTCCTCTGCAATTCAATGAAATAAGGAAACCTAAACCAAAATTTAGTGAAAATGAGACAAATGAAGCATCAAGTTGGTTCTTCTTTTGAACACTGAACCAAGTTGGTATTCGCATTAAAAGTTAAGAAAATGAGATACTTAGTGAAAGATTAAACTTACTCGATTGGAAAATATGGATCCTTCTGACTTCTGATTTTTGCAGATAAAGATTACTGAGAGAGAGTGAGTCCAAAGTCTATACATTTTTTTAACTTCCATCGGGGAGGGAGTCAGAGAGAGTGTTACTTTAAACAAAAATTCTTGGCCCACTGTAAAAAGACGAATATCATTTTTTTTAATGGCCAGCGACCGAATGAAGAGTTCTATCTCAACGATATAAGCAATCAAGCGTAGGCCAAAATAAGCAACAAAGTAGTTCTGGAAGGATGACTGCAATTAGTTACAAGGTACAAGAGTGTGATTTTTAAGGTCTGTGTCAGTTCCCAATGCCTGCAGCTGATTGTATTCAACAGCTCATTTACAGATTTATCTAACACCACAAGTGCAAATATAGTACAGTAGTATAGAAGATTCAGAAAGGTTATGATTTTATTGATGATAAAAGAAAAAAAACAGGAAATGGCTAAACCAAGCCTGACAGAAGAGAGTAAGCAAAAATTATTGCTAAGAAGAATAAGGAAAAAAGACCGAGCAGAAAAAACATTAAGGCAGAATGTTCGCTTGTTTTGCTTCGCATGTCTTTCAGTGTATATCCGGATCAAGATATGCTTGTTAATTTCCATTAAAACTTCAAGCTGAATATTCTTGATGTCCTTCAGAGGCTCATCTTCTTTCTTAGGAAACCTGTTGAACCCAGAGATACCTTGGTAGGGAGGGCCACCACATATCACATCGACAGTTCCCTATAAGAAAAACAGAACATAAATTTGTTACAAAGGAAACATGATAAATGACTATGCCAAGTAAAATAAGAAAAAATTAACAGTTGATAATTGTACCAAAAACAATAACATGAACTTAAAAATTTGGTTAAACAGTCAATAAAATAGTAGAATCGGATAGACACTTACAGGTAGCGGCAGTATATGCGGCAGTGTTTTCTGCCCATCAATACAGAACCTGGGTTTACTTTGTAACTTTTTTTATCGGTTCTAGTACGAGGACAGGAAGATGTCGCAGCATCTCCTATGCGTGTCTAGGAAAGAGAAAAGAAAAAATCACATTTAAGGAAGCACAAGAATTTCCTTCCAAGTAAAGAGAGACTAAAAAAATAATAAAATAACTGAAACAGTAAAAAGGTATATGATACCTGTCTTCCGTCAAGACCATGCATGGTCTGGAAGGTATCAATTTCGAACATGTAATCAGCAAATGTAAGATCGGCATCCGATCCAGCTGCACCCATATAAAGGCCTGTGGACATCCCGGCATACATGTCTAGTAGTGTCATAACTGAATCACATGCTAAGGAAGGCTTCTTGGGATTAGCAGTAGCTTCCTCAACCACTTTGGAATAACCTTTGCTTGAAATTCTAGATGATGATGAAGCAGCATCTTGTTGATTTTCTACAAAAGAGCAATGTTATATTAGTACCTGCAAACAAGTATTGAAGGTAAAGTGTTTCATTCTAGAAAAAAATAAGAGTTTTGAGTTTATTACCAATGGGTAGGTTTTCAAGAGCACAAGATTCCTTAGAGACCTGAAAGAAAACCAACATAAGAAAAATTAGTCTTCGGTAAACTAAACCGTAATGCATTCTGATAAATATACTCACACTGATGTGAGAGGCAAATATCATCACGCTCAACATAAAACTGATTGTTCCTCCTCCGGGTTCCCACGAAAATGATAACATTATTATTCGAATGAGAATTGGATGGTGATTTCAGAGAAGGTAAAGATTATTATTTATAAATCTGTTATACCAAAAATTAAGCCAAATTATTAGGAAAGAATATCCAAACTTTTATTATAAAATATATTCCACATAATATAATATCTCTTAGATTTTAACCGGATTAATATTGGCCTTTAGATTTTAGATTTAAGATAAACTCAAGTTTGTTAATAATACCAGAAACAATTAAAACGTGGTAAAAAGAGAAAATGACTTATTCACCGCCCTACTGAACATGTGTAAAATAGAGAAATATCCGGAATTCGGTGGTTTTTCTTCCTTCTTTTTTTTGATAGATATGCGGGAATGTGGCATCCATTAAGATAAACTCATGTTAACTATGTCATACCTTCGCAAAGCACCAACCTTAGCAGCTTGTTTCAGATTCCGTAACTGGTCAACACGCTGCTTCTTTTTATGTTTGTCACTTGGCAGAAGGATCCTCTCCTGGCTCTGCAAAAAGACCAAGACATAAAACACCATTAGCTGAACCTTTAAAATATATTGTCTTTGACTACTCTTTTGAACGGTTTGCAAAAACCAATTACCAGATGCTAAATAGACTAGAATGAAACGATTCTTTGCTTGGTTCATATCACCACTCAGTCATAAAAACTAAATTTGTCCTACAATTTAGATGCTCTGAATTAAATATTGGTCCTTAACTTCTTTTTCATCGTTTTAAGCTTATTTTATTCACTTATGGTTTAAGAATGAAAGAAACGTCTGCGCTGACTTCATACTACTCCAACAACATCTTGCAATCAAAATACACAAGAGGATGTGCAGCAGCCAGCAACTAAAGGATGCAAAGGTTGTTCTAATTATATTGCAGTGGCTGCTCGACCTCAGCTGCACAACAGTCACAGGATAAAAACAATATCGGGAAGACTACGGCACCTCTCGACTATCTTTATATGTTACTATGCAGGAAAAGTTTCTCTATAAATATCCATACTTGTAACACAAAGGAGATAACTCTAGACTAGTAGGAGTTATAAGAATATGTAATGTTATGGATCAAGATTTTAGTTAGCATGAACGAAATCAAGAATATGCAGTACTACTTACTGAATTAAGGTATTATGGAAGGGATAACAGGTGGGGAAACAAAGAATCAATAACACCAGAGGAAAACGCAAAGTCACAACACTATACAAGCAGATCCCAGCTACCGAAAATCAATTTACGAGATAGGATCAACATAGTACGGATACACAAGGACTGTTAATCTGTTATGGGTCTGTTATCCCAAACTGTAACTCTCCAACTATCTAACATATATATATATCTTTTGTTAGAAAAAAGAACTGAATTGATGTAAACTATTACTATAGCACTATATCCAACAAAATAAAAATTCGCAAATTTGAAGTCGGAAGAGTTTGATATTTATTTAATGAAATCTCCACTTCAACTTCCCTGCAAAGAGAAATCTCAATCCCTCTCAACCTTAGCAAAAATCCCCAATCAAAACATTACTAACAAAGAAAAATCCCCAATTAAAATATCACTAACAAAGAAAATAAGACGTAAATCAAACAATAAAATCAGTTATAAAAGCTGAATTTTTCCTACAACTAAGATGCTCGAAAATAAAATTGGTCTTTCACTTCTTTTTCATTGTTCTGGGCTAATTCACTTATGGTTTAAGAATCAAAGAAACGTCTGCACTACTCCAACAACATCTTTCAAGCAAAATACAAGAAACTATCCCCTAAAACTATTCTTGTTCTATTGAACATTCACCAAAAAATCTTGACTCTCGACTCGATGTATAACATACCATCAGTCATCTTGGCCTCGATGATGGCAACATCTCTTTATCAGTATTCACACAATCATAACCATGGCGATGCGGACGCGTCCATGAGTCTGTTCATCATAGGTAACTTTGTCTTTCTTCGGTTCTTAATACCTGCAGTGATTAAAAATTCCCATTTCGCATATCAGGTATTGTCTAGGAAAGATCTGGATTCTAAAAACAAACCATTTAACTACTTTTAGTTTTATCACAGGGACGATGATTCAATTTATTTCTGCAGTTTATGGAGCTTTAGATTGTATAACAGACCTTTTGTTTTAGCAAAGGTCTCCCAAGCTGTAGATGGTCTACGCACTCGAAGCTGTAAATTGTAAAATCCGCAGTTAGTCAGGTGACGAGTCTAACAAGAGAATCTAACAGACAGAAGCTTATTCATCCACAACAACATACTGGCTTTTCCCTGGGAAACCTTGCGGTTGGTGGAGGCAAAGTAACTATAGGACCATCTAGATCTTCTATTGTAGGTATATCAAAAACAGCATTAGCAACTGCTTGAACTAGCTCAGACCCCTTTTGCAAGCATTTATTCACTGATTCATCTCTGGATACATAAACAAATGGGGTTTGATTAGTTTTTACTGGCAGAAATAATTCAGCAAAATACACTACTTTTCATTGGGCAGAATAAGTTGATATGTTCCAATAACTGTTTGTTTTGCTCTTTTCCTTACAGACCATTTCAAGATTAGAAGGGTTGTATATGACAAGCATAAGACTTGGATCAAAATCCAAGACACATTTTGTTGTATCACTAATTTAGACTTCACAAGTTATTTTCCCATTGTGAAGCTCTGATAAAGTGAGGTAAACAGAATTTAAATATGAACAGAATTTGGTGCTAATAAGGCTATCATCCACAAGAAATTCGCGACATAACAACCAAACATACATGATAAATCCATTATTGCAGATTCCTAATTCATGCAAAGGCCTTACAGGATAAACCATTAATGAAAATCACTGAATTTCATCAAAGACAATAAATTCAAAAGTTGTAAAAATGTCCTAGTTGTTAGCCCCAATTTAAGTCAAAGATGTCATTCCACAGAGAAGAGATTTGAAACCAGATTACCTCCTTGAGGCTTAAGAATTCGATTCTTAGTTTAAAGATTATCACCAAACAAGCAATTTTCGTGAGTATAGCTCGTATCCGTTTTCTTCTGTTACTCTCTTTGCTGCTGCTCCTATACTTGAAGAATTTTGAGAAATTAGGGTTAATCGATTACATTTGTATGGAGGAGGGAGTGACTGTTCCTTAAAATGGAAAGAGGAATGCGCTGTTTGGTGTTTTTTTTCTAAATTGTCTTTGGGCGGATTTGTACTGGGGACCCTAGTTAGCTATTCGGAATTCGGAAAACGTACGGAACGGCAAACGTACGAGTATTATACGGTTTTGTAAAATTCAGATTCGGTCCAAGATTCGGTCAACGGGACGTGATTCGTCAGTAATTCGGAGCGGCATAACGTACGTGTATAATTCGATTTATAAATGTGAGTTGCTTCGAAAATTCGGGTATCTATATATACTAAATAATTTATATTTATAAGGTCATAGACCAATTTTTATGCATATGTGTGAGTTATTTAAAGAAAAAATAAAATTAATATGATGATATCAATAATATATACAACATTAGTTATCCAAGAGGACGTGGTATAGTGGTTTAGATGCTTGGTCAGTGAGTTTGAGATCTCTCTCACCTTCACCTTCAAATTTTTTCAGTCATTTTTATTTCATAAAAATTACAACAACGTCTAATATTGGGTCGTGTATGCCCGGGAGGCAGTAAACCCCAAAAAGTGGGGCCTTTAAAAACGTAAAAGCTAAAAAATTTATGACGAATTAAGCGGGCATATCATTCGGGATACGTAAAATTCGTGAACGATTCGCGAATAATCCGGGAATGCCACATAATACGCGACTTGGGTTCGGAGTTGCAAACGTACGCGAATAAAACGGTAAAATTCGTGATACGGAAAAATTCGCGAATGATTCGCGAACTTACTAACTAGGCTGGGGACCTCGTCCACATACAGGCTTTATCAGTTTTTGTCTAATTGTTTTTTCCACAATTTATATGGGCTGATACCTGTATTATTAGGTGCTGATACCGTTTAACCGATCCAATGATCATGGTCGCTTAAGATCTTTTTGTCCCATATGAAATGATATCAGCCCCCAATAAACTGATATCAGCGTATATCAATCATGGTTTTTTCGTCCCACAGAGATGTGAAGATTTTCTTTCGTTTATAAACAGCAACAGTGTAGACCTGTGTTGTGGTGTCGTTGTTGGATCATATCATTGCAGCAACTGGCCGGCATTGGATAATAATAACAAAAATGACTCAAACTAAGATTTATTTATTTTTATTTATTTATTTTTGATGAAAAGCACATTTCAATTCATTTAAACCAAAATAGTGATTACACGATTGCTTACAAGATTATCAAAAACACCAAAATACAAGATAATCAAAACTCAAATACAAATGACGACACCAATTGCAAGTACATTGCGAAGAGAAAGAGCCATGAACCGCAAAGACATCCAGTTTTTGTAGATGCGGTAGTGATGAATGATGGTGTGAACCGGAATCAACTCGGACCATTTAAAATGTTTATCTTCTTCAATAAGAGATTCTCCAAATAAAATGGAGTATTTTGCCTAAAATCTTGTAGATCCAAACGAATCCGGATGCCCTAAATCCATCTTGTTGAAGATGAATTTAAGGCGATGTCGAGCAGAATCGTTCGAGAATAGCAAGCCAAAAAACACCATGGAGATTTGAAAGAATCGCTACTAGAGCGAAGAAAAAATCATCCTAAAGACGAAGAAAATATCGCCCAAATAGCAAAGAAATGTGTCCATAGACACCCAAAACGACAAAAATAAAAACAAAAACTAAATTATTCTTATTCATAAAAACTAAAAATCCTTGCTCAGATCTAGCCCAAAAGGACTAAATCTGAGCAAGAAGAAGAATGAAGCTTTAAGTTTTTTTTTCTTGTAGGAGAGAGAAAGAGAGAAGAAAAAAAAAAAAAAAAAAAGCAAACTAAAATTTATTCACCTTATGAAAAACGTGGTAAAAAAAAAATTATTCCGGTCAAAAAAGAAAATGCACAACCAACCAAAGAAACTTTATTTTACTTTTATTTTTTTTGTTAAAAAAGAAAGTTGTACTGCAGACAAGTTGAGAAAAAAGTAGCCAACTCAAGTTGCTCCTCGGGTTCACCGGAGTTTGACTAAAAGTTCCACTGGAGTGGAAACAAGTTTTGGAGCAGTAGTCATTACTTGAACTTATTAGTGCAAGGAGGATAGTCTCAACCTTTTAGATTTCTTGAAGTTGTAATTGATGAGGTGTCATTTTATATTTGTAATAGCAAGGTTGTGGGAAGGTGGAGACAAAAATAGTAGAGAAAACATATCAAGAAAAAGTATTTACTTATATGTGAGAGGCAGATTGGTTAAAAGTCTTCACTTAGGTTGAAGCGACTCTTAGGCAGTAGGCTTTAAAGGACGTCACCTAAGGGAATCAATTGCATAGAGTCTTCTGAGATTCAAGAGAGGTAAGGAGCGCGACTGTAACTAAATTATTGTAACGGTGGATTCGATTTCAAACACATTCCAGTCTGAAGTATTGATAGTAGGCTAGTGTCTTTAGCGGCTAAATACAGTTTGGTGTTCAAAACTGGACAAGGTCTCGGGTTTTTCTGCATTTGCGGTTTCCTCGTTAACAAAATTTGTGGTGTCTTGTGTTTTTCCTTTTCCGCATTATGTTGTTTATGTTTATAATAAGATTATCACAAGTAAGTACTACGTAATCAATCAAAGTAGATACGTCCATCTTGATTGTGATCGATTATAAGAACTAGTTCTTGTAGAACTCGTATCTTGAAAGATAGATAAAAAGTTTTATACTTGGCAGAATTCCGATCTGATTATTTGGATACGACTTTATTGAACTTGGATATTGATCTTTGGAACTGTCCAAATACTCTCACGGTTAAATCAGGTCTACGGACTTACTGATTGTGAGAGAAAGAGATATAACTCTTTATACAATTTTTTTCAAGAATCATTAAGTTGGTTTTCTCAGAATTGTATTAAGGTTTTGTTCATACAGGTTGCCAAACGAAAAAGTTGGTGGTGTACTGCACCCCAACGTTTTCATTATTGATTTTCTTTTATCTTTAGTTTGTATTCTATTTCTCTTGTCTAAATTATTCAAAAGAAAAAAAAAACTAGAGGCAGAGTCATAACCATGCTAGGCCCTTTGTTAAAAAAATAAGACTAGGGGGAAGAGACAAGACAAATTCTTTAGATTACTTTAGTTTGTATTTATTGAATAAAGTCGTGGGGAAGAAGAAAAAAATTAATAAAAAAGTTCCAAGAACAAGGAAATTGATGAAAAGAGTGACAAATTGTTAAGGTTCTACGAAGGTCGTTCATAATCAATAGTTAAAGAACGGAGATGTTTATATGGATGATGTGAGAGTGGTGTTGATTGTCGATTGGATGTGAAGATGATTGAGTATTCCTATCATCACATAGTGATTGATTTCCTTTCTTAGAGGTCATCAAAAAAAGGTTTTTATTTCCCATGATTCTGTAGGGTCTCCATAAATTATTTCGGAACATTTTTCCTTCTCGTCACCATTCAACTATGCATGATTTATCTCTTCACTCTTGCATGCATACATGTGAGACTAAAAAAGCCGTCTTTTGAGTGCAATTATCATAAAACCCCATTGGTAAGGCAAAATTCGAGACATTCAATCACCCTCGAACCTAAATTCTTTCATATGCCATTGGTTATTTCTCGCTCAACATTTCAACATGGCAATGTGTTATTTGGTACGTCAGACTTCTTATTATAAGTGTGCAGAAAAAGTTTATGTCATCTTAGCGCCGATGGATGCTTGGGACTTTGGAAAGCTTTGAAGTTGGAGTAGGTTTTGTTATCTCTTGTAAACCCTCACGAGAATATAACTCGTCCACTAGGGACACCTAGGGGTTTAAAAGCTTCTTGCATATGATAAGTGCAACCGTGTCCTCGACGAAAGGGAGTTGTTGTAATTTAGTTTAGTTAATTAGTTTACTCGAGGATTAACAAAAGGCAAGTGTGGGAGAATTTGATATGTGCAATATTTGTTTTTATTTTCTTGATAGTTTGTATATCATTATGATTTTGATTTTGTTTGCTTTTGAGTTTTTTAGGTGCTTTGGAGTTATCTCAACCAAAAGAGAAGAAAGGAATTCATTGTGACATAAAATGAACAAGGAAGTCAAGTGCTACTAATGAAGAAGGATCCATGACCAAGTTCAACACATTAAAATAAAAGATATTCCCGTCATCTTGAAGGAATTTCAATTACGAAGACAAGGGAGAAAGGGTGAGGTCATTCGGAGGTCGTATGAAGAAGTTATACAAAAACAGTATGCTGGAAAAAAAAAAACGAATACCATAACGAACCTAAATAAGACCGGGACGACTCTCGTATATTTTCAGGCGGAGAGAAGTCAGTTTTGGTACTTAGAGTCGTCAGGTTTTTTAGCAAATAACTATGAAGACTCTTGAGCGTTTCCATACATAGATTTTGACATATTTTGGGTGTTTAGATTCGTCGGGGTCGTGGCTAAAGACCGTGATGATTTATGACCGTAGCAAACGTGAAAGACAAGTTTTGACGCGTTTTAATTTCCAAATGAGGAAATCCGGTCCCGCAAGGATTCTTTTACCTAGATTTCATGAAATCTATATAAAGAGACTTCCTAAAATTTTAGAAGATATCTTTTATCATACTTTGGAAAAGAAGAACAAGGAGTTAGGGATTGGAGTTGCGAGTGATCATCACGATCTCTAGGGTTTGCTCACTTGCTTTCATTTATATGTGGCATGGATTTTGAGAAATCCATGAGTAACTAAACCTTTTTTATTGGTAATAGATGTAGTCATAAATCTGAAGACATGTTTATCAATTGAAGTATTCATATTTATCCATTCATAATCTCTTAGTATCGCTTATATTCTACGATTAATAACGTTTGCATGATTGATTGCTTTTTTTTTTTTTGAGTAGCGAATTAGATGAGCATGTATTGATTTATATAGCTATAAACTATGGTTTGAGATGCGGAATTTTCGAAAGATCCGTGTTACAATTATCATACATAATTGTTAGCGACGGGATGTTTCCAAGAAACTATGTGTAGAAGCGTGACCTAGGTTAAATTCGTGTGGCTTTTGCGCCGGGTTGCTTAAAATAACCTCAACTCACAAAGACTATTGATTTCATTGGGTTAACCTTGAGTGGATCTTGCTCAAACTTATTTAACGAAAAGGATTCAAAGAGTGGCTCTTGCGCCTTTTATATGATAATAGGAGTTTTTCCGGAGTAAGCCTACGATATGATGCTTTATGGTTATTGATATTGAGTGAGAATGAATGTTGAGTATGATTCAGTTGGTAACACGTTGGAAGATGGAAGATGAAACCTATAACCAATACTCTTTACCTTTGATAATTCATATTAATTTACTTGTTTTAGAATAACTTAGTTATAATCACAACCAAACCCCTATGTTTACATAAGTAATCAAAAGAATTTGACAACCCATATCTCCCTGAGGAAAAAACTTGGTATAATCACTACTATACTTTAATCCATATTTTTGAAGTAGAGAACTTGAAAATAATTTTGCTTGGTTGACAACCGACTAATGGTGATATTTTGAGAGTACGATTCAGAGAAGGATCTGCAACGAGTAGAAATATTTGAAAGAGAATGTGAAATCGGTTCAAGTGGTCAAATTTCTCTCTTCACAGATTTGTTAGGTGATCCCATTTGCAGGGTTAATTTTTTTTTCTGCTTTTAGCATGTTGGTAGCTGAAATTGGTGAAGAATAAGAGGAAGAGAAAAAAAAGCCATTGTTGTAATCAGAGGTTGTATTAAAACTGTTATTACGAGTTATGATCATCAACAAGATCATACTAAAGTTGGCTTTCTCTTACAGAGTCATACCAAACTTTTAAGGGTCTTTAGGCGAGATACTAAAAATAGGAGCTCCAAAAAAAATTCTTCTACTGCATCATAGAGAAAAATAACAACGATGATATAAATTAGAATATACAAATAAAAACAACTTTGTAAAAGTAATGTTGAATTTTATTTTTGACACAAGCTAGCATTTCGGGTGTGATAGCAAATTTGTCATTTTGTTCTAATATATATTATATGAAGCTATTATTGTTAGAGCACTGCTCGGTCAAACTCGCAAGCGTTGCTATCTCAAGCTTGTCTGTCAAGTTTAGTTGTCAAAACTATAAGTCTTGATTTTTAGTCTACATATAGCCATGTCTCGTATTAGGATAGAATGTGTAATTGAGCTTTAGACTTCATGGCGTTCATCGATTTAAGATAAAGAACTACTAAGGAGAGCTTGTGGAACTTCATTAAAAAAAGGTATATGGAGACTTGAACTCATCTATCACTCGAAAGTCTATCTACTCTATCTCCTATTTGAGACAAAAGTCGTATAGCTATACAGACTTCAATTATGCACATTTGATATTTCGAGCTGAGTTTAACTCGCTTACATATTTCTCAAAATATGTGTTGGTAAGTTTTCGCTTTAACCAAGTTCATCTTATATTCTTGATAGAAATCAAAAGATGATCATGTGAAAATTGCTTGGTAACTTCTTATATGATTTGTGTGAGACAATCATTTGGTGTAGACTCGGAATGTTTCGTATTGATCATTCGATCACTTGAAAATTGCTTTGAATCTAATAGTTTGTGTGAGACAACTATTCTCGTCTTCTAAGAATGTTTAGAAAAAATAACCATTGATTGGATATAGCACAATATGCGTACTTGTACGCTAATTGTTGCAAGTTATTCAAGTCCGGGAACCATAGTATGCATACCCGTATGCGTACAAGTTGGTTTAGTGAAAGTCCGGGAACTTAGTATGCATACCCGTATGCGTACCGGCATAAGTTCAAATCCCGGGAATTCAACTGAGGTTTTGGTATATGTTAGTATGCGTACAAGTTCGCATACTGGTGAACTCATACCAAGTTTGGAACTCTTAGTATGCGTACAATTTGCATACTAGAGTGGGTTATGTTCTAAAATCGGTTTACTCATGAATTAATACATTTATATAATAAGGAATGAAATCTCTTGCAAACCATGGCTATAATATTCATGAACTGATTCGAGCGAATCAAAATCGATTTTGCTTCAATTGCATCTTGTATACTTTTATGAGAATATAAACAGTTGAAAAACTCTAAACTAGTTTCATTTGAGTCATTTGAACTAGTTGTGAATAAGATGAACAAGGTTGATATGAAAATGCGCATATGGCTAACTTCGGTTAACTATTATTGAACCAACAAGGTGTACACGTTTAGGTACGGTTACCCATATCTAAATGAAGTCACTTTACATTTGTGTGTAACAAGCTAAGTTCGATCTAACGGTTGAAAGATATTAGCTTGAGTCTAATCAGGTTTTCATCTAACGGTGAATATTGAATGCTTTGTTACCAAGGTAAGATTGATTGCAAACCCTGATTTGAAGACTATATAAGGGAAAACTCTAGCAACTGGGAAACATAATCCCTACACCTCTGTGTGATACTAGTTGCGACTAGAGTCGATTCTCCTTTAACCTTAGGTTTTCTCTAAAACAACGTAGGTTAACGAGTTGAAGACTTTATTGGGATTGTGAAGCCAGACCCAACTATTTTCTCTGTAGTTGCGTGTTCCGATCTTGGTTTTTCTATCGTGATTTAGTACCATATGTTAGAGCATTGCTCGGTCGAACTCGCATGCGTTGCTATCTCAAGCATGTTTGTCAATGTTAGTGATCAAAACTATAAGTATTGATTTCTAGTCTACTTATAGATGTCTCGGACTAGGACATAGATTGTGTAGTTGAGCCTTAGACTTCACGGCGTTCATCATTTGAAGACGAAGAACTACTAAGGAGAGCTTGTGGAACTTCATCAACAAAAGGTATGTGGAGACTGAAACTCATCTATCACTCGGAAAGTCCATTTCTACTCTATCTCCTATATTGAGACATAAGTCGTGTTACGATATAGTTTTCTATTATACACATTTGAGATTTCGAGATGAGTTTTAACTCGCTTACATATTTCTCGGAATATGTGTTGGCAAGATTTCGCTTCGACCAAGTTCATCTTATATTCTTGATGCAAGTCAAAAGATGATCATGTGAAAATTTTCGAGTAACATCTTACATGATTTGTGTGATACAATCATTTGGTGCAGACTTGGAATGTATCGTTATGATTATTTCAATAACTTGAAAATTGCTTTGATGTTAATAGTGTGTGAAAACGGCTATTGTCATCCTCTAAGAGAGTTTCAATGATTGAAATAAGAGTTTAGAACACTTAACCATTATTGGATATGACATGTTGTGTACTCTTGCACATATGTAATCCATGTCCAGGAACCATACTATGCGTACCCGCACGCGTTCTTGTTAGCTTGAGAAATCTGGGAACCTAAGTATGCGCACCCGTTCGCGTACTGGCGTAAGGTTCATGTCCGAATATTTCTGCTGGGATTGG
Organism: Papaver armeniacum; assembly: GCA_023531295.1. Lineage (NCBI taxonomy): Eukaryota > Viridiplantae > Streptophyta > Magnoliopsida > Ranunculales > Papaveraceae > Papaver > Papaver armeniacum. The sequence continues at coordinate 251,858 of JAJJWW010009709.1, forward strand.
AAGTACGCGTACCCGTTTGCGTACCCAATCTTGGCCCGGTGATAAACGCATTTATGGGTCTATTTTCATCTCGATTTTCTATATTGTTAGTACCCGTTTTTGTTCTTATTATGTTGTTTTATGTGTTTGTAGGTATTTTTGGGCAATAAATGTTTTTGGAGAAATCAGCTCGAAAAGTTGCACCCGAAGGACACCTACTATTCGGACTCTCATTTTGGATAAGGGGTAACCATATTACTAAGGGGCGACCACCTTCTATTCGCACCCCTGATCTGGATAAGGGGCACTCATCCCCTAGCTTTTGAAAATTCAATTTGGCGGGAAAAATTATTTTCACGCTGCAGATTTAGGGTTCGGAAGTTGGACGTGATTTGATTGATCGAATTTTGCTGGATCATTGAGATGACGCAAAACAGGGGCATGAACTTTTCACGGGTATTTCAGGCGAGAGTTGTTGGAGTTGTTGTTGGATTTTCTTGTTGGATGTGGTTTCAATGGGCCTGGTTTTATAAAACAGGGATGGTAATGGAGATTAAATCGAACAGGAGAGGATTAACTTTGGTTCTCGACGAAACATGGAACTAAGTTATTTCCGGGTTTGTTTGGGATTGTCTATGGAAAGTACGTGTGTAGAAAGGAAATATATCAGTTCGGGATTTGGTTATATCAAGTTAGGGAAGTTTTGGAAGTTTGAAACAATTCAGCAGACGCGTGAATAAGGCAGCAGAGAGATTTTCCCGTGACTTGGCTTGGAATGAAAGAAGAGATTTCGAAGAGATTTGGGAGAGATTAAACCGGCCTGTGGTATATAAATAGATGGATGGGAGGTCGAACAAGGGTTAGGCAAGTTTAGGAGAGTTTGGGGGTTGACTGGGACAGAACAGAGGTGGAGAAAAGAAGTTCAGGGAGCTGTAGTCAATTTCTGTTGCTGCTGCTGAAGAAGAAGAAGACGAAGAACATTGACGCACACAAACAGTCGTAGTGCTGCTACACCAGAACTATCGTTCATCTACAGTCTTATTCCTTGTAACAATGGTTCTGTAACATCTAAATCTGTTGCAAATCAACTGTAATATTATTTACTTCACTAAAACACCTTTTTGAGTAATGGAAAAATCTTTTGAACGTGTTTTGAGCCCAATGAGCTAAACCCCAACACTAGGACAATGGAGGAAGCCATTCTTCACGCGTGTGGTAATTATATTATTTCTTTTATGACTTATTGCATTGATTTTTAATTGATATATGATTTTTATTGAGGGATTGTGATTTCAATTGATGGGTCATGCTTTCTTAAGTGTTTTGATGTCTCATGCTTTAGATATACAATCACTACTTTCAAAATCTACTTTCGGCAATACATAAGAGTCAATTACTTGAGCTATGAATGTCTAGAATTATTAGCTGAACCACATGAATATAAGAATTGGTGGAATTCTGAGTCTCAGTACCTCTCGATACCGTGACAACTTTTTGTATATATTTTCTTTGTTTTTAGTGTTTTATATTTTTAAGTCTGAAATCGAATCTCATCAAGTCCGAGTTGAACGAATATTATTTACCACTTCTACAATCACATCATCCGGGTATTTCAAGTATGCATACCCGTTTGCATACTGGAAGGTTAAAGTTCTAAAATCGGTTGTGTACATGAACTTGAACATTTATATAATTAGGAATGCAATCTTTGCAAACCGTGGCTATAATGTTCATGAATTGATTCGAGTGAATCAAACTGATTTTGCTTCAATTTTGTTCTTGTGTACTTCTATGAGAATATAGCAATTGAAAAACTCTTTAACTAGTTTCATTTGAGTCATTTGAACTAGTTATAGTTAAGATGAACAAGGTTGATATGAGAGTGTTCATATGGCTAACTTCGGTTAACTATTTTTGAGCCAACATGGTGTACACGTTTAGGTACGGTTACATAAACCTAAATGAGGGTACATTTCATTTGTGTGTAACAAGCTAAGTTCGATCTAACGGTTGAAAGATATTAGCTTGGTTGAATCAGGTTTTTCATCTAACGATGAATATTGAATGCTTTGTTACCAAGGTAACTTAGATTGCAAACCCTGATTTGAAAACTATATAAAGGAGAACTCTAGGAACTGGGAAACCTAATTCCCACACTTCTGTGTGCTACTAGTTGCATAACTAGAGTCGATTCTCCTTTAACCTTCGGTTTCTCATGAGACCCTGTAGGTTAACGACTTGAAGACTTTATTGGGATTGTGAATCCAGACCCAACTATTTTCTCTGTAGTTGCGTGTTGTGATCTTGCCCGATTCTATCGTCTAAGTACTATCTTCTCTAATATTTGCTCGAGATTTAATCTCCGATAGGCAAGATAAAAAGTAATCACAAACACCTTCGTCTCATTGTTTGTGATTCCACAATATCTAGTTTCGTTTCCATACGATTTAGATTATTGTGAGGTGATTGATAATACTAGGCTATTCTACGGGAATATAAGACCGGATTATCAATTGGTTCATGTTCACCTTGATTTATCAAAAGACGGAACAAAACTCATAGGTATTTCTATGGAAGACAGATTTATTTATCAAGTCTTCGACTTTGGGTCGTAGTAACTCTTGGTTGTGGGTGAGATCAGCTAAGGGAATCAAGTGCGTAGTAGCCTGCTGGGATCAGAGATGTAAGGAACACAACTGTACCTTGAATCAATGTGAGATTGATTAGGGTTCAACTACAGTCCAGTTCGAAGTTCATTGGTAGTAGGCTAGTGTCTGTAGCGGCTTAATACAGTGTGGTGTTCAAAGCTGGACTAGGTCCCGGGGCTTTTATGCATTTGCGGTTTTTCTCGTTAATAAAATTTTGGTGTTTTTTATTTCTTTTCCGCATTATATTTTGTTATATAATTGAAATATCACAGGTTGTGTGTTGTATCGATCAATTTGGAAATCCAACCTTTGGTTGTTTATTGAAATTGATTGATCCTTGACCATTGGTCTTTGGTATCGTTCAAGTTACTTACTCTTATATTCAATCGAGCTCGCAAATTTCTATTTGTTGATTGCGGATTGAATTGAGATATAGAAATATAAACTCTTGTATATACTTTTCTCTAGATTGAGTCTGACTGTCTAGTTGATTCTCTAGAAAGTATATTGGAGTAAGTCCTCTCAGATTTCCAAACGAATTGTCGGGTGTGGTTGTTGTACCCCCTATTTTCAATTGGTATCAGATCGGGCAAACACATTAAAGACCTCATAAGTCTGTGTTTGTAGCGATATGATATGGATGGAAGTGTTATCTCTATAAACGTACCACCAGTCTTCGATGGCTCAAATTACTTATGGTGGAAAATTGCTATGTGTGCCTTTCTTCAAGCGCGTGATTTTCAATCATGGGTTTATGTAGTTAATGGCTATGATGCTCCCGTTGTTGCAGTAGGAGATGCGACGTTCCAAAGGATATTGGTGCGAATGAACCTGCTGAGATTCTTGCTGCAAAGAAAAATTCCGACGGTTTGAACGCCATCATTCATGCCATTACCCAAATCTTCAGCACCATGTGACTACGTGCACTCGATCTAAAGATACTTGGGATATCTTAGAAACCGTATTTGAAGGGAGTACCAGTGAAAAGGAATCCAGGCTTCAAAACCTAAATTCCGACCAGATGAAGATTCATTTGATGAGTTTAATCACAAAGTGTCTGAAATTGTTAATGCATCTTTTGCATTGGGTAAGACTATTCCTGAAAAGGACATTGTGATGGAAATTCTCAGGTCACTACCATCTGATACGATTCTAAGAAGCATACCATCGTTGAGAGAAATAACTTTAATACTCTTTCCAGAAATACTCTTGTTGGAAAGATTAAAATACTTGATCATGATCAGAATACAGTCAGAACCTCTGCCTTCAATGTTGTGACCATTGCAAGTGAAGCTCCTAACTTGTCATGGGCTGATGAATGTTGTTCTAATCACTTTGATCCTAATAGATCACTGATTACACAAAAGATCAAGGATATTGTGAAGAAAAGCAAAAGATCCGAGAGACTATCTTCTCTCTCTAATGCTTCTGTTGATTCAGTTCAAGAGAAAGTATCTCAGTGTACTAACGCCTTACATACTGCTGAAGTATGTACATAATTTTCAGCCTTCTCGGCAGAAGTCCCCATTAACTCAAATTCTTGTTCTGAATGCGAGTCTGACACCGAGATCCTAGATTTCCTGGACAATTGTAAAGAGATTCACCAGGAAAATTTTCAGCTGAAAGTTATGTTGAAGAAACTTGAATCATCACTTCAGGTGAAAACTCTTGAGATTGACTGTCTTAATGATGAATTCACCAGAACCCTATTTCTAAAATAAAAAGAGATTTATTCTCTCAAGTTTGACCTGCACAGGTTGTTCGGAAGCTCAGACAAAATTTCAGCAATGTTGTTTGGTCAAAAGGCTTTTGGAGACACAAAAGGTTTAGGGTTCAAAATTAAGACTGTGAGCACAACTAACTCATTTGTTCTAGCCAGCTCTGGATCAATTGATCTTGCTTGTCGTGATAAACCGGAGTAATATCTACAAAGCAAAACCTCCTATCTGTTTTTCTCTTTTAATTTGTGGAAGTACAAGTCATGTTCAAAGCAAGTGCTGGAAATTCAAGAGAAACAACAAAAGAATTTCCAAACTTCAAAATGACATGCAAAGGATGAATCTGACTCTGGAGAAGCAGTCTGTGACGCATGGGCATAAGAAGAACTCAAACAAATTCAGAGTCAGACGAAGTAAGTATATTCATCCAACAAACCTTGAGATGTCACCTTGTGACACAAGAAGTGAACATTTTGTTCACTACATTACTATCTAATCATAGTAATGAATTGTATCCTTATTTTTGGACTTGAAAAATAAGGATTACTTCAAGGTTGTTCAAGTCTTGTAATTGTTTGTTGATTCCTTTAATTCTATTTTGAGCAAGTAAATATTGTGTTGTTGATATAGATAATGGATCATGAACCGTGGAGACTTTTTCAAGTTTCTTTAGGGTTTTGGTATCCTAGAGTCTATTTATGTTCATTTGTGAACAATATTATCTTTTACCTTTTCTCCTCTAAAAGATACAGTCTCATGGCTCCTATAACAAGAGGTACCACAAAAGAGATGTTGTTGAAGCTGTCAATGTGTATCCATTTGAGGGGGTTCTGTCATCAAGGAAAAGAAAGGTGAAGGATACGATTGATAATTCAGGTTCTTCCTCCAACTGCCTATTTTCTGTTTGTCATTATGATAATAACTTTAGGGCTATGGTGAAGGATTTCATCAAAAAAATAAATGATTTAAGATCTTGAATCATTTCATCTTTAGAAGATATTTCTCACTATGAACAAGTGTTGTCTCTAACAAAGATCACTCTGCGTGAACTAAAAAGAGAACTTAGTGAGTTAAGCGATATTTCGAAGATTTGGAGGAATTGAATGATCCCATTATCAATGGTTTTTTCAATAATGAGAAGGAATTCTTTGTACATGCCATGAGAAAGCTCTATAATGTCTAGGAAAGTTCTTATGAGAATTTTATTCTTGTGTTTTCAAGAAGGATAACTAGAGGTTGGAATAGCCATTATTGTGAGTACACATAGCTATGTCCAACGTTTTCATCTTCAATGTTTTTAGATTTATTTATTTAAATTTTAAGTTTTTTGGAAGATGATTTTTGCAGTATTAATCTTTATGGTTTCATATATTGCAAATTGTTATGGGATATGTTGTTTACGTCCGTTAACCTTGACTGTCCCATATTTGTTCAAAAGTTATCTCCATTATATGTCGATATGAAAGTATTGATAAAAGATATAATGAACTTTTGACAACAAAAGTTAAGCCTTTTATGTCATTATTTTGATGGAAGAAAGGATAAACTTTTGTTTACAAAGATTAAGTCTGTTTATATGTCATTGTGCAAATAGTGATGAAAAATAGAATGAATCTTTGTTTATTCCGCAGTATTGGTTTTTCCCTGATCCACATCTTTGTGCATATACTGTGTTGCTCCGTAAGTTCTCTTATGTTGAGCATGGCCAATTGAATTGATCATTTTTATGGCTAATTCAATTGAGATTTTTGGATACAAATTCATGATTCTCATGTGATTCGATTATGTCCAAAGAAGTCCTTCTTTTCTTGTAAAAGTAAGGTCGCTCTTGTTGTTCTTTCGGGAATGACATTTTATGGGGGAGAGTTCTTTTTGAACTTGTGCTTAATTGCCAAATCTTTGTGGGGAGTGCGGCTGTGGAATATTATAGGGGTTATCTTGTATCTTTATAAACTCCTTAATGAATGCATTTAGCTTCGGCTATATGATTGCATCTAAATAAGTTGGTATGTTATTCTTTTTGGGTCATGAAGTATCTCTATGAAAATTTCATGAGGATCCCACTAGTTTTCGTACCTTTGCCAATTTATATTGACAAAAAGGGGGAGAATTAATGTGTAGTTTCATACTACCAATACATATGGTTTACGGATCATTATGTAAGGGGGAGTGGTTTTCATGTCGAGATGAAGTATTGACTAAGGGGGAGTGATACATATCACCATAGTATTGTTGTCAAAGTTGTGATACAATTGAACTTTGATGTTGTGTAATGTTACTATGACACTTTATAACAATGATTGCGAGCAACTGTTTTCTCATTGTTATCGCTACGGATCTTCAAAAACTATGATGCTGAGTTGAACACGTTTAAAATCATGGACTACTTGGAAGTGACGAAGATTTCGAGTCGTGTTGAAGATTCCAAGGAGATCAAGCATTTGGATGAGAATCTACAAAGTTTTATTTATTTTTTAATCCATATGTATTGATAGTTTTGTCACTAAAATTGATAAAGGGGAAGATTGTTAGAGCACTGCTCGATCGAACTCGCATGCGTTGCTATCTCAAACATGTTTGTCAATGTTAGTGATCAAAACTATAAGTCTTGATTTCTAGTCTACTTATAGATGTCTCGGATTAGGACATAGATTGTGTAGTTGAGCCTTAGACTTCACGGCGTTCATCATTTGAAGACGAAGAACTACTAAGGATAGCTTGTGGAACTTCATCAACAGAAGGTATGTGGAGACTAAAACTCATCTATCACTTGGAAAGTCTATTTCTACCCTATATCCTATATTGAGACATAAGTCGTGTTACGATATAGTTTTCTATTATACACATTTGAGATTTAGAGCTGAGTTTAAACTCTCTTACATATTTCTCGGAATATGTGTTGGCAAGCTTTCCCTTCGACCAAGTTCATCTTATATTCTTGACGCAAGTCAAAAGATGATCATGTGAAAGTTGCCGAGTAACATCTTACATGATTTGTGTGATACAATCATTTGGTGTAGACTTGGAATGTTTCGTTATAATTATTTCAATAACTTGAAAATCGCTTTGATGCTAATAGTGTGTGAAAACGGATATTGTCATCTTCTAAGAAAGTTTCAATGATTGAAATAAGAGTTTAGAACACTTAACCATTATTGGATATGACATGTTGTGTACACTTGCACATATGTAATCCATGTCCAGGAACCATAGTATGCGTACATGTAGCATACCCGTTGGCTTGAGAAATCCGGGAACCTAAGTATGTGCACCCATTCGCGTACTGACGTAAGGTTCATGTTCGAATATTTTTGCTAGGATTGGAAGTACGCGTACCCGTTTGCGTACTGGCGAAACCTTATCTTAGTCCGGTATTTCAAGTATGCGTACACGTTTGCATACTTGAAGGTTAAAGTTATAAAATCGGTTGTGTACATGAACTTAAACATTTATATAATAAGGAATGAAATCTTTGCAAACCGCGACTATAATGTTCATGAATTGATTCGAGTGAATCAAACCGATTTTGCTTCAATTGTGTTCTTGTATACTTCTATATAGTAATTGAACAACTCTTTAACTAGTTTCATTTGAGTCATTTGAACTAGTTATGGTTAAGATGAACAAGGTTGATATGAGAGTGTTCATATGGCTAAATTAAGTTAACTATTGTTGAGCCAACATGGTGTACACGTTTAGGTACGGTTACATAAACCTAAATGAGGGTACATTTCATTTGTGTGTAACAATCTAAGTTCGATCTAACGGTTGAAAGATATTAGCTTGGTTGAATCAGGTTTTTCATCTAACAAGGAATATTGAATGCTTTGTTACCAAGGTAACTTAAATTGCAAACCCTGATTTGAAAACTATATAAAGAAGAACTCTAGTAACTGGGAAACCTAATCCCCACACTTTTGTGTGCTAATAGTTTCATAGCTAGAATCGATTCTCCTTTAACCTTAGGTTTCTCACGAGACCATGTAAATTAACGATTTGAAGACTTCATTGGGATTGTGAAGCCACACCCAACTATTTTCTCTGTAGTTGCGTGTTCTGATCTTGCCCGATTCTATCGTCTGAGTACTATCTTCTCTAAGAGTTGCTCGAGATTAATTCTCCGATAGGCAAGATAAAAAGTAATCACAAACACATTCGCCTCATCGTTTATGATTCCACAATATCTAGTTTCATTTCCATACGATTTAGATTATTGTGAGGTGATTGATAATACCAGGCTGTTCTTCAGGAATATAAGACCGATTTATCAATTGGTTCCTGTTCACCTTGATTTATCAAAAGACGGAACAAAACTCATAGGTATTTCTGTGGGAGACATACTTATCTATTCCAATAGACTTTTCTGTGTGAGACAAATTTGTTTATCAAGTCTTCGACTTTGGGTCGTAGCAACTCTTGGTTGTGGGTGAGATCAACTAAGGGAATCAAGTGCGTAGTATTCTGCTGGGATCAGAGACGTAAGGAACGCAACTGTACCTTGAATCAGTGTGAGATTGATTTGGGTTCAACTACAGTCCAGTCCGAAGTTCATTGGTAGCAGGCTAGTGTCTATAGCGGCTTAATACAGTGTGGTGTTCAAAGCTGGAATAGGTCCCGGGTTTTTTTCTTCATTTGCGGTTTTCCTCGTTAACAAAATTCTGGTGTCTGTGTTATTTCTTTTCCGCATTATATTTTGTTATATAATTGAAATATCACAGGTTGTGCGTTGTATCGATCAATTAGAAAATCCAACCTTTGGTTGTGGATTGAAATTGATTGATCCTTGAACATCGGTCTTTGGTACCGTTCAAGATACTACTCTTATATTCAATCGGGCTCGCAAATTTCTATTTGCTGATTGCAGATTGAATTGAGAGATAGAGATATAAACTCTTGTATATAGTTTTCTCTAGATTGAGTTTGTCTGTCTAGTTGATTCTCTAGAAAGTATATTGGAGTAAGTCCTCTCAGATTGCCAAACGAATTATTGGGTGTGGTTGTTGTACCCCGCATTTTCACTATCTTCTCTATGATTTGCTCGAGATTTAATCTCCGATAGGCAAGAAAAAAAGTAGTCACAAACATCTTCGTCTCATCGTCTGTGATTCCACAATATCTTGTTTCGCTACCATACGATTAAGATTATTGTGAGGTGATTGATATTACTAGGATGTTCTTCGGGAATATAAGTTTGGTGTATCAATTGGAGCCTGTTTACCTCGATTTATCAACGGAACAAAACTAGTAGGTATTTCTGTGGGAGACATATTTATCTATTCAATAGACTTTTCTGTGTGATAGAGATTTGTTTATCAGGTCTTCAACTTTGGGTCGTAGCAACTCTTGGTTGTGGGTGAGATCAGCTAAGGGAATCAAGTGCACAGAATCCGGCGTGGTTATAGAAGCGTAAGGAATGCAACTGTACCTTGATCAGTATGAGATTGGTTAGGGTTATACTACATTCTGGTCCGAAGTTAAAAGGTAGTAGGATAGTGTCTGTAGCGTCTTAATACAATGTGGTGTTCAATCTGGACTAGGTTTCGGGTTCCTCTTGAGAAGTAGAAGGTGGAACTACAATATGTCCACTAGGCATGACTACCTTATTGTCTACCGTTTTACCGCTCTTAAGGGTTGTTACAGAGTTCACATGATTGAACTGTTTTTCTCCTTTGGGATTCAGATCTGTTTGACTAGGGAACCTTCCGTTGTCTCTCTCACTTAGAGTCTTTGCTATTTGACTAACCTGAAGTTCTAACTTAGCAAGAGTCTGGTCAGTTTTATGTTGAAAATTAACCTGGTTCTTTGTTAACATTTCATGGCTCTTTGCTAACATATTAAGAGTTTCCTCTAAGATAATCATTTTCTTCTCATAAGGGTTCCCGAACTTGGATGGATCTAAAGAGTCCTTAGTATAACCAAAACCTGGTGGAGCCTGAGATTACTAGACTGACCTTGACTATGGCCCTCGGACCAAGAGAAATTTGGATGGTTTCTCCAACCAGGATTGTAGGTCTCTGAGTATGGGCCAAACTTCCGACGGTTTTCAAACCTAGAGTTGTTATAGAGAGCATGAGCTTGCTCTTCACTAACCTGACCTTCCCAAAACGAGTTATTGGGCTCTATTCCACAACTAGAGATTTGAGAGGCTCTAATCCTATCATCAGGTTCAACAAAGACCTATGTTTATACTGACCTAACTCCAAGGCTTCTAACCTTCTAGACAAAGCAGCAAACTTAGCATCTAATCCAAAGGTTATATCTACCACATTGGTGATACTTCTGTTGACCAAGAGTTTAGGGGGTTCAACACAAAACTCCCACTGTTGTGATTTTTCGACTAGATCTTCTAAGAAGGAAAATGCTTCATCGGCAGTTTTACTCGTGAACGCACCAACGCGCAAAAAGTTAGAGTGTAACCCAGAGGTTGATTTCTATTCAAAACCACATAATAAATTCGCAATAGATAAAGTGACCATTGAAGACAACCCAGTGTAGACCTAGATTCTAGTAGTAGTCCTTTCCACCAAAAAACTACAAAAATCAATTTGGAACAAAATAAGAAACCCAAACCAAAATTTAGTGAATAGAACAAAATTAAGCATCATGTGAGTGCAAAAGAGTTTCCGACATTCTATTTCCAGATAGACAGACTTGCACATGACTTCAAAATTATTGTATTTCTCACATATTGTTATAGTAATTCCAAAAGAATTTTTTTCAAAGAGGATATGTGAAGTAGTTAAAAGCTCCCATCCTTTCTTCTGTCATATTTCACCAAAGCAGGAAAAACAATATCCATACACAATCGTGGTGATTATGTTTAAGGTAAAGATTTTATTGAGCAAGGAAAAAAAAGAGATATACAAGAAAAAGGGAAAACTTGGCTAAACCAAGCCTGACACAGGAGAGTAAGCAAATACTATTGCTAAGAGGAAAGACCGAACGATACAATCAAACTTGCTTACTTTGCATTTGCATCCAGGGGCATTTCTAGGAATTATCACACTTGCAGAAACTTGGGAAGTGGTGATATATGTCAAACCTATATAGTATATACACAGTCGAAACCCATTAGCTTCAAGATAGAAGTTGCTAGTGGTTACTCAATATCACACAAATAAACATTACGCTTCAGATAGCCATCCACACATGTGATCTTACATGTAGGAGCAAAAAGGTAGGTATCAACCAAATTGATTGCTCGAATAGGATTGTTTTCTTTGCCAGTTTCCACCACTTATGTCTTTACAGACCAACCTTAAAGAACCAATGAACTCATGTTATAAAGCTGTGTTAGATATCTGTCAACATAAGATATTCCCGTAGACTTTGTTGTTAAATCTTAAACCAGAAATAAATCAAATAAATCCACAAGGTCTCTGAGTTACAAGCTGACAGTATATGTGACTATACCTGATTGCTCTGCTAACATAGTTCGCAAAAGCCAATTACCAGATGCTAAATAGACTAGAATGAGACACTTCGTAGCTTAGTTCATATCACTACTCACTATACAAGTACAGCCATAAAAGCTAAATTTGTCCTAAAATAAGATGCTCTGAGATAAAATTAGATTGGTCTTTAACTTCTTTTGTCATAAAAGCTAATTTTATTCACTTATGGTTTAAGAATCAAACAAGCGTCTGCACTGACTTCACAGATCACATTACTCGAACAACATCTTGCAAGCATAATACACAAAACTATTCTTGTTCAATTACATTCTCCAAAAAATCTTGAGTCTTGACTATATACTAAAAACGAATAGAAATTGAGAACTGGTAAACTACTAAATAATTTAAGATATATGACATACCATCAGTCATCTAGATAATGGAAACATCTTTATCGTCATTCACACGATCATAACCATAGAGACGCTTCCATGAATGAGTCTGGTCATCATAGACAACCTTGTCCTTCTTGCGGTTCTTAATACTGCAATAAGTAGAAAATGAGATTGAAAATCACATTTCTCATATCTGGCACTGTCTACGAAAGATCATTCAACTACTTTTAGTTTTATCGCAGGGACGATGATTCAATTTAGTTCTGTAGTTTATGGAGCTTTAGATCGGATAACAAACCTTTTGTTTTGGCAAAGGTCTCCCAAGCTTTAGGTGGTCTGCACACAGGAAGCTGTAAATAACACAGCATAGTTAGTCAGGTGAGTCAAGCAAACAGAAGCTTATTCATCAACCAAAACATACCGGAATAGGCTAAACTAAGCAATCAAGTAGTTCTGAAAGGATGACTGCAATTAGTTACAAGTTACAAGAGTGTGTGATCTATATGGCCTATGTCAGTTCCCAATTCCTGCAACTGATTATATTCAACAGCTCATTTACAGATTTATCACCATAACACCACATGTGCATATAGTAGTAAATACAAATACGGTATAGAAGATTCAAAAAGGTTAAGATTTTATTGATGAAGGAAGAAAAAAAAAATACAAGAAGGGAGCACCAAACAAGTGCACCGAAAGAAAAAAAAAACAGGGAAAACTTGGTTAAACCAAGCCTGACAGAACAGAGTAAGCAAAGATTATTGCTAACAAGAACAAGGAAGAAAGACGAGCAGAAAAAACATTAAGGCAGAATGTTTGCTAGTTTTGCTTCCAATGTCTTTGAAATCCACTGCAGGAAGAACATACTTAAAAAATTTCCATCACAACTGGTTCTCTGTCATGGTGTCTTGTATTGGCCTGGTAAAGTACCAAATACCGATCGAAAGATGTTAATAGAGGTTGATGTCTCGCCTACAACATTAGAACTCTAACATATGAAGTTCTATTTGGTTGTCCTATTCCAACAAGTATCGAAGACCATCAGTTGCCACCAATTTTGATAACACCTAAGCCAAGTAGGAGTGAACTCATGACATAATAATGGATACGAATCAGAATCACCATCGGCGCCACGTCGACCGCTGCCACTCTCACAATAGAACCCAGTAAGGTGAGCACTCCGGGGGCCAAGAACTGACAAAGTCATGTCAACTTCTTCGTCAAATTGATGATTTAAAGATAATGACTCGATCTTGTCCGGCAATAATGCACATGATAAAATTGGTCTTTTGCCGGCAATTTTGCACTCAACTACACTTCTCTTTGTTAATATTCCCGAGCCCAGGGTTGCCTGCATAATCAAGTTGTTATAAGTAAAATTGGTAGTTAAACTATTGAATCGGTTAAACAACAAGAGAAGTTGTGAGAAATAGACAGAAAGAGTAACCTGGGTAATTAGAATCTTTCCTTGAGTATCATGACGATGAAGAACGAAGGGTTTCCCAGGTTTGATTTTGATACCTAAAACAATAATAAGTAACAAAAGGATCAATCAAACATGGGGTATCAATTTCGAACATGTAATCAGCATTGGAAGTCTTCTTTAATTGTGAAATAAAGAACATAATTAGATTTCAGATTTATATCATGAGTCCAATTCAACACCAAAGGTACTTCTTTTACTTACAGTAACAAGATCCACATCTGATGCAGCTGCACCCATGCAAAGGCCTGTGGACATCCCGCCATACATGTCTAGAAGTGTCATATATGTCAAACCTATATAGTATATACATAAAATCTTAACCCATTAGATTCAAGATAGTGGTTACTCTCACACAAATAAACATTACGCTTCAGATAGCGATCCACACGTGATCTTGATCTTACCTGTAGGAGCAAAAGGTAGGTTATCAACCATTGCTCGAATAGGAATGTTTTCTTTGCCACCACTTATGTCTTTACAGGCCAACCTTTTAAAAGAACCAATGAACTCATGTTATAAAGTTGTGTTAGATATCTGTAACATAAGACATTTCTGTAGACTTTGTTGTTTGATCTTAAACAAGAAATAAATCAAATAAATCCGCAAGGTCTCTGAGTCACAAGCTGAGAGTATATGTGACTATACCTGATTGCTCTGCTAACTTTTGTTGAGATGGTCTCATCCCACCATAGTCGTCCGAGAAATGGAGGCAGATCTGGCATCTGGAACATAAAAAAATAATAATAATAGATTAGTTATTAAACAATCAGTTATTTAATAATTAACAAATATATTATGTGAGTAAAACTTATTGTTGTTTGAGAGGAAATACAATCATGCTTTGTATACAAAATATTTTTGCTTCCTCCTCCGGTTTCCCATGGAATATAATTCATTTTTTAGAATGGAACGGTGATTGTAACCCTAACAAGATTTATAAGGTGATTCTGCTTCTGATAACTATTTATAAGGTTATCATACCTAAATTATAATTCTAAAAAAATGTTAACCCTAACAAGATTTTTCAACCTTATTAAAAACGTGGTGAAAAAGAGAAATTTCCGGCTAAAAACTAACAAACGTGGTAAAATAGAATAATATCCGGGTGAAAAAGGAAAATACAATTTACCATTTATTCACCATGCTATTAAATACGTGGTAAAATAAAGAAATATAGCCAGAGTAAAAAAAGGAAAAATGCAATTTCCCATTTATGGAGACTCACTTACATGTGGACATTTTTAAAGTTGGGACAATTAATTAAGGCCGGGCGGTCTGTCCTGTCCCGACTTACTTGATGCATAACAAACCTGGTAAAATAGAATAATATCCTTGACTTTAAGTAAATTTAAAGCTATTCTATATCAGTAGTAGTAAGGTTGGGAAAGTGGAGGACACTTTGAATAAATTTACATATTGACAGCCTATTGAAAAGTAGATATCACCGGCAAGTTGAAATTATGCATAACTAAGGGATAAATGAATGATGAAACAAATGCATACAGTAAATCAAAGATTGGTCGACAGTGAGCTTACCTTGTTCACGTCAACTATTACATGAGAGTGCATGGAAAAGAGCTTGTTGAGAACTTTATCAGTCTGCTCCATCTCCACAGAGCCCATTCCTAAGTTCGCAATCTGCTCCATCTCCACAGAGCCCATTCCTTTTATATTCGTGTCAACCAGAGAGGCAATCAAATGTCACTCAACAGGAGAGGTAAACAAGCAAAAAAAAAATAATCAACAAAAGCGTTCAAGTAGGTAATTTACCTAAGTTACCTGTTAAAAGAAACCAGTGAAATTGGCAAAGATTCATTAGGAAAAAAAAAAACAACATAATTTTTGACAAAGCAGTGAAACATCAGCTTAGCTGCTACAAAATGGCAGCATGCCAATTTCTGATCACCAAGACCAAAAATAAACCATCAAAAGTTTTGAAGCAAACAAATAATGACAGTCTGAACAAATAATTTTGTCACTTTAGATGCTGCAGGTAAAGTTGTCGTTTGCCTGAACAAACAAGGTTTTGATTCAAACTCAGCTGCCTTTGCTGTTCCAACTTTTCGGCAATTTTTTTTAGCCACAGCCTGTATTGAACAAAGTAAATAAGCACGCGTGCATAAGTATTTGTACTGAAAACATGAATAAAAAACAATGAGCGAACAACTGCATGTGATTGATCGAGAATAAATACCTCTAAGCATTTTTTCAATGAATCCATGTCATCTGTCAATTGTTCTTGTTCTTCTTCTTGGTGCTCTTCTGGTACAGGTACAGCTCCTAGTATCTCTCGTAATTTCATGATGTAAAAACATTCCCACTGTTGACTTGCTAGCATCATCGTATGCACTGGTGATGTCTCTTTCAATTGTTCTTTGCAGCAGCCAGCTTTTATGTTCTTCCGGAAGAGGAAGCACGTTAAGAGACTCACAAAAATCCAACGTTGTAGCTTTCGACTTTAAACATTCCACTGGAAGGAGGAGGAGAGACTTATTGAAATCCGATACTGTAGCATCTTTCATCAGTGACTTTAACAAATCCAACATTGCAACTTTAATCTGCACATATATAATATTCAAGCAAATTAATTAGATTCCGGTCAAAAAGAAGAAAAGAACAATCAAAAAATAAAAAAATCAAGAATATATACATGTATGTAACCTTGAAAAATTGTTTTTTTGGCTCTATTAATTAAGTTGAATTGACCTCTTGTATTCATGATCATAAACATAATCACAAACATGATTAATTCAAAAGATAAAGAAGAGATCGAGATTTTGTATACCTATAAGCAATCGAGTATTCCTTACGCCCTTCTCAAGGAGACATGGTTGCTTCTTTCTTTTTTTTTTCTTTCTTTCTTTCTTTCTTTCTTTTAGGGTCGGTTCTCTTTTGTATATTCTGTACGAAAGGGATAAGCCCAAATGGGGAAATGGGTATGCAAATGCAGATAATGAAAGCTTAATGACTTGCAAAGAACAATAATAGCAAGGTCGGTTCTCTTCTGCTACATTCTTGAACAAGCTACATAGAGAACAGTAATAGCAGGGCTGGCTAGAGCTGAAATGGAGATGATGATAACTTTTTAGACGATCCCTTACCTGGTGACTTTTTAGATGATCCACTTGATCACGGTTTCTTAAACGATTTCCCTGATGCTGGCTTTAACTTGTTGGCATATGGTGATGCTTCCCATTCTCATCATTATACATATTGACAGCCTGCTGAAAAGTACATATCACCGGTGAGTTGAAATTCTGCATAAATAAGGAATAGGAGAATGGTAAACCCAACGAGTAAATCGATGATTGGTCCGCGGTCAGCTTACCTTGTTCACGTCAAGTATTTCATGAAAGTGCTTGGAAAAGAGCTAGTTGAGAACTTTATCAGTCTGCTCCCTCTCCAAAGATCCCATTCCTTTTCCTTCAGCAACGGGGAAAAACTACACAATAGAGATAATGGAAGACAAGAGTAATTCAGCATAATGTAACCATTCACGGGTTAATAATTCCCAGAAAAAAAAAAGAAAGAAAAGTTAACTGAAACCGTTCATAGTTTGCTCATATATGTACCTTTCGGAACGTTCCAGGATCCTTTCGGGGTTTCTCTCCTGGTAGTCTTTTCAAATTTTCTCTCCTGGTAGGATCTTCTGATCCACATTAAAATTTGGTGAGAAGTTTTTTTGAGCATTACCAAATCTATGAAAAAACAAGTGGATTTGATTTGCAGCATATATTTAAGACATACTCGTGTTAACAATGTCATACCCTTGGCAAAGCACCAATTTTAGCGACTTGTTTGATTCCGTAACTAGGTTCTTTTCGTTCCTTTCAACAAGCTACCTCGAAGTCTGTTTGTCTCTTGGCAAAAGGATCCTCTCCTCGGCTCTGTGGAAAGACCAAGGACGAGAATGCCATTAGCCAAACTTTTAAAATATATCGACTTTGACTACTCTTTCGCAAAAGTCAATTACCAGATGCTAAATAGACTAGAATGAACGCTTCTTCGATTAGTTCATATTACTACTCACTATATGAGTACAGCCATAAAAGCTACATTTGTCCTACAATTAGATGCTCTGGGTCCTTAACATAGTTTTAGACTAATTTTATTCACTTATGGTTTAAGAATCAAAGAAGCGTCTGCACTGACTTCACAGATCACATTATTCGAACAACATCTTGCAAGCATAATACACAAAACTATCCCCTAAAACTATTCTTGTTCTATTAAGAAACATTCACCAAAATATCTTGAGTCTTGACCTTACTAAAAACAAAAAGAATTTTAGAACTGGTGAACTACTAAATAATTTATTTAAGATATATGACATACCATCAGTCATCTTGGCCTCGATGATGGAAACATCTTTATCATCATAGCCACTTCCATGAATGAGTCTGCTCATCATAGACAACCATGTCTTTCTTGCGGTTCTTAATACCTGCAGTAATCAAAAACTCATATTTCGCATATCAGCCTATCAGGCATTTTCTACAAGTATCTGAATTCTAAAAACAAAGCATCCAACTACTTTTAGTTTTATCACATGTCTAGCAAACAGAAAGTAATTCATCAATGAACACATACCGGCTTTTCCCTGGGCAACCTTGTGGTTGGTGGAGGCAAAGTAACTATAGGACCATCTAGATGTTCTCTTGTTGGTATATTAAAAACAGCATTTGCAATTGCTTGGACAGCTCTAAATCAACTGATTCATTACTAATGCTCAACCGTAGTAATTCATTACTAATCCACTGAAAAATGCAAAGTAATTCACAATATTGGACAAAAAGTTGGAATGTAACACACATTTTGATTTATATTCAAAACACACTTAATAAATTCAACTTGCGATAGATACAGTGACCTTTAAATCCAAACCCAGTTTAGACCTAGATTATAGAAGTAGTCCTGGATATAAAAATGAAATCTTTACACCCAGAAACTACCAAAATCAAGAGAGAGAAGTGATCAAATCAGTGGGGTTCCTCTGCAATTCAATGAAATAAGGAAACCCAAACCAAAATTTAGTGAAAATGAGACAAATGAAGCATCAAGTTGGTTCTTCTTTTATTCAAATAAATTAAACACTCAACCAAGTTAAGAAAATGAGATACTTAGTGAAAGATTAAACTTACTCGATTGGAAAACATGGATCCCTTCTTGTGTTTTGTCTTCTGATTTTTGCAGATAAAGATTACCGAGAGAGAGCGAGTCCTAAGTCTATACATTTTTTTAACTTCCATGGGGGAGAGAGTGTTACTTTAACAAAAATTCTTGGCCCATCAAAAAAGCACAGGGTCTTTAGGGGCGACCCCAAAAGAATTAGGGCGACACAAAACGACAAAACTGTCATGTCGGTAGGTTATTTCACAATCGGTAGGTTATTTTCGGGGCGTTTTTTTTTAATCCCAAACTACCCTTTACAATCGGTAGTTAATCAACAATCGGGAGTAAATTTGGTTTGTATAACTTCCGAATATAAAGTATCCCCAAAATAAAACCCTCTTTTTTTGAATTTTGGTTGAGCGTATAATCGGTAAAAAAGGAAGAGTTATCATGACTTCCGATTATACAGTGTCTCTCTTTGCAAATATCCTACCATAATCGGTAGTCAAGATAGTTCATATAACTACCGAATATAGAGTAGCCCCAAAATGAGATTTTGCGAAAATCCTTTTTTAGAATTTTGGTTGAGCCTATAATCGGTAAGAAAGGAAGAGTTATCATGACTTCCGATTATACGGTGGCTCTCTTTGCAAATATCCTACCATAATCGGTAGTCAAAATAGTTCATATAACTACCGAATATAGAGTAGCCCCAAAATCAGATTTTGCAAAAATCCTTTTTTTTTTTGAAATTTTGGTTGAGCCTATAATCGGTAGTAAATGAAGTTATCCTGACTTCCGATTATCCTTGCTCGCTTTGCAAATATCCTACCATAATCGGTAGTCAAAATAATTCATATAACTACCGAATATAGAGTAGCCCCAAAATCAGATTTTGCAAAAATTCTTTTTTTTTTTTGAAATTTTGGTTGAGCCTATAATCGGTAAGAAAGGAAGAGTTATCATGACTTCCGATTATACAGTAGACCTCTTTGCAAATATCCTACAATAATCGGTAGTCAAGATAGTTCATATAACTACCGAATATAGAGTAGCCCCCAAAATAGATTTTGCAAAAATCTTCTTTTTTGAATTTTGGTTGAGCTTATATAATCGGTAAGAAAGGAAGAGTTATCATGACTTCCGATTATACAGTGACTCTCTTTGCAAATATCCAACCATATTCGGTAGTCAAGATAGTTCATATAACTTGTATGCCCGCACCGAGCTTTTTCAACTGCATTGGTTGAGCCTATTCGGTAGTAAATGAAGGTATCCTGACTTCCGAATATAGAGTTGTCCCAAAATGAGATTTTGCAAAAATCCTCTATTTTTCTAATTTGGTTGAGCCTATAATCGGTAGTCAAAATAGTTCATATAACTACCGAATATAGAGTTTCCCCAAAAAATGAGATTTTGCAATCGGTAGCCTAAAAAAACCTGGCGAGATTGGGGTATACTCAAACTAATTGGGGTATACCCAATGAGACAAAATAGGATCATTTTGAAGTAAAAGAGGTCACCCCTTAACCAAATATTTTCAAAATGGCAAAATTGCCCTCGTTTAATTAACACTAAAAGTTTGATTAGATTTATTAATTAAGTTTAAATTGATTGAATAGATTAAAACTTATGAATTTTAAGTTATGAAATTTTGTTTTGATTGACTTTTGTGGGATGATTTTTGATGATTTTTTTTTTTTTTTTTGAGAATATCTCTTGCAACGAAAATGAAGCACACAACCAAAATACTTCTAAAAGGGGATTGCAAACCATTATACGAAATCATACTCAAAATCAAAGAATAAATCAACACTTTTAGTTAAGAAAGTATGAAAAGTCGGCAAAGGTCGACTAATGAAGATCATCCGGCCAAAGTGTAAAACCCAAGATCTTCATCGCTTGATTCTCAAGCCAAAAGTGGCCGGCATGATCTTCATCGTCGACCCTTGCCAGGCTTTTGTTTTTTGACATACTGAGGAGATGACATAAAAAATTTATTGGCCGGCAAGGTATTCAAGAAATACCCTTAAAATTTCATTTTTTGGCCTAAGCAAGGTATTCAAAAAATACCCTTAAATTTGTATTGGTAGGCAAGGTCTTCAAAAATACCTGCCCATTTGTTGAAATTTTTTACGATCGCCATGGTCATTGTTATGAAAAGTCGGCAAGATATGCATGTCACGACCTTGTAGAAGTAAGACACGAAATCATAAATTTCGATTTCTAACTTTGATATAACAATCAAATCACACAACACAATGATGGGTTTAAGTTTAAACATCATTTATAGTCTTCTTTTATTTGGTAGAGTCAACATTTTTTTGGAAAATCAAAGTTGAGATTTTTATATGGGTTTGGTTGATGGAAGATGAAGATGAAGAAGAAGAGAAGATTAAGAGTTGGTTAGTTTTTTAATTTTATGGTTAATGAAATTAAGAAATGAATTTATTTTTAAGATTTAATTATTTCAAGGGTATTAAAGTAAAATCACACTTTTTAATAATGACACACCATGTCCCCTTCTCATTGGGTATACCCCAATCTCGCCAGGTAAAAAAACCTAAAAACCCGATTATGAAGGGATATACAAGTATTTTCAATCTATTTTGTGTCGCCCCTAATTCTTTCGGGGTCGCCCCTAAAAATGCTAGGTAAAAAAGACGAATATCTTTTTTTTTTAATGGTCACCGAATGAAGAGTTCTATCCCAAGCGTAGGCCAAAAAGTAGTTCTGGAAGGATGACTGCAATTAGTTACAAGGTACAAGAGTGATTTTTAAGATTTTTAAGGTCTGTGTCAGTTCCCAATGCCTGCAGCTGATTGTATTCAACAGCTCATTTACAGATTTATCTAACACCACAAGTGCAAATATAGTACAGTACAGTAGTAAATACAGATACAGTATAGAAGATTCAGAAAGGTTATGATTTTATTGATAAAAGAAAAAAAAAACAGGGAAATTGGCTAAACCAAGCCTGACAGAAGAGAGTAAGCAAAAATTATTGCTAAGAAGAATAAGGAAAAAAGACCGAGCAGAAAAAACATTAAGGCAGAATGTTTGCTTGTTTTGCTTCCCATGTCTTTCAGTGTTCATATCCGGATCAAGATATGCTTGTTAATTTCCATAAACTTCAAGCTGAAAATTCTTGATGTCCTTCAGAGGCTCATCTTTCTTACGAAACCTGTTGAACCCAGAGATACCTTGGCAGGGAGGGGCACCTCAAGCTGAAAATTCTTGATGTCCTTCAGAGGCTCATCTTTCTTACGAAACCTGTTGAACCCAGAGATACCTTGGCAGGGAGGGGCACCACATATCACATCGACAGTTCCCTGTAAGAAAAACAGAACATAAATTTGTTACAAAGGAAACATGATAAATGACGACACCAGGTAAACTAGTATCAAAAAGACTGCACCTGCAACAATTCAGAAAAGAAATTCAACTAGTAATTCTAAAAAGCAGGTATTTTTATTTGTAATTCTGCAAGATGTTATAAATCCGTTTAAAATAAGAAAAATGTAACAGTTGATAATTGTACCAAAAGTAACAGTTGATAATTGGTTAAACAGTCAATAAAATAGTAATTCTAAAAACAGAATCGGATAAGAAAAAGACACAAAAGTAACAGTTGTAAGCGGCAGTATATGCGGCAGTATAGTTTTTTCTGCCCATCAATACAGAACTCGGGTTTACTTTGTAACTTCTTTTTATCAGTTCAGTATGAGGACAGGAAGATGTCGCAGCATCTCCTATGCGTGTCTAGGAAAGAGAAAAGAAAAACTTACATTTAACTCTAGTTAGCCAGGAAGCACAAGAATTTCCTTCTAAAGAGAGACTAAAAAAATAACTGAAACAGTAAAAGAAAAATATAATACCTGTCTTCCGTCAAGACCATGCATGGTCTGGAAGGTATCAATTTCTAACATGTAATCAGCAAAGGTAAGATCGACATCCAATGCAGCTGCACCCATGCAAAGTCCTGTGGACATCCCGGCATACATGTCGAGTGGTGTCATAACTGAATCACATGCTAAGGAAGGCTTCTTGGGATTAGCAGTAGCTTCCTCAACCCCTTTGGAACAACCTTCACTTGAAATTGTAGGTGATGATGAGGCAGTACCTTGTTCAATTTCTACAAAAGATCAATGTTATATTAGTACCTGCAAATACTGCATTCCAGAAAACAAAAAAGTTTAAAGTTTATTACCTGTGTGTAGGTTTTCAAAAGCGCAAACTTCCTTAGACACCTGAAAGCAAACCAACATGAAAAAAAAAAAAAATTAGTTTTCGCTAAACTAAACTGTAATGCATTCTGATAAATATACTACCATGATTTGAGAGGCAAATATGATAATGTTGAATATAGAACTGATTGTTCCTCCTCCGGGTTCCCAGGAAAATGATAACATATTATTAGAAGAAAGAATTGGACGGTGATTTCAGAGAAAGTGAAGATTATTATTTATAAGTCTGTCATGCCAAAATTAAGCCAAACTATTAGGAAGGAATATCCAAACTTTTATTATAATACATCTTCCACATAATATAATATCTCTTAGATTTTAACCGCATTAATCTTGGCCTTTGGATCTAAGATTCAAGATAAAGTCAAATTTTAAAACATGGTAAAAAGAGAAAATGACTTATTCACCGCCCTCCTAAACATGTGTAAAATAGAGAAATATCCGGAATTCGGTGATTTTTTTCTTCTTCTGTATATGATAGATATGCGGGAATGTGCCTATGTGGCATCCAAGTTAATGTTTTTTATTTTAAGATAAACTCATATTAACTATGTCATACCTTCGCAAAGCACCAACTTTAGCAGCTTGTTTCAGATTCTGTAACTGGTTCTTTTCATTCTTTTCAACATGCTGCTTCTTTTCTGTTTGTCTCTTGGCAAATCGATCCTCTCCTGGCTCTGCGAAAAGACCAAGACATAAAACACCATTAGCCAAACTTATTAAAATATATCAATTTTGACTACTCTTTTAAACCACTCGCAAAAACCAATTACCAGATGCTAAATTGACTAGAATGAAATGCTTGTTCGCTTAGTTCATATCACTACTCACTACATAGTAGTGTCATAAAAGCTAAACTAAGATGCTCGGAGATAAAATTAGTACTTAACCTGTTTTTCATTGTTTTAGGCTAATTTTATCACTCCAACCACATCTTGCTAGCAAAATACACAAGAGAATGTGCAGTAACAAAGGGCTTGAAACTAAAGGATGCAAAGGTCGTGCTAATACTATTGCAGTAGCTGCTCGACCTCAGCTGCACAACACCACCGTGAATTGCAGGATAAAAACAATATTGGGAAGACTACAGCACCTGACTATGTTTCTATGTTACTGTGCAGGACAAGTTTATCCATAAATATCGATGCTTGTAACACGAAGTAGATAGACTCCAGACTAGGAATTACAGAAAATGTAATGTTATGGATCAATATTTTAGTTAGCATGAATGCAATAAAGAATATACAGTATTGGATTAAGGTAGCATGTAGAGATAACAGGTGGGGAAACGAAAAATCAAGAGCACCAGAGGAAAATCAAGAGCACCCGAGGAAAATCTACATCAAGAGCAAAGTCACAACACTAATCAAGCATATCCCAGCTACAGAAGATCAATTACTAGATAGGATCAACAGAGTACTGGTGTACCAGCATTTGTAACAATTATGACACAAACATAGAGTGTTAATCTGTTACGGGGGAGTCATCCCAAAATGTAAGTCTCCAACTATCTAACATATATCTTTTGTTAGAAAAAAAAAAGAATTGAGCAAAACTCCCCAATCAAAATATCACTAACAATGATAATAAGACGTAAATCAAGCAACAAGCATAAGCTATCAACCCTTCATCTCCGCAAGAAGCAAGTTCAACCAGTAATCGAGTACAAAACCTAGGACCACATGAATAAAACCCCAACCATTCCGAAAACAATCACTCCTCCTTGTGGTAAAATTAAAAACAAGGCAACAAAAATCCAAATTCCCATTCTTACCAGCCAACATATTCAACGCAGCATACAAGAAAGGAGATAAATACCTAAAAAGAAAGACTCAACTGTTTCAGTGAATAAGTTGATATGTTCCGGTAACTGTTTGCTTTGCTATTTTCCTTAAAAACCATTTCAAGATTTGAAGGGTTGCATATGACAAGCATAAGACTTGGATCAAAATCCACATTTTGTTGTATCACTAATTTAGACTTCACAAGTTATTTTCCCATTGTGAAGCTCTGATAAAGTGAGGTAAACAGAAAGCAAACATGAACAGAATTTGGTGCTAAGAAGGGTATCACCCACAAGAAATCCATGACATAACAACCAAACATAAATGATAAATCCATGTAGCTATTCTTTGTCAAAGAGAGACCTATAATTGCTCATGTCATCTACAACATCAACAGCACTACCAAAATCAAACATCTAAGAGAGACCTATAATTGCTTAAGAAGATAGTAAAATGAATTTGTATCAAGGAGATGCATATAGTGCACGAGTCACTAATTATCCGTGTCTACTCAAACAAGTTGGTAATATACCTTCATCAGTGGCAGTGTTATTGGCTTGGTTTTGAAAGGTTTGCAATGACTTTGGTTTGTTCAAGGTAATTTAGAAATGTGTGAAATGGTCCAGCAACTGTGAGTAAATCAATTAAGTTTACATAGTCTGGCGCTGGTGTTGGTTCTAATGGAGGTGCTGGTGGAGATTAAGGATGCACATCCGCATATAACACGTATGAATTGCAGCCTAACAGTTATGGGATACACATCAACAAATCATGAGTTGGACATCAACAATGAATTAATTGCATTTGACGGAAATGTGAACAGTATTGACATTTAGGGTTACTTACCTCATTGGAGTCCGAAAAGTATCCTTCTTGTTGTTAACCAAGAGAACCAGCAGAAGTATTCAAGATACTACTGTATTGCAAATGATAGAAAAGAGTTTTCATTTCCAGCAGATTTCATTGAAATGGTAAAAGGATCGCGCGTGGGTATTCTCTCACCTCGTGTCAATATGGGATGTTGGAGAGAACCATACGAGGAGGCAGTGGTGAAGAAAAGGGTTACACACCTGCAGGGCTAGTAAAGTAAAATTGATGTTAGATTTAAGGGGCGGAGAAATTCAGAGAAAAATCAACAGAAGATTATGGAAGAAAGCAGAGTAACGTCAACTGCAAATTCAAAAATCTAAATTCTGAGTAGATTTATAGCGGATACGTTCCAGTTATTCTTTGTATCATTGCGATGTTTGATGAAACATTTATCAAACATTGCGATGTTCCATCAAAACATTGTAATTATTCATAACTCTTGACACATTCACATCCCTGCAGACCATTGCATCACTCACTCTGTTTTATATTAGGGATCTTTCTTCTAATAAAAAATTTGGTTCAAGGTTTTATGTTGAATAGATTACATGAAAATTTCTAATTTAAAAGACAATTCCCGGCGGAACCAGGATTTTCTAAATGGGGGGTATTTTATTTTTTTGTCGCAACAAGTCAATGTGGGAAACACCACCAACATCGTACCTGCCTTCTCCTAAGTCAGACTCGTTTTCCTTTCCCATGCTCCGCTTCCAGATTTCATAGACCTCCTTGAGGACGATTCTTGCCCCCACTGAAATGCAATTTGACTGCTGCAACTATCCATGAAATCTTCTTGAGAGAAACACCGACTCATCCCAGTAATGATACCATCCTTCTTTAACAACAGCTAAAGAGTTCATCATAATCACCAGCGTAAAAATGGACTCAGCAGTCACCGACTGCCTTGAAAGAGCTATTGGGCTGTCAGTCTCAGGTTGTGTCAGCTTTGTCCATCACGAGCCTACTTAAGATTTGCAAGCACATTCGGTGTGGTTGAACATTTTACTGTTTCGGCGTTCAGATCCTGATGGAAGCTCCCTATAATTGGACAAAGAAAATAATCAGGGGAAGCGAGAAATTGTTGCTACTAGAAAAACAAAACTTCAGCAAAATACAACAAACAAAAGAACTAACTAGTAATGATGGTAAAGCAAACAGAAGCTCTTTATCTTTTTCTAAGGGACAGCCCAAATGGGATATGATGAAAGCTTAGTAACTTGCAAAGAAGAGCGATTCTAGATAAAGCAACTGACGTTTTACAAATCCAAATTAATAGTTTTAATAAGCTAAGTCTCTTCAACAACTCCACCTGAAAGAATGAGAAAATGAAGAGTTGGTTCTACATTTTTTTTTATGGTGATTAGTGGGTTGAATGGTCTTCCTTTTAACACACCACGGTTTAATGAGAACAACTCCCCAAGCAAAAGAGTGATTATGGAAACAATTGGTAAGACGCGCACCCTCTTCAGACGGTTCAGTGGCATGCAAATGAAGATTTTATTGGTCTTATCCGAATGAAGATACATAGAAAAGACTATTGCCATTCTACGTTTGACATTGACTGACGTACATTCACACATAATTACATGTACAGAAGGACAACAGGATAGGGATCATAAGTTATTCTTTAAGCAATATATATCATTTTGATGGGAATGGAGGCCTAGTGATATCCATGTAAGTTAAGAGAACTTACAAGGGTTTGCATTAGAAGCCAATTACGAAGACAAGTCCGCTGCATATTATCTTTCCATCACCCAGTGACTGGAGTACAACACGCATGTGTATCATGAACCCTAGATTCTAATATTGGGCAAAAAAGTTAGAATGTAATACCCAACCAGTGTAGACCTAGATTCTGATATAAAAATGAAACCTTTACAACCAAAATCAAGAGAAAAAAGTGATCAAATCAGTAGGTTCCTCTGCAATTCAATGTTAATGGAACGAAATAAAGAAACCCAAACCAAAATTTAGTGAAAATGAGACAAAATTAAGAATCAATTTGGTTTTTTATGCTTCTTGTAAATTCGCATTTAAAAGCTAAAAAAAAGAAAGAAGAAATGGGATTGTTAGTGAAAGATTAAACTTACTCGGTTGGAAAATCTTGGATCTCTTCCCATTTTCCTTGTTAGTAAAAATTGATTGAGTTTTGTTTTCTGAGTTTTGCAAAGAAAGATTACCGAGAGTGAGTGAGTCCAAAGTCTATACACTTTTTAAAATGGGGGAGAGAGAGTGAGTGAGAGTGAGAGTCAGAGTCAGAGTCAGAGTCAGAGTCATGTACTAGTAATTGTATGTATTGTTTGGCCTATGTTATTTTGTCCCACATCCTTGAGATTTGAACTCTTCATTCGGTTTTTAAGCTGCAACATAGTCTGACGTGGAGCTGTGTTGCACTCGAAATTTATTTAACCCGACTAAACGGCCGCCGTCACCGTTAATTAATTTTTAATTGTAATCAATTTGTTTAATAGTAATTAATTTGTAATCGATTTGTTTACTTTAATAATTTGGCTAATTTAATTTGGCTTGCACCTACATTACCTGCCTGCTGCCTCTGTTTTTTTGTTTTTTGTTTTTTTTGACAAAAATGTTCCTTTTTTTGCCGTTCTTTTACCGACAGTAACCGCTTCTAAAACCTTGTCTTCATCCTTTACCATCAAGAATTTATCTTCCCAACAAGCGTTGTTCAGACAGGTCAACATCTGATGTATTTGCTAGTGAAGGGAATAGGCTAATAGGCCCTAGCTTTACTAGTGAAGGGAGATTTGCAATGTTATGCATTTCCTATTCTCCCATACTTTCTTCTGCCATATTTCACCAAAGTAGGAAAACAATATCCACACCACTGCCTTTTGTGGTGATTCTATGGTCAGATTTACCCAATTGCGTACACCGATTATATTCAGCACTTCACTTCATTTCTTGATGGTTGCTAAAGGATTTAGGCAACGAGAGAACATAGACTTCTTTGATACTTATTCTCATGTTACTAGATTAACTTCTATACGTGTTTTGATTGCTGCTGCTCATAATCTTGTTATTCACCAAATGGATGTTAAAACTGCTTTTTTGAATGGTGAACTAGAAGAGGAAATTTACATGGAACAACCTGAAGGTTTTGTAATTCCTGGACAAGAAAAGAAAGTATGTAAGCTAGAAAAATCTATTATGGTTTGAAACAAGCTCCTAAACAATGGCATGAGAAATTTGATAACTTGATGATTTCAAATAATTTCAGAATAAGTGAGGGTGACAAATGCATCTACTATAAATCTGAAAATGATGTGTGTGTGATTGTTTGCTTGTATGTAGATAATTTACTGATATTTGGTTCCAATTTATCTGTTGTCAATATGAAACTAAAAGCACGCTTAGTTCGAACTTTGACATGAAAGATTTGGGTGAAGCTAGTGTAATCTTGGGAATCAAAATTACTAGAAATGATAGCGGCATTTCTTTAGATCAATCTCATTACATTGAAAAAATTCGAAGAAGTATAATTATTTTGATTGTAAACCTGTTTGTACTTCTTTTGATTCAAGTGTGAAAGTGTTTAAGAATAATGGAGAAAGTATTAGACAATATGAATATGCTAGTATAATTGGCAGTTTTCGTTATGCGATTGATTGTACTAGACCAGACATTGCATACGCGGTGGGAGTTTTGTGCAGGTTTACCAGTAATCCTAGTTTGGAATACTGGATTGCTATTGAGAGGGTTATGAGGTATCTAAAAAGAACCACAAACCTAGGATTACACTATCAGAGGTATCCCGCAATCCTTGAAGGATTTAGCGATGCTGATTGGAACACTCTTTCAAATGATTCCAAGGCCAAAAGTGGATATGTTTTCACCATTGCTGAGGGGGTTGTATCTTGGAGATCAAAGAAACAGACAATTATAGCCCAATCTACGATGGAGGCTGAATTGATGTCACTAGCGGCGAGCTAGTGAAGAGGCGAGATGGCGTAAATGTCTATTGTCAGACATTCCTGTATGGGAAAAACCGATACCATCCACTTTGATCCACTGCGATAGTACCGCGGCTATCGGAATAGTAGAGAACTGTTATAATAACAGTAAGAATCGACAGATACGTCGAAAGCACGACACAGTTAGAGAGTTTCTCATAACTGGTGTAGTTAGAGTAGATCATGTAAGATCTGAAGAAAACTTAGCTGATCCTTTGACGAAAGGACTAGCAATAGAAAAGGTATGGAATACCTCTAAAAGCATGAGACTTTTGCCCATTAGAAGTTGTAATGGATAAGCACATTTGTAATGGATACCCAACCTAGAAATAGGTTCAAAGGGACTAGACGAAGTTACAAATGATATGATAGAGTCATGCATTCCCATAACATGATATCCTGAAGTGGGAAACAGGTTGAGTATTTAACTCTTAATGATGTCTATAGCTCTTAACTTAGAGTGGGATACACAGGAGTATTCTTGATAGACTCACCTATACGAATGTGAAGTGTGGCCGCCTTCTATGAGAAATTGGTCATTTCTCTAGATCATTTGTTAAGTAAAGGGATAAGCACATGGCCTTAATGTGCAAACTTAAGGACTTTACTCTATATATAGTTGTGTGTGTTGAATAATATAGTATTAGTTAGAGTTCAAGACGCGAGTCACTCTAGTCACATGATACTTAGAAAGTTTAGCACTATGTAGAGGTTCAAGTCGAAAGGCACCTTTGCTTATGCACAACTGTATAACACTTGCTCAATGTTTTGAAATATAAGTGGGGGATTGTTGGGGTATATATTTAAAAACATAGTTTTGTAATATTGTACCAAACTTAAAGAGATAGTGTGGTGATATTATTTTGGGCTGCCACACTATAGACTTGGGTTTAAGTATAACCCCATGCATTTGACTAGATATATGTATATATCTGTATGTATTTAAAAAATCCGGAGAGCGGGGCCTTGGGAGGTCTGGAAATTTAAAATTAACTTTTTACAGATTTGTTTTGATTTCCAAAACGGTTTTGTCTACTTAATATTCCCTAATTAATTTTATTAATTTTGATAATTATATTTAGTCCGTTTTATGACCGTTATGGAGGATTTTTGTGTGGATTGATTACCGAATTTATTTTCATCAAACCGTATTGATTCTCTTGAAGTTATATGAGACTTGTTTTGTAGAGGATGAAGACATAACATTTTCATCTATTTGTATTATGAGAAAGTGTTAGAAAGAGTAAGAAGCTGGTTCGATTTCTCAAGGTGCGAGAAATCGAACAAGTGAGTTATCGATTGTTTTATCCCATAGGGTTTTCGACAAGAACCGATTGCTAGCACAATCAAGAGGCGAGTCGCGAAACACCTTAAAGAGAGTGATCTAGTCCGCGACTCACTGCTTTAGATCCGATTTTGTGTGATTTGATTTTGTGCTTTGTTTCCAACATAAAGTACCGATAGAATTGAGATAGTTACAATAATCTCATTATTATTACTGACTTCATCAAATACAGTTTCTTTATTAGGATTAAGTTTTATATATTTTACCGGGCGACCACATAGATAGTCAAATGTGAAGCGCGCTACCCCATTGACTTTCGAGGAACTTCCAAATACCTGAGCAGAAAGCATGACATCATCAGTTGGAAGATGTTTATTTGTGGGTTTAATCAAGCAATGTTTAAGTTATACCTTCCGAACATCACAGTGATAATATTGGATACAATCTTTCCACCAGATTGGTTGATGACTTTAGACCACATTTTCTCAAATTCTTTAGCTGCCTTATCATCCAAGGGTGACAAGTAGCGAACCTAAGGACAAGACATTGAAGGCCAATTGTTGGTTATATTTATCATAGTAAGTTCAACAAATATGATTTACTGCTTCTCATTTTTCTCATGCCTTCAGCATCACCATTCCAGCCTTTGTAGAGACCATTAGTTATGATGATGTTATCTAATAAAGTAAATCCAACTGAAGGTAACAAACTTCATCCAAAACCTTTTTGAAGTCTATAATATTCTTTGCCTATATGAGGCACACAAAAATATTTAGAAAAAGAAGGGAAATGAACATATCAGCAAATTATGTAAAACACCGGGAGGTGGAGGAAGAGGAAATCAAGGACACCCTTGGGGAAACAAATTTGTCGTCTTGCTCTAATATATATTATCTGAAGCTATTATACGACAAATTTTTCGTCTTGTTATAATATATATTATCTGAAGCTATTATACAACATCTAACAATAATAAAGATTTATTTTATATTATATGTGACACATTTTGTATCACATATGATACAAAATTCTTTTTGTTAAATCTCTTGAGTTATATATTTATGCAAGCTTAGACTTGTTCAATTTGATTGGCCAATTTTATATAATTCTAATATCCTAATATCGATGTTTCAACAACCACAGGAGGGTGAATTCATAGATTCACAACGTGTTTGGGCCGAGTATGCATTGAAGAGACAGGAGGCAGTCCCAGAACAGGCGCTTAACTCTTTGAGGATCTTGAGGTGAGGTTTTTCATTGTTACTTTCAGAGCTTAAGATGGTTTATTTTTGTTGTTTCCCTATATCAATGCACTATACATGATTCTTCACGTTAGATTGTTTTCTCGAACAACACATGATTCTTGGGATAGGAAAATAGCTCGAATATGTTTTTGTATCACATGAGGTTGAATTGATGTCACTAGCAGCAGCTAGTGAAGAGGCATGATGGCTGAAATGTCTGTTGTCAGACATTCCTGTATGGGAAAAACCGATACCATCCCCCACCCCCTTCCACCACCTCACATAACACACACTAATGGTCCCCCTTGTTTTCCTTCACACCATCTCAATAACTGAATCAATAGCTAAGATAATTTCCACCTAATGGTGGAAGGGAGTGGTGGAAGGGAGTGGGGGAAATGTAGCAGCTCCGTTATATCCCAGATTAAAATTTTCATCAACCAAAACAAAAACTGACTAAATATTTACTTCAGACTTCAGTTAGTACACCCAGTTACCAGGCTTAACTAGGTAATCGAATTCACGTGTTAGCCAACTAAAAATGCCAGAAAGAGATCAGTTTCGCATCTCTTATAACTAGGTTGTCTTTTTTTTTTGCTGAGAAAAAAACCGATGCATTAACAAAGAAGGAAATTACAGACATCAACTATGGGTTCTTTCCTCATCAAACTGTCCAAAAAAGGAGGTTAAGAAACCCAAATATCTTTCAAACTAAACTTTCTAGCCCGACGTGCAAGCCGGTCATCTAGCTTGTTCTTAGAACGCTTAATATAAACAAGCTTAAAACCAAAACAACTAGAAAAAGAAAACCGACTTTCTTCCAATATATCACAGCATCTCCAATCCACCACACATTGCCTCCATTAACAAAATCCACCAGATGTAGGCAATCACTAACAAACAGAACTTTAGACAGATTCAACTCCTTAGCCTAGGAGATTGACAAAATTAGCGCAGTCGCCTCAGCACCAACTGCGTCTGTAATCAATCCAAAGTCTGACCTAGACCTCTTTACTCTACCTGCAGAATCACAGAGAATCATTCCCACACCCATGTTAAAGTTCTTGAAGGAACCATCAATGAAAATGACATAATCAACAACCTGAATGGAAGTTTTAACATCCATTCTAATATTTTTTGAATGCTGAGGAGGCTCAATATAAGTATTGATAAATCTCTTAGTATCTAATATTACTCTATCAAGATTTATTGAAACATTCCTGAAAACCACATCACATCTTAATTTCCAAATACACCACATCACAATAGCTCCAATACTTGGCCATTTTACTGCATAAGGGGAAATCCCTAAGTCTTTATCAAACCAGCATTGAAAAATATCTTCTATCCAATTATAATAAGAAGCAATCAGATGTTGGAGAGATAAAGCAAACCAAATATGGGACGCAATAGGGCAAAGAATAAACAGGTGCATAACAAATTCAACTTCATTTCTACATGAAGGGCAGTAATCATCAACAACAGGATTATAAAGCTTAAGGGTAGAGTTCACTGGCAACATTTGAGCAAAAACTTTCCACATGAAAAATTTAATTTTCGGAAGACATTCTAACAACCAAACTTTCTTCCAAAAAGCATCAACTTCAACATAAATATAATCATTCATATACACATTGTAAGCTGTCTTGAGAGAGAATTCACCATTCTTAGTACGACTCCACAGAATGTTATCTTTTTTACTAATATTTATTCTAAGAGACCTAATTCTAATAACATCATCAGGAGAAAACAGAGAGGTTAAGAGGCCAATATTCCATGAGTTATTCTGAACATCCATAAGCTCACCAACAAAAGTGAAATCATTGTAATTCGGATTAATTGAAATAGGTGGTGAACTAATATAAGGTAACAAGTTAGAAGACCAGATTCTCGTAGATGTACCATCATTTATTTTACTCACAATATTCGCTTTTAAAAAACCAAACTATTAACTATACCTTTCCAGATCCAAGAAGAAGTATCAGCCGCTTTATCTATTTCCAACAAGTTTTGGTTAGGAAAATACTTATCTTTTAAGTATGTAGCAACCAACTGATCTGGATTCTTACAAATTCTCCAACCCAACTTAGCAATCAGAACCCTAGTTGCATAGGAATTTTTAATACCTAGGCCACCACTCAACTTAGACTTACCAATATCAATCCAAGAACGAAAATAAGCTGCTCTTCTTGGATTTTTCTTAGACCACCAGAAAATTCTCTGAATCGAATCAATTTTTGAAGTGATATTTTTAGGGAAAGGAAAGCAAGACATGTGATAAATAGCCAAACTTGAAAGTACGTGTTTAGTAACAACAGTTCTACCAGCACCATTAAAATTTGATCTCTTACAATTACTTAATCTAACATAGAATTTATCTATAAAAAACTGAAAGGACTTTGTTTTATCCCTTTTAACAAACAAAGGCGTACCAAGGTATTTCTCCAAACTACTTAAAAAAAATTATTCCTAGAGTTCTCGATAATAACTTCACATGCTTATGATGTATCTTAGCACTAATAAAGAAACCAGACTTCTCAAAATTGATAGCCTGACCAGAAGCTTTTGCAAAAGTATTTATAATCTTCATAAGGTTTCTAGCATAAGATAAACAAGCTTTTGAAAACATCATACAATCATCAGCGAAAAACAAATGAGAGATAGAAGGACTATTTTTCTTTAGTTTGAAACCATGTATCAATTTATCAGCCTCACCTTTAAGCAATAATTGAGATAGAATTTCCATACAGATAATAAAGATGTATGGAGATAGGCAATCTCCATGCCTAATACCCCTAGAAGGAAAGAAGGCCTCACCATTTACCAAAACTCGAATAAGACAGAGAGCCATTTACCGAAATAATAAAAAAACTGAATAAGAGACCGTACTTATACATTGATAGATTAATGTCGGCACCAAATTTCGCATCGAGAATCCAAGTTTTTTAAAAAGTGTGAAATAATAAAAGACCATTCTAGTCTATCAAAAGCTTTTGAAAGATCTAGCTTAATGGCCATAAACCCATTTTTATTTTTTTTCTTCTTCATATATTTAAAAGAACGCAAAATTTCATGACTAATAATAATATTATCTTGAATCTGCCTATTCGCTATAAAAGTAGATTGATAAGGCGAAATAAGAGAATCAAGAAGAGGTTTTAATCGATTAGTTAAAATTTTTGAAATTATTTTATATACTAAATTTGTTAAGCTAATAGGTCGAAAATCATTAGGAGAGGAAGGATTATTGACCTTAGGAATAAGCGTAATGAAGGAATGGTTTAATTGCTTGAGAAGACACAAAACAATCGGTTGTTGTTAAGACGGACGGGAGGAGCTAGTCTTGTATGGTCGATGTACGAACTTATTGACGTCCCTATGACCTTGTCGCAATGAGGGGTGGCAAAATAAGACCTTTACTTAGGAAGGCAAAATAAGACCACACAAATAATGATAAGGCAAGATCAATGGGTCATTACATGCAAATGTAAAGGCGCCCCGCGATCTTGTCAGCGATAACAAAGATTCAAGAAAGGTCTTTAAACATCTTGAATATGGGCAATTGAAATCTTTCATCGCAAGAAAGATTACAACACAAGATTTAATGGAAAATAAAGGAATTGCATAATAAGGTGGCGAGATGAGTTCTTATAATAAGAAAAAAAAAGATTGAACATGTTCCATCCATTCGAGTCTCTTCCACAATAGATTCCACTGATATATCTCCATCTTACGTTTCGTGCAACACTTGAGAGGCGAAACCAAGTTAAAAAAAAAAAAAAAAAAAAAAAAAAAAAGGGGGGGGGAGGAGAGATACCTTTTAATTCTTCATTTTTCCCGCGAAGGTTATCGCGATCCAACAAAGTATTATGAAGATTATTCTTCAAAGTCTTAATTTCTTGTTCCAAGGATGCTCGCGATATCGTATCGAACCAAAGAATTTACCCAAAGACCAAAACGCTTTTGATTTGTGGGAATGGAGGCTTTTTAACATCATTCATAGTATCCGATAAAATTTTAAAAGCTATATCCATCCCTTCTAAATTTTCTTTGCTAAGAGAGATAGATTTTGAGGGAGAAGAAATAGTAGAGGAAGAAGGAAAAGTTGAGTCACCCATTTATAAGACCGCCAATTGGAAAGATCAATAGGTGGAGGCGAGGTAAAAGTAAAAGTAGGAATAGGCATGTCCCGAAGAATTTCAAGAAAATGATTTATCCTGCGATGACATTGTAGGGAATGGTACATTATCTTGAGAAGAAGAAAGCATCAAATTTATTATGGCGAGACCTTTGGGAGATCTATCATCATTCTTATCATCCTGCGAATAATAAATTCGAGAAACAGAGGCAATAAAATTGTTATCAAAGGAGTAAATATTTCTAAAAATACCTTACTACTCGCAGGTTGTTTTTTGGAATAGAACTGCGAAGAAGATTTTGGTTGCGAATTGGGGATGTTAGGGTTCATCACGGTATATTTTGGGTTTGTTTCTGAAACAAAAATGGCGAAAGAAATATCAAAAGAAGAACAACATCAAGATGAAGTAATTTCAATAAGGAAGATCAATCAAGAGAATAATCGAAATCAATGAAAATAACGAACCTAGATGCCATGAAAACGATAATAAAGATAATAAAAAGAAGAGGATGAAGATGAATAGCAGAAAAGTTAAATTATGAAGAAGATATAGAAGAAGAGAAGAAATCTGTTTTCCTTTTAAATACCTCAAGGCAAAATCATTAGAGACGGAAAATAAGGATTATTGACCCTATATAAAGGGTCGAGAATAGAGAGGTCTTTTTGAATTGTAATTGTAAAGAGTGATTGTAATTTCTTTAGCTTTGGTAAATCTTTCAAGAAAACAATTAATAAAACACATCATTGTTCATCTTCAAATGATTGATTAAGCAGATTTGAAGGAACTACAGGTTTTAATCGATTAGTTAAAATTTTTGAAATTATTTTATATACTAAATTTGTTAAGCTAATAGGTCGAAAATCATTAGGAGAGGAAGGATTATTGACCTTAGGAATAAGCGTAATGAAGGAATGGTTTAATTGCTTGAGAAGGAACTTATTGCGAAAAAAAGATTGAACATGATTAGTGACCTCAGTAGAGACTTCTTCCCAATTATATATGAAAAAACCTCCCGGAAACCATCAGGCCCTGGAGATTCCACGGTGCCATATTTATTACAACTGAATGAATTTCTTCAATAGTAGGAATTGCTACTAAGTCGACATTCATTGCATCTGTAATAATTGGCTGAACATCTTTTAAAACTTCTTCAATTTCAGCATTACTCGGCATTGAAGAAGTATAAATACATTTAAAATGATTCGAAAGGAGAGAAACAACCTGCTCTCTATTTTCCAACCAATTACCCTGACTGTCTCTTAAGGTATGAATGGTGTTATACATATTCCTAAGTTTCACAGTATTATGAAAGAAGTTCGTATTCTTATCATAATTAATGAAGAAAGTAGTCGATTCTCGATTTTTGCTTATAAAAAGAGTTTTCTATTTCATACCAGAAATCAAGTTGCTTCGAATAATTCAAAATATAACTACCTATTGAAGGAGTATAGGGTATAGACTGAAGCTTTTCAATTTCAGAATTTAACCTAGTTATAGTTGTTTTAATATGACCAAAAGAGTTCAAGTTCCATTTGCTGAGATCCTGCTTAAGATTTTTAAGCTTGCCAGCAACAATAAAACTTGGAGAACCTTTTAGGCCTTTTTCCCATGAATTAATAAGAACATTCTTAAATTCCGAACTCAGCTGCCAACATTTAAAGAATTTATATGGAATAAAAAGACTTTGTTCTTGATGAAAACACTTTAGAATAATAGGAGAGTGATCCGAATAAATTCTTCCTAGATTAGTGACTCTTGTATGAGGAAGAACCGAAACCCATTTATCATTCATAAATCCCTATCTAATTTTTCAAAAATCAAATCAGTTGGATTCTTGAACCTTCTATTACACCAAGTAAAAGGATTTCCATAAGCAAAGACTTCATTCATTTTTAACTGAGTTAAAGAATTTCTAACAAAATCCGGAGGAAAAGAGTTATCAGGGTTTCCGCCTTGTTTTTCCGAAGCATGCAAAATAAAGTTAAAATCCCCTAATAATAACCAAGGCCTATTATCAACTTCATTCATATGATTCAAATAGTTCCATTGATTTCTCATACCCAGAACATTTAGAGAACCATAAACAAAAGAAACAATGCAGTTTTTTGTAACAGGAGTAATGTCACAGACAACATGAATCATGTTAAAAGCACTACCTATAACTTAAATGTTTGAATTTACAAAGTACCCTAATGCCAAACCTCCAGATTTACCAACAGCAGGCACTATATGCCACGAATCAAAAGGTAGATGATGAGTGAACTTATTAACTGTTTCAGTGTCTACCATAGTTTCTAAGAGGCAAATAGCACTAGGTTTAAACTTTCTAAACATGTTTAATAGATGTAGCCATTTTTTGTCAGAGCAACATCCAATCATATTCCAGCAAAGAAATTTCATGATTCAAATAGAGTAAAAGAACAATTCAATGCAAATAGGATAAGACAAACAGGATAAAATCGGCAATAATTAACTAAGAGAGAGATTGATTAAGTTACTTACTAGGTCAAGAGCCGAAGAGGGTTCAACATCCATAGAGTCAGAGTCCATCATCATGAGATCGATTTCCTTTTCAAACTCTTCACCAGTGATCACATGTTCAGGAGGAAGATCGCTAACGGAACAAGTTCAAGAATTATAACATCTTTAAATTCATCATTCTGATCAGCATTGGATGAAAAACCATTTTATGAACTTGAGTGCATAAATAATTTTGAGGAGTAATTCATTTCTGAAGCAGAGTTAAAAATAAAACCAGAAGAAGTAAAGACGACCTGAGCGTAAACGGTACATGAAGTAGACTAAAACATATTAGCATCAGTACTTCCCTGGCTAGTAGTCACTCCTAAGCTACCAGCATTGAACGAAGCATCAATAGGAAGATTAAAGGGTGGCACTGAAGTCATAGAAGGCCAGCGAGGAGTAGGCATCATTGAAAAAGAGGATGAGACAGAACTAGATCCAAGGTAGATAGATTCAAAAGCAGTCCTAGTTCTTTTTCCTTTTCTATCATGCATAGGTCCATCAGCACCAAAAGAAAGACTATCATAAGGCGATAGATAACCAGAAGTGTTCAAGAAAGATTGAGGAAGAGAAACTGAAGATGACCCGGGATTAACAGGTTCCCTAATACTCAACGAAGAAACAATATGCATTACAGAAGAGATAATTGATAGACATTTTTGTGTCTGATATAATCTCAATTGTATATATTGTTAATGCTCGATTTTGTACTTATTTTGGATTTTTATGTCTTTGTAGGTATTTTTAGAGAAATAAACTTTTGCGGCGAAATTGGCTCGAAAAGTGGTATTTGCGCTCGTGGGAGAAAATTACTATTCGGACCCTCAGGTTGGATAAGGGGCACCTCACTTACTAAGGGACACCCACTCGATATTTACACCCCAGGACACCCAAGTGCTATTGGCACCCCGGGAATGGTTAAGGGGAACCTCTTCTCTAATTTGAATTTCTGGTTTTGGCGCGGGAATAATTTTGCAGTGAAGAACAGATTTTTGGTTCGAGTTTTGGACAGTATGGAGGAGATTCGATCACGGGCTTTGTTTGGGTTGGTCATGTTAAGACTGAACAGGGTGAGTAGGTCTAACATAATCGATTATATAGGTCCAGTTCATCGAGTTTGGATAACACAGAGTAACGAGGAAGACGGGATTTCATTGTGTTAATTCTGGCAGTTACGTGTGAATGAGAAGAGTTGAACGAGAGGATGAGTTTATTACTGGTCAGTGACGTGTCTCAGAACTTAAAAAGGGAACCAGATTTTCTTATATTTGGTAGTTGCCGTAAAACAGAGAAGGATAAATATACTCGGGATTTGTGGAGTTGTTTGGGAAGTTACGTGAGGGTTGGAAGAAGAATATTTCCTTTGTTATATTTTGGGAAGTTTCAAACATCCAAAGGTGGTAAAACAGAAACAAGGGAGGAGAAATTGACGTAACTTGCCGCGGAAAGAAAGAAAAAGATATTCGAGATATTCTTGAGATTTATTTGACCTGTTGCGTATAAAAGGGGTGGTTCGAGTCCAAAATAGGGTAATCGGGAGTTTGGGGACCGAACAGAGGGTTTGGAGGAGCTGCAGAGGAAGAAAGAAGAAGTTGCAGAGAGCTTGCTGCTGTTCCAGGGAAGAAGACGAAGAACATTGCAAACAGCAGAAGAAAACAGTCGCAGAAACCGTTACCTAATCATTCAAATTCAATACACTTTGTAAAAGTTTTGTAACAATTAAACTTGAGTTCGCAACACTTCTGCTAGGGTTTCTTTGTAACAGTGGGTTTCGTAACAATTATCTATGTTACAAACTCGCTCATTACATTATTTTTCAATAAAAACACCTTTTGAGCCATGTTTATATCTTTTGGGTGTGTTTTCGACATGAGGAGCTAAACCCCATCA
The DNA here is from genome assembly GCA_023531295.1 of Papaver armeniacum. NCBI lineage: Eukaryota > Viridiplantae > Streptophyta > Magnoliopsida > Ranunculales > Papaveraceae > Papaver > Papaver armeniacum. The sequence continues at coordinate 292,546 of JAJJWW010009709.1, forward strand.
CTGGGACGACAGAGTAAGCCATTATTCACGCGTGTGGTAATTTTATTATTTCTTTTATGACTTATTGCATTGATTTTTAATTGATATATGATTTTTATTGAGTGATTGTGATTTCAATTGATGGGTCATGCTTTCTTAAGTGTTTTGATGTCTCATGCTTTAGATATACAATCACTACTTTCAAAATATACTTTCGGCAATAAATTAGAGTCAATTACTTGAGCTATGAATGTCTAGAATTATTAGTTGAACCACATGAATATAAGAATTGGTGGAATCTTGAGTCCTAGTACCTCTCGATATTTGTGACAACCTTGTGTATATATTTTAGTTTTAAGTCTGAAATCAAATCTTTACAAGTCCGAGTTGAACGAACTTTACTACCACTTTACAAACAACTTCAAAACCACATCAATTTTTGGCGCCGCCGACGCGGACTTGTATTTAGGTTTTAGGTTTTAGAGTTATTTTTATTTTTTTTTTTTTTGTTCTCTTTTACGCCTTTGGTATTTTTCGATTCTTTTCAGATTTGGAGCGAAGCTACAAGGAAAGAAAAAGTGCTATAAAAGGAAAGCATCTTCCAAAGAGGGAAAGAAAAGAGGAATTCAAAAGGAGTGAAGAAGAAGATTTTGTATATAGCTATTTTGTTTTATTTTTAGAAACTGTAAATAGGGTTGTATTTTTGTAATTTTTCTTTTTATTTTTGGACACTTTTGGACTTTATTTTTGGACTTGGACTTTATTATTTTAAACCCTAAGGAAGGGTTAAAAATTAAATATAAATTGTTTGCAGGGAAGGACGACAGTTACGATACTGTCTCGGCCCCTCGGGTTCGTGACACGACGACATCGGAGTCGGTGGCCCGAGTCGACTTCAACGGTTCATCGCCCGTCTGCGGTACGGGAGGTAAGACTCTATCCACCCACGAATCCCCTGTCGGTGGGTTTTATTTTGTGTGACAACTCACACCCCGCAATAGAATGTCGAACCGGGTATTACAATAGCCAATACAATGAATATCCGACTGAGTTTCAAAATGGACGTTACTACTTTGACCATAATGTGAATAATGGTTGGGAACATCAGCCTTTTTAAGGTTATGGTCCATACCATGGTGAGCCCAATTACTATCCATACGCCCACCGGTCATACGAGCAAAATTCCTCTCTACTAGAGTCCGCACGTAAGTTAGCTGAGTCAGCACAAAAGTTACTTGAGTCGACACGTAGTTCAGCTGAGATGAATAACTTAGTTATGGACGAAAGCAATGCAACGTGTGAACCTTCTTTCCTAGTTAAAATCAGGAAGTCTTGTGAGTCGACTCAGAAAATGTTGTTAGAGGCCCAGGAAAGAACTGCTTAAGATAGTCTTAATTTCCAATATAGTGTTTCCAATAGTACCTTTGAAAATGAGGATAGTTATTTGCATAATCAAGATGACAAGGACAAAATTGGTAACACTACTTGTTTAGATGAGGTTCGATCATTTTCATGTTATTATAATGATGATTATGATGAGGATAGTGTTGATGAAGAATTTGAAATAAGTAGGCATAAAGATCAGGAATTTGTTACTCCAATTGAGCTTAATAATGATTATGTTTCTAGTTTGAATCCAAATAATTTTAATAATTATTCACCTATTCAAAAGGACGAGGATTTGACAAGAGATACCCCCGTTTTAGACGATGTAGTATTTCCTTTTGATTACGAAGCTAATAATGGTTTAGAGGAACGAGTTTCTTCTGAGAATATTGTTTTACAGTCTAGCAATTTAGAAACATTAGTCTTAGACAAAGAAAATGAACTCGTCAAGATGAGTGAGGATGTACCTGACTTAGAAGAATCGATTGACCATTTTCAGGAATCAGATAACCTTGAAATTAGGGAAGTTGTGACTAGTCTTTCTAGAGACACTGAAAACTCTAAGTTTGGGGGTGATTATCATTCTCCATGTGCTTTAATTCTTAGAAAGGTCCCTCACTTGGGACTTGACATATGTGCCTCAACCATTTTAAAAGATTATCTTCATACACGTTTTCCTGGACCCAGTGATGTCCATAGGGAAGTTCAGTTGTTAGAAACCCATCCTCTGGTTGATGAGGTTAGCCCAGGCTATGATACCCAGATAGATTTTGTTTTCCCACCAAATATTTTTCAACCAATTGTGGGAATGTATGAGTTCAAAAAGTGTCAGTTATTAAGTTCTGAGACCAAACCTAATTATTTTAGGAGAATAGAAACAACACATTTGCTTAAAAATGACCACTACTCTCATTGTGGTCAACTGTGTGAGTCAAAAATGATTGACTTAGAGGATCCTCAATTATTCAGGTTATTATTATGTGCTTCTAAGTTCTTATTTGAGTTTTCACAGACTTTACAACCTGAACCGGATCTTAGCTACGAGGAAATCCAACCCATGAAAATATTTTATTTGGACCCAGTTATAGAGCCTGAACCTGAACCACAGTTAGATGTAGTTGTCTTAAACAGGAAACTAGACAAGGGTGTGTTTTATTTGTTAATTTTCTTGGCATGTTGCAGATTCCTTTTACTTGTGATAGCTCTATTTGGTTTTGATGACCCACAGATATTTCGGCTGTTACTTTATGATTTTATGAGGTGACTTATCCTTTCTTAGTCTGGCTGAAGACTTTAAACTTAGCACTTCTTGGGAGGTAACCCAATATTCATGCGACACGGTAATATCTTTCCTTAACTCTTTTACTTCAAATGGTAACAGTTTCTCCTTGTTCATGCTTTTAATTTCATCTTTAGAACATTGAGGACAATGTTAGATTTAAGTTTGGGGGTATGGGAGAAACTTTTTAGTTGCAGTATAAATAAATAAACTCCAGATCCTAGAAATTTATGCTTATTAAGGATGGCACTAACCAATCTAAGTGGATGGAAGCATGTTGGATGTAGGAGTTGAGGAACCAATCTTATTAGATGGAAACATCTAAAGAGTCTATTCATAAAAGCACAGAGCTCGGGTGTTAGAATTAAAGAAAAAAACATGGTAGTTTCGCCATATCTCGTTGAATCCTTTTCACTTCTATTTTTATTTTGTTTTCTTTAAATTATGTTTGTCTAAGTGATTAGGTGGGGCTCACGATTCAAGTTGTTACCACTGCTAGGGTGAAATAGAGTGATTGAGATAAAAAAAAAAAAAAAAAAAAAAAAAAAAAGAAGAAGAGGAAATTGAGACCAGACCATCAGACCAACTAGAATAAATTCAATAAAGTCGACCACTGGAACCCTTGTATATGCCAGTTGTGTTGACCTAGAGTTAGGATTATCGACCACTGGTTCCCTTGTATATGCCAGTGTGTTGATATTAGTCCAGACCAATATCTCAGTCCATTAGGATAGGTTTATTTTGGCAGTTGGCTTCATTTAGATATGAGAAACACCGTTCACCTTAGTCAACATCAAAACCATCTATGTTTTTCTATATCCATTTCTTAATCTATCCATGTGATTGGTTGACTCCGATTATGATGTCCAGAAACTATCTGAGTAGAGCTCTGTGACTTATATATGAATTTTAATATGCTTGAGTGCAAACTCGTGTACAACAATTGGAATTTCGCATCAGGGTACTTCCTCCTGTAGTCAATAAGTATGCCAACCAAGGAGATTCTTTAGTGCCTTCCAAGGTTCTGTGTAGATAGTTAGGGTCTGGAGTATAAAGGTTTTGTGGGTATATCTCTTGTAAACCCTCCCGAGACTATAACTCGGCCACTAGGGCCACCTAGGGGTTTAAAGGCTTATTGCATACGCTAAATGCAATCGACGATGCATGCGACAGTGAGTTAGGATTTTTTCTAGATTTGATTTTCTCGAGGACGAGCAAATAATAAGTTTGGGGGTATTTGATAGACACATTTTTGTGTCTGATATAATCTCAATTGTATATATTGTTAATGCTCGATTTTGTACTTATTTTGGCTTTTTATGTCTTTGTAGGTGTTTTTAGAGAAATAAACTTTTGCGGCGAAATTGGCTCAAAAAGTGGTATTTGCGCTCGTGGGAGAAAATTACTATTCGGACCCTCAGGTTGGATAAGGGGCACCTCACTTACTAAGGGACACCCACTCGTTATTTACACCCTAGGACACCCAAGTGTTATTGGCACCCCAAGAATGGTTAAGGGGAACCTTCTTCTCTAATTTGAATTTTTGGTTTTGGCGCGGGAATAATTTTGCAGTGAAGAACAGATTTTTGATTCGAGTTTTAGACAGTCTGGAGGAGATTCGATCACGGGCTTTGTTTGGGTTGGTCCTGTTAAGACTGAACATGGTGAGTAGGTCTAACAGAATCGATTATATAGGGCCAGTTCATCGAGTTTGGATAACACAGAGTAACGAGGAAGACGGGATTTCGTTGTGTTAATTCTGGCAGTTACGTGTGAATGAGAAGAGTTGAACGAGAGGATGAGTTTATTACTGGTCAGTGACGTGTCTCAGAACTTAAAAAGGGAACCAGATTTTCTTATATTTGGTAGTTGCCGTAAAACAGAGAAGGATAAATATACTCGGGATTTGTGGAGTTGTTTGGGAAGTTACGTGAGGGTTGGAAGAAGAAGATTTCCTCTGTTATATTTTGGGAAGTTTCAAACATCCAAAGAAGCGTAAAGCAGAAACAGGGGAGGAGAAATTGACGTAACTTGCCGCGGAAGAAAGAAAAAGATATTCGAGATATTCTTGAGATTTATTTGACCTGTTGCGTATAAAAGGGGTGGTTCGAGTCCAAAATAGGGTAATCGGGAGTTTGGGGACCGAACAGAGGGTTTGGAGGAGCTGCAGAGGAAGAAAGAAGAAGTTGCAGAGAACTTGCTGCTGTTCCAGGGAAGAAGACGAAGAACAGTGCAAACAGCAGAAGAAAACAGTCGCAGAAACCGTTACCTAATCATTCAAATTCAATACACTTTGTAAAAGTTTTGTAACAATTAAACTTGAGTTCGCAACACTTCTGCTAGGGTTTCTTTGTAACAGTGGGTTTCGTAACAATTATCTATGTTACAAACTCGCTCATTACATTATTTTTCAATAAAAACACCTTTTGAGCCATGTTTATATCTTTTGGGTGTGTTTTCGACATGATGAGCTAAACCCCATCACTGGGACGACGGAGTAAGCCATTATTCACGCGTGTGGTAATTTTATTATTTCTTTTATGACTTATTGCATTGATTTTTAATTGATATATGATTTTATTGAGTGATTGTGATTTCAATTGATGGGTCATGCTTTCTTAAGTGTTTTGATGTCTCATGCTTTAGATATACAATCACTACTTTCAAAATCTACTTTCAAAGAATAAATTAGAGTCAATTACTTGAGCTATGAATGTCTAGAATTATTAGTTGAACCACATGAATATAAGAATTGGTGGAATCCTGAGTCCTAGTACCTCTCGATATTTGCGACAACCTTGTGTATATATTTTAGTTTTAAGTCTGAAATCAAATCTTTACAAGTCTGAGTTGAACGAACTTTACTACCACTTTACAAACAACTTCAAAACCACATCAATAACATGGGGAGATAAAGAAGAACCCTTATTTCTGAGAGCTCCAAAAGGCTGGAGACTAACAGAAAAAGCAGACGGCTTTGAGTGCTCATTAGGAACAGCAGTAGCAGCACTGGTTTTTGCAGATCCAGCAGTATCAGAACTCTCACCAATCTCATGAGTCGCCACCACTTTTGTAACAACCACATGCGTAGCTCTGGGAGATGGAGCAGGCAATACTCTGACAAAGATTCTCATCTGAATCTCCCTGCACTTATCTTCATCATGATAAAGTACAAAACATTTCTTGCATGCACGAAAAGGAAGCTTTGGGTAAAAAGCAGTTATATAATAAGATCTCCTATTAGTATTAAAAACCACTTTTCTTGTCAGAGGAGAGTTCAAGGGTACCATAATCTTTGCTTCATAAAAATTCCTTGCTGGAGTATCCACTGTAACAAAGGTTCCAATCTGCTCCAAGACCTCCCTAGCCTTTCCTTTGTTAACCAAATCTGTGGGAATAATAATTTGAACTGGCATTAAAGTAGTATCCCAAACCAGATCAAAAATAGACTCCAAATCACCTAATGGTTGAACAACAAATAGTTGACCAAACAGTAAAGTGGGTCTTGCAGCATATGCTAACTCTTTATCTTGACCCTTCTTAAACATAACTACAAACAGATTTTGAATACCCATTCCTTAAACATATGGTTTAGCAATTTTAAAATCAGGGGAGTTTATAGTCCAAATTCTAGTGAGGTGATGCTTAACAAAGGTTTTATGATAGTTACGACTTTTTCCATAAAGAAGAGCAGCAAATCTGAATGGAAACTCTTTAGCATCTTCATCTAAGTCAAGAACTCTAACTTGAGCAGCAGGAATTGCCATTGAAAACACTTACAAGAAGATAAAGATAAAATTGAGTAAGAGAGGTAAAGAAAGGTGTGAGAAAAAACTTGGGATACTGGGGAATTTATAAAGGGAAAAACCAGTAGAATATGCAAATGTTATTTCTGGAAAAACTAAGAGTGCAGGCCTGCAGTAATGAGTTAGACAACAGATTCTTTTAGAAGTGACCATTAAGAGCAGGAAACTGAACAGAACAAAATACTTATTCTCAATTCTCAGAAGATCAATAGAACAGTAGAGAGTAAAAAAAAATTCTGCCAAGTGTAACAAATCTTTTGAGCCAGCCACCCACCATCAAAGAGGTCATTAGTGATCTTTTAAATACAACCATTCATCTTTATATTAAAAAATACATCCTAATGTGTAATTAAAAAAGAAACACAACTTTTAATGCAGTTGAGCAGAAGATTAACTCCAACAAGCAACCCCCAGGATGATTAAAGTCTATAACCCCTATGAGACCTTCTTACATAGACCATCATAATAAGAATAAAACATCACCAAATAAGATCATTCCCAAGATTATACTTGATTCAAAGTAAGAAACTTTAATCAATAAAAAACAGAATCAAATCCCTACACTAGGTGGGATCTCAATCTCCCCAGAAAACACTCAGAATGACTATCCCCAGAAAACACTCAGAATGACTAAACTTATAACATAATCCCTTATAGATCAATTTCAGAATCTCTTGTAAAATAAGATAATACCAGAAGGAAGTATCAGTGAACCATACCCAATATCAAAAGTAGACATGTCTTCTCAAGAACCACTATTGATTTATGAAATCTCATGATGATGCCTATGAATCTCTATGTCTGCACCTCCATTAGCTCATGACCTAAAATAGAGCAAAAGAAAAAGAAACTTACAAAGAAACAAATCTGATATAGGTTAAAGTTAAACCAAAAAACACAACACTAATAGATTTTAAAATACATGAAAGATTGTTCAAAGATCACAGATTACTGAATCAGAGAAAAAAATTCTAGAATTAGGTCATAAATAAAAAGATTTCGATTCGAAAAAATCAGTAACCAATTAAGGAATAAAAGATAGATAATCAAATTGAAATTATTAGGAACAGAACATAAAAATTAAAAGGATTTGCAGAGAAAAAGACTGGATTGAACAAGAGAACGAAGAAGATTTTAAGATTGACTAAGTCAGCGTCGCATGACTTTTCGCCCCAAAAATCGCTTGAATTTGAATTCTTATAAATATAACTAGGTTGGGCCACTTTTCATAGAAGAATAGTAAAAAGTAAACAAGTTCACCAAACACCCTTAGCTGATGCAACAAGGACTTTTGAAGCCTCCACTCAAGGAGATTCTCCTGAGAATCTAATGAAACACCTTTCCGTGCCACATAGTTACAGTAAGAATAAAACAGACAAAATTACATAATGTTTTGATCGTAAAGGTTAGAAATGATATCATCGGAAAGAGGTTGAGCCCCGGGCTCCATCAATATTAATGCTGGAGGAAGCCATAACTCACTCGAGAATTAGGTATCAAATTCTTCGAAAAGAAGGGATCATCAACACGGACCTTTGATGAATTTTTAAATGAAACTGTTGGTCCGAATCAAATTCCAGGTGATGGTGTCTTCACCGTAGACCAAGTGCTTTTGCTTCTTTCCGGACCTTTTGATACATAATTCTCAGTGTGTTATTGCTTACTACAGCTTTGATTTTGATGGAGCCATTGAAATTCAGTGAACGGTTGAGTAGAGGAGTGGGACTATTTATATAGGGGAAATTCACTGAATTGTTGAATTATTTTGATGGTGTAAATAATGAAGACAAAGATAAGATGAAGAAGCAAAGAGAAGAAGCACCACCACCCACTCACACATCAAAGGAGGTATCAGGTTCTCCACCGAAAGCAGATTTTAATTTGTACACTTAAGCAAAGCATCAAAGTAGGTATCAGGTTTCATGCATCATGTTTGGACCCCGCGACATGGTGTTTGGTATTTCACCAAATTTCAGGTGGCAAAACAAAACGGAAATGATATATATCCCGTGGGCGGGCCATAACGAGAGTAAAGTGTGAGAGAGGGGGTGGGACCCATACTAAATCCACTCCTGCAAAACCGCCGAGTCCAGGGACGGAGCTACTAACGATCTAGTGGGGACAACAGTCCCCCCTAGATTTTGTGATATTAGATATATATGTTCAGTAAATTGGTAATTTTAGGACATTCGGGGATAAATTTAGTGGCAATTTATGAATTTGTTGAATACTAGCTATATCAAGAAAGAGAAAACGGAAAGTTGCTGTTTTCCGGGATTAAATAGCATATTGTTAGCAAATTCAAGAGTCAGATACCTAATATGAAAATAGTTAACTAATTCAAAATGATTGGATAACTTTGAAACAGTCACTTAAACTCTTCGATAATATGTGTTATACGTGAATTCATATATAAGTTATTAACACAACTTAACAAGCATTTCATTGTGATATCAACCCAAAATACAATTAAGGAAAGGTGGAAATTTTTTGCGGCCTTCGGCCGCCTAGCCAGTTTTAGTTCATGTCTATCATTATATTTTTTGTCCCCCTAAACAAAACTTCTAGCTCCGTCCCTGGCCGAGTCTCTAGGATTCTCCATGTTTTTCTCTTGTGGGACACACCGCGGGATCCAGTCCGCGGGCAGTGTATCAGTTCCGAATACAAAATGAAAAGCTGAGCAAGTTTTAACATCATGTTACCACGTGACACGGTATTTGATATATCTCACCAAATTTTTGGTAACAAACTGACAATACAAAATGGTTGGCTCGCATAGAAAGTGAGCAATTTTGCCTCAAGAAAGGAACAAGAATTAAAGAAGAAAATTCTTGTTGTTGGCCATGTATATACAAATGACTACACTTGTGCCCGTGATATTAAGCTTAGTCCTATGGGTGTTGATCTAGCAGCTAGATTAGCAGTCCACGTCAGTCAGGACTACTTCCTAAGTCCTATGGGAGTGTTAATCTAGCAGCCCAGTTAGCTGGGACCATCGCCAAACGTTGTTTGGTTCAGCGCAACCAATTTCAGCCACCAGATCAAATGTTGTGATTTTTGTGATCTGTGTGATTTTGTGAGCGCTGAACCATTCAGCGTAAAGGTGATTTTTGTGTTCAACGCTTCAATCTCGTTGCTACTTCACCTGCGAGCACATGTTAGGAGAGAGAACTAGTATTAACAAATAGACCACACTTTCTTTTTGAACCGCAACACTTTTATGTTAATCTAGTCAATAGGACTTAGTCTTAAACTTTCTCCAGCCTTTTTTTTATAAGCCAAAATGTGTGACGAACTGAATTGAATACACCCTTAGCCCTTTGTTATTAAGGTCGGATTGGCAACACAACCCATACATCAAATGCAAACCCATCAGCAGTAAGTCATACAGCTGGCTCTTTCCTTTCCGGCTCCAGAATGAGATGATAAAGCTACTGACCAATACAAATCACGAATGCAAAATTACATGGTATCACTCGATCCTATTTCTCATAAAAATAAACAAATTACTCGAAAACAGAACAGTACTGTTGAGCGTAAAGTCCACGCACATACTATGGCCCGACTCCAAAAGGCAATGCAAAAAATGTCTTTTTGTCTAGTTGGGGATGGCCCAAGTCCTAAGGTAGTTCCACCACGACAGAACATATGTGGTTTCAGCTCATGGAATCCATTGTTGCTTTCTCGAGAAAGCAAAGCCAAATGTTGCTCCCTGGAGGAAGCACCAAGCCAACTAATTTGCCAAAATTGAGCATTTGCCTATTGCGGTCAAAGAACACTGTGTTGTGGCCATGACTGCTCTACATAGATATAGGTGCAAAAGTTAAATTGTTCAAGCAATGTTTCAGCCGGGTATGATGGCTGTTGTGATCCTTGTGGATGCTTTCATGGATCATAAGTTACCCCATTACGTCAAAAAAATTGTATCCGACCCAAGTTAAGTTTGCTATGTTTACAATTTTTCACATGTGGCTTGACGACCACCAAACCTTCCTAAGCTGTCCATTACTTTGCCATGCTAAATTAGTAATTCCACTTGTCAGAGAACAGGAGGATCCAGAAGTGGTAACAGACTCAACCGCATATACTCCCTCCGTCCCAAATTAGATGAGCTAGTTGTAGTTTGCACAATTCTTAAGGCAAGGAGGAAATGAGTGTATATTTAAGTATTTTTTACAATTATACTCTTATGGATAATAACTAGTGAAACTTAAAAATGATTTATCTCTTAAACTATACCTTGATTTTTCGTAAACTTTATACCGTTGAAAAGTATTTTAAAACACCTACGTAACGATTATAAACATGACTATCAAATTATATATATATTTTATAGTAACAATAATCAATTAAAAGGATAGTTTTAGAAATATTCCCTTAATTAGAGAAATAGCTCATCTAATTTGGGACAAAACTTAAAACCAACTAGCTCATCTAATTTGGGACGGAGGGAGTACAACACACCGCACCGGCGGTCGTTCATATGAGCGACTGTGAATCAGACTTGTTTAAATGTTTACATACTCTAGCATCCTTATAAACTCGACCAGGTCGACAAAAATATCCCTTCTCCGGTGCACAATGCAAGTCGTCCGAGCATATACACAACCCTTCCAGTGCACAACCTCCCTTAACTATGCTTACTCCACCATTCAAACCAAGAATTTGATCAGTCCATTCACTAGAAAATATCCCAAACGGATCGTAAATATTTTTCACCTTCAAAAACTCTCCAGCTTTAGCAAACTTTCTGATCACACCTTCAAATGCAACATTTCGATTCTTACCCCAATGTGGTATTCCTCCATATTTGAAAACACCAAGCTGTTCTACTTCTTCGAATACGTCTTCGTGGAGTCGAGGTTTATTAGGATTTTTACTTCTGTAATAAGTTACATCGAAATCTATTGCGTCTTCTTGTTTACCCAAGTAAGCATCGGAAGCTTTTACATATCTCATTAGGATTCCATTGTAGAGCTCTGCATTACAAAATGATTGCGGTTCTATAACTCTTAGTTTCTGTATATCTTCGATGAAGTTCTTAACGTTTGATAGTGCAATGCTAATTGTTGTTTGATGAAAGTATTGACTTTTAACTCTATGATCCCATGGACATGCAGTAATTTGATTATCATGTGGACTGTCGAGGCAGCTGCCAGAGGCTTGTAAGCGATTTTGGAAACCTATTACCGGGTAACCCTTGAATGTCTTGCCATCGTTTGTAAAGCCTAATCCAGTGTTCTTTAAAATGGAGGTTGTCATCTTTGCAGTTATGCATTTTCCATTAGCATCGCCTGTTGATTCTTGACTCTCTTCTGTTGCATATAAACTAACATAGATAAGTGGTAAGTCTTATAAATGACGGTTTGCCATGCATGCAAGAAGGATTAATGTATGCACCTAAAGATCTGATTATAGCCATTAACAAGGTTGGTGTAGACCGGAAGCCGATGAAATTGTTTAGACCATTTCCAGATACATCAGATGAAACACGGTCATCAATCCGGTAGATGGCCTTCTGTTGGCTAGGATACCATGTTATGTCTGCAAACTCGTGTTCTTTACCAAAGCTAACTGCCTGTTCTCCCAGATCTGAGTCGTTGCTCTGGAACATTGTAATGGACCTTTTGAACATTGGTTCCAACCTTAAAGTAACCTGCAAAGTGCATGTAAAAGATAATTAGAGAATGAACTCTACAAGTAAAATATGATAAGAAAATATATTACCTGCGAAATAACTCCAAGAACTCCTAATGACACCTTAGCTGCATTAATATGTGGGTGACTGTTATCAATTATCCGGATCTTTGCGTAACCTTCATTGCTTCCAGCAGGAGTAACAATTCGTAGTTGTTCGATATAATCATGAACAGAACTTCCAACACCCCACAAACTACTACCATGAGCACCAGTCGAAATCAACCCACCAATGGTTAGACCCCACCAATAAGGTCCATTGGGCAGTGCCATGCCAAACTTTGCAGAACCTTCAATCACGTCTTTAAGAGTTGCACCAGACTCGACAGTCATCGTCATTGTAGATGCATTGATTGCCAGCGTACGGTTGAGATATAGAGTGCTTATGAGCATGTTATTCCCTTGTTGGCCGTCAGGACAAACCAATTTGGGGATACTGTGAGAGTAACGAGTTGATACCCTGACCTTGGTTTTGTTCTTAGAAGCCATTGATACAAATGAAAGAAGTTCTTGTTCAGTTTTTGGGTAGAAAACATTTGAAACTTCACATATAGTTTTATCAGGAAATTCTCCATAAGAATTGGTTACAGTACAATGTGAACTGGTTTTGGATGATAAACAGTTTATAGGATCATCGGGTGGACTAGAATTCACCCCCAAAAACGACAGTAATAGAATTAAATTTGTAGCACTCTGCAACATTATGTGTAACTCAATCGATCTATGATTCTGTCGCTTGGGTATGTATATATGGTGCGGTTTTTGTCGTGCAAAAGATTTAGACTTTAGAGAGGTGCATGGGATACTGCGGTCGGTAGAAGCAACCCAAAGAAAATGATGTGGAGGAGTACCTTACCTTTCAATGTAGGGTATCTTAAGAGTTTTGTTTAAGAGTGGTGATTCACCATGGACCTTAATTACATTTTACTCCACACCGCTGTGGAATCCACACAACTATCTCCAACAACAACATTTCTAATGGATGATAATGTTTCTCGCCGACTATCTCCAACAACAACATTTCTAATGGATGCCTGGAGGGCATCAAAATCCATAGAAGGCAAAAAAAATAAAAAAAAATCGAGTTGGTATATATGGATTCGACAAAAAAAAAATCGAGTTTGTCTTATATAGATTCGGGTAGGTAGCCACCATGATCATCTTGGGCTTGTTAAAACTTTCGAGTTTGTCTTATATGGATTCTGATAGTTAGCTGCCATGATCATCTTGGGCTTGTTAAAAACTGGCTGCCAGAGATATGGTCATCAAAACAAGTCAATTTCATAAAACAAATTTTAACCAACTTGTACTTAAACCTCCTCAAAATAAGAAAATTTTGTTGACACATCTCATGAAACTGAGTAAGCCTACGAAATGGTCAAACTGTAGAAGCCCCTTTCGCAACCTTGATTTTACTCAGTTAAGACTTTAAATCACTAAGATCAGTATAAATGAGGGTCAACAGTTTGTATTACACACTACAACTGATCCATAATACTGGAAAGCTGCAGCAGTAATTTATGAACCCATTTATCGAAATAATACAAAATACAAAAGTTGGTAATTATGTTGTGAAACAAGAACAACAATAAATCATGAGGATGAATGGAGCAACTAAAATGAGACTGCTGGCTCGGAGGATGAAGGTTCAGGTTTTGAAGTTCTTGGATAAGCATCACTCACTACATGTTGATTCTTATGGAAATAGGGATGTATCTGCGGAACTTTTTCCAAGTAAAAAGAGCTCTGCATTTCAATCAGTCTTGAAACCTACAGGACGATAACGGTTGTTAGATCAAACACATGGGACGCCACTAAAGACAATTATAAAGCGTTTCAATGCATTCAGAAAGACGGGAAAAAGAGATAGAAGCCACGATTAAACTGGTATCATTAGCATGGGTTGCAAGAACCCCACAGTGACTGGAGACATGAATGCATGGTCTTGTGGTTTAATTGGTCGTCTACCTTACGGTCAATCAAAAAAGCGTTTTAATGCATTCAGAAAGACAGGAAAAAGAGATAGAGGCCACGATTAAACTCGTATCATTAGCATGGGTTGCAAGAACCCCACAGTGACTGGGGAGTCTTGTGGTTTAGTTGGCCGTCTACCTTACGGTCAATCAAAAGGTGGAGTTAATTTTAATCACCATTAATTTATTATACACGGATCAAACAAACTCACAATAGCATAAATGGCTAGATTCAGGTAACTTACTGCTCTACGGAAGGCAAACATCTCTTCTTGTCCTGATAATAGGGACTGAATACCAGATGGTGCACCACTTGAACTCACACTTCCTTTTGCTAACACATCTCGACGTAGTGCCCCACCCTCTGTCTCTGTCTCGAATTGAAAACTGAAAAAAAAAAAAAAAAAAAAAAAGATTTGCTAACATCAAACCATGAATGTCCAAACCAACCCCGACATTGCATAATGTAGAGTATGCTATTTCTTTCAGATTTTGCACAAACACTGTGATTACCACTTTTGCTTTACTCTTGATAGATATATTTGTCATTCAAGGGTAACTACTCAAATTTCTCAGTAAAGAACTCGTTTTAAGCCTATTGCTGGATAATAAATGTAAAATATGTTGACACAGTTTTCATATAAGACCAAAAGTGCCAACCCTGTTATAACTGGACATCCTAAGCCCTAACATTCATGGTATACCCGTAGAGGGTTTAATGATAATGTATTTGCAGCTGAAAACCAGAAAAATTACCTCTCCAAATCAAAAAGTGTTCCCTCATCTGTTCCTTGAAATAGATTATCGATAGAAGAAGCTGCAGTACAAAAAAGGCTGCAGTGATGATTGTATAACTCATCGACGAGGGTGATAAATCGGCGTGCCTGATACATAAGAAATTGATTAAGAACCATGATAAAAACAGATAACACATTTCTTTTGGACAAATAAGGTGTCTAAAACAGAACAAAATTGGTAATCCTAGGCCCTAGCTATTTAGCAATTAGATCATTAATGCCGGCTCTAACTAGTTATTTCGGCTAGCTACAGGTGGCTTCAACTATAACCACAGTTCTTTTAATTAGTCTGAGCAAGATAAAAGTTGTTTGAAATGAATTGAATGAAAAATCCATAAAAATAACAAAGAAATACCTTGTCCCTAATGCGCATACTCATCACGGGAATGTCAGATACAAAAATAGTGTGGTAATTTTTTGCTATTGCAATATAGTCTGCTGCACCAACCTGCAAGATAAAGATAAGGGCATGTCTTCACAAAACATGATGTGGCAGGACAAAAAGTAAGAAGAGAAAACTCAGCAGTGGTTGGAAAAGAGTTCTTTTTGTATTGGAAAGAAAAGCTGTTTTGTTACTTCTGCAAATTGATTACCTAGCATTCTTATCACATTTCATCATCAACAACATTTTCTTAATTATGGAAAATGGTAGATAAAGTACCGATAGAGATTAAGATAGTTAAAATAATCTCATCTATTACTACTGACTTCATCAAATACAGTTTCTTTATTAGGATTAAGTTTATATATATTACCGGGCGACCACATAGATAGTCAAATGTGAAGCGCGCTACCCCATTACAGCTTTCAGGAACTTCCAAATACCTGAGCAGAAAGCAAGACAGCATCAGTTGGCAGATGTTTATTTGTGGATTTAATCAAGCAACGGTTAAGTGTATACCTTCCGAACATCACAGGGATAGTATTGGATACAATCTTTCCACCAGATTGGTTGATGACTTTAGACCACATTTTCTCAAATTCTTTAGCTGCCTTATCATCCAAGGGTGACAAGTAGCAAACCTAAGGAAAAGACATTGAAAGGCCAATCGTTGGTTATATTTATCATAGTAAGTTCAACAAATATGATTTACAGCTTCTCATTTTTCTCATGCTTTCAGCATCACCATTCCAGCCTTTGTAGAGATCATCAGTTATGATGATGTTATCTAATAAATCCAAATGAAGGTTACAAACTTCATCCAGAACCTTCTTGAAATCTATAATGTTCTTTGCCTATATGAGGCACACAAAATATTTAGAAAAAAAAGGGAATGTATTAGCAAATTCTGTAAAACACCGGGATCTTTTCAGCATTAGAGATAGGTGGAGGAAGAGGAAATCAAGGACACCCTTGGGGAATTGCAGTAAGTTCATCATCAATTGGTCATTTGTCAAGTAAGTTAGCACCAAAGACAGATAAATCTGCAGATGATAAAATCATGCAAGAATCAACAGATAACAGCTAACAGATACACAATCATGAACGTGGGCATAAACAGGTAACAACACAAATAATTAGCACACAATTAAAACTCTTCACCTGATTTATGCTGCTTTTTGCTATAAAACGGCGATAATCAATCTCACTTCCAATCAAAACATTCTGACAATGCTCATCCAATTTGCGTACAAGTTTCAGGAAAAGTTCCTTCTGCATGCCATCCTAGTGTTGCAAAAAACAAAAAGAAAAAAAAAAATCAAATGCGAGAGTGAAAAGGAAAGCTTCTACTGGAAAAAACGTGCATATCTAAGTACAAGAATCACCCCTACTGAGGAAGTACAAAAAAAATTATGATTATGTTCTACAGTACGATTACAGAGCACCATGATGTAATATTAAATTAAACTAGTTAGCACCAGTAGATGGAATTGAATTGGTAGCGACTATCAACGAAACAAAATACCTGATTCAAATCTTCAGGTGCTCTATTACTGGTAGCCACAAGAACAGTCCCAGTGGTTAACAACCTGCTCAGAATTCCAGATAAGGCGATGATAGCGAACACATCAACTGTCTGTAATAGACAAAACGGATTATCAATTAATCTGTAAGTCTGTAACCACATTTATAATATTGTTTCTGTAAGCCTCGTAAAAGGATTACTTAGTCCATTTTGCAAGTACTAGACCTGCTTTTTTACAGCACCTGTATCTCATCAAAGCAAAGAATGCTGGCTCCTTTTTGACCTGCTTGACGATCTAGAAGAAATTTGTCTGCTACAGCAGGGAGAATGTTTTTCAGCTGCACTTCTTGTTTATATCTTTCTTCTGCGGCCAACCATTCTTTCACCTTTGTATCGAAAGGAAGGTTCATAATCCAGCTAGAAATGCTTGACTGTGAAGACTTCTCCTCCACTTGTTTTTTCCATAGGTTATGCATATGTTCATTTATTTCAAGCATGGCCTACAAATAACATCACGGGAGCGTAAGTTTCATAACTATAGGTACGAAAATGAGCCGAAAGATGCATGGATACATATCACAGTAGTATATAAATGTCACGCATGATCTCTGTGACTTCTTTTCAAGTTAAAGTCAATCCCAATTCAAGAGAGGAAGACCACATGATTTCAAGGACATGTTTCTTGGAGAGTGTTCAATTCTGCAAAACCAGTACTCCTGCAAATACTGTTTGCTTCCAGACAACGGGTGGCACTCTCTTCAAACTTAAAAATAATAAGGCCCAAATAATAATGCTTTGGCATGTGTGAAACAGGAGCAGTTTATCTTCTCCTGTTTCTTTACCTTTTCGATTGTGAGGACAAAATACAGTGTTCTTAGGTAGGGAAGATATATATATATATACAGAGAGAAGCGTGATTGGTAACAATTCCTCACCTCGTGAAAGTGATACCTTCGCCTGTGTGGAATGATACCTTCAGTGGAACTATAGAACATGTCCATCAACATCGTTTTTCCTGGAAATGCACAATGCACGAGTATGTACTTTAGATATGAACTCCACATATCAGCAAAAGAAAATAATTTACTAGATAAAATAAGGTAATTAGAGAGACTGCAACATATGTTTTTAAGATATTGTAAAGAAAAATAATAGAAAAGGAAAAGACAGAAGGTTTTTCTTAGACAGTGACTCAAGCAAATAATGGAAATATGGATAAAAGTTCCATCATTGACATCCTAGTAACTGGAATTTCGAAGGACAGATAAGAAATAATCATACCAAAACCATTTGCTCTACAGAAGCACATGGTCAATGTCCAATAACATACCACTTCCAACATTTCCATACAAATATAATCCTTTAGGGGCAACTGGAGCAACTGGACGGTGACCAACTGCGGAATCCAACCTCCTCTCTCGATTAAGATATGAGACCCATTTACCCACTCCTGGTTCTACACTATCGTTTCTTTTCCTGAGCCACAGAATGTAATTTATTAATGAAACAAACAAGCACTTCTTTCCCACAGTTAATATAATTCAATCTACTCTTCAGAATATCAACAGTATTTCAGTCCATTAAACTTAAACAAGATAGCTAAAGAAACTAGAAAACAAAACTAGATAATTCCTAATGGAAGGCTTTCCAGAAATTATATCAAAATTGCACATACAAAAGTAGATTTTCCAAGAGCAGGCATCATATTTTCATCCCCCTCTAATTAATAATCAAAAACCCCTCGCACAGATATGTATATAAACTCCTATAGAAGCTAGAACTGACCGTATAATATACTTTTCCATAAAGGAACTCCTTTTTTTGTTGGCTGCTGTCCATACACCACCATGTTGCCTAGCTTCAGCTTCCTCTGTCAAAAGCCTTCGTCTCTCATCCTCTCTACTCTTTTCCCATTTGTCCAGCTTTAACTGCAACATGAAAAAGTGAGAGTTATTTTTTATGTTACAAAACAAGCTCAGAAAAGCAAATACTTCATCGAATAACATCATTGACACGAAAAAAACATACATGATATTCTTCCATATCTTTCTCATACTGCTCCAACCTCCCAAGTAAATTCTGCAATTCAATAGCCACTTTTTCTTGGAATGGGTCATGTTGTAGCTTCCCTTGTTCAACCAAGCTCTTGTACTTAATAAGAGGTCCTATTTACAAAACCAAATCCAAAAATCAACAAAACACTATCAAAAACATGATCGAGCACCAGCAGATCTCACAATGTTTGTGTAAAAATATGTATTAATAAGCTTTTGGAGCCAATTTGGGGAGTGGGGGCAACTGCCCCCACCACCATTGGATCCAACATAGGATTTTTCTCATGCATGTATTATACAACACTGAATCTTATAATTTACAATTTTTGGTTGGATTTTGAAAAATTACGAGGTTTCAAACATAATCCTAAGCTTCAAAATTACCTATATTAGAGAAAATGATACAAAAACAATATCAAATTTGAACTCAGTAAACAATCGTAAGAGAATCACATTATAGAAGAATCAAGATGATTAAAGTTATAGAAGTAAACAATTCGAACCTGGATTCTTTGAGGAGGAAGATGAATTGTTAGAAGAAGGATGATTACAGTAACAACGAAGAATCACATTTCTGTGAACATTAGGAGATCTGCGAGTTAGGGTTTCACGAATCAAAGTTCGTGATAGAGATATTGAAATTCTCCTCATTGTGTGAAGTATTATCGAGAAGAAGGGAATTCTCCAAATGATCGGGGTTTTCTTGAAGTAGCGCCATTTTTGATTGAATCATGTGAAAAAAGTGTAAACATAAATGAAACAGGTGACGTGGTTTATTAGTGACCGGTTAGTTTTAAGAGAGTGTATACAAGTTGGGGCATTCCCGGTGGAATACCAAATCACCGGAGGGTTGGGATGGGATAAATAACGTGGGAAATATTTTGCTGGCGATTCTGGAACATTTTTTATGGTTGAATAACATGCCGACTTTTCATCTCTAAATTTAGCAATTACGGGGTCGCAAGAAGATATCCATATCTATACCTTGCCGACTTTTCTCATATCATCGACGATAGAATTTTTTCTACAAAATTTAGGCAGGTATTTTTGAAGATCTTTACCGACTTATACATGCATGGGGTTTTCAACCACGCATGGAGTATTTCAATGGCCGTGGGGTATTTTTCTCAACAAAGGAGGGTTTTTTTTGTAGACCTTGTTGATAATATTTTCCAATAGCCCTCTCCTGTGTCAAAAAAAAAAAGTCGGCATGTTCTTCATTTAAATACCTTGCCGACTTATACCGCCGGCGGGGTATTTTTCACCACCGGCGGGGTTTTTGTAGACCTTGCCGACTAATATTTTCAATAGCCATCTCCTATATGTCAAAAAAAAAATATAAAGTCGGCATGTTCTTCATTTAAATACCTTGCCGCACTAAAATTGGTGGGCATTTTATTCAAACAAAGACCATGCCGGCCATATATAAACGGCACCTTATTCAAACGTATATCTTGACGACCTTTGACATTTTTGAAAACCAAATTTTTTGATCAAATCGAACTCATAAGACGAATTAAAAGGTTTAACCCATCTGGATTTTCATTTTCAAAATTTTAATCTAAACTCAATTAATTAACCTAATCAATCTTTTAGTGTTAATTAAACAAGGGCATATTAGCCATTTTGAAAATACAAGGTTAAGGGGTGGCTTGGCTTTACTTCAAAATGACCCTATTTTGTCTCATTGGGTATACCCCAATCACGCCAGGTTTTTTTATCTAGCAACATCATAATAACAATTTTAATTACGATTAATACTTATAAAAAAATTTGATAACTAAAAAAAACTCCTAAATTACTAGATTGTTTAAATGTCGTTCATATTTTAATATGATTGGTTGTGATGTTGCTAGATCAAAAATGCTCGAACAACGTGAGCAAATTTCTTCCGAGAGATTTGCCTAAAAGAGATGAAAATAAATAAATAATGAGATTAAAAAAAAAGACAAATTGTGCCTAAAAAAGTCGAGGGTTATGTTTGGTAACCCGATGAGGAACCTGATGGCATGTACCTTCGTGTTTTGGTTATAGTAATATATTCCTATGATCTTTTCAACTTCGTACTCTCCATTGGCAGCCGATGAATACTTTTGGCTTCTTTACATATTTCCTATATCTCATATAGATCTTGGTTGATCATTTTGTTGGGTTTCTTTATCTATTTCTCTGCTGATCTTTTCGTTGGAGAGTATTCGACTCGTCTGATACGTACGTAGAGGTACCCAAAAAAAAAATACACCTTAAATATTAAGGATTGCACTTTTTCTTAATTTGAAAATAAAATATGAATTATTATTTATTTTTAGCATTTATTTTTAGTTTTTTCTATCAATGAAATATATGATTCGTCAAATCTATGGGTTTTGTATCATGGGTCTGAACTTCCACGATTACAGTTTGGCATTTAAGCTCTGAAAATATGAGAGATGGATACTAAGAAGTTATTACATCCAACCCGTCTTTAGAATAACTCAAAATTAAAAACATCAAAGAAATAAAAACATTAATTTCAACTTAACAATCATCAAATTTATGATGAGGGTGGATTTTGATGTAACGCTTCCTGAAGCAGCGCAGATGGCGCTTACTAGAGTTATCTCAGATCATGAGCGTATCATGTTGGTAAGTAAACCTGACATTGTGTGTAAGCCTTATTTTAAGTTTGAAAACAGTTGGATTTTGCATAAAGAGTTTATTATGAAGATGGACCAGTGGTGGGGTATGATGAAATTTGAAGGATCTTTTAGTTTTATTTTCTTCAAGAAGCTTCAAAATCTCAAATACATATTGGAGTAAAGAGGAGTTTGGTGGTGTCACGAGGGACAAAGATAAATTGACAGAAAAGATTGGTTTCCTTGATCAAATGGAGGAAACTCTGACAAAGGAGCAGTTTGGTGACAAATTGCAGAGTTTACTTAAGCTGGAGAATATATCAGTTATGGAAGCAAGGAAATGGTATGCAATTGCAAGGGCTAAGAAAAATGATTTCGGGTGGGGAGATTCTATTTCTTTATATTTTTTTGGAATTGTTAATGCTAGGAAGAAGAGAAATACTATTTTCAAGTTAGATATGGATGGTGTTGAATGCTTTAATCATGCTAGTATTAAGTTGGAGATGAGGAATTTCTTTATTGATCAATATGATGAAGATACTGATGTGTCTTTCTCACTTGATAACTTGTATTTTCCCAACATTGAAGAGGAGGAGAATGTGGAGATAAAGAAGGAGTTTTCTGAGGATGAAGTCTACAATGGCATTAAGCAGTTTGGTGCTAATAAATCTCCAAATCCTGATGGCTTCTCAATGGAGTTTATAAGTGTTGTTGGTCTATCATTAAGGATGATTTTATGAAGTTGATGTTGAATTTTACATATTTGGTTCATGGGATTGAAGACTCAATTGTTTTTTTATCTCATTAATTCCTAAGAAGGAGGATTAAAGTGCAGCTAAAGATTTTAGACCATTGAGTTTGTTGGGTAGCGCATACCATTCGGCCAACCACTATCGAACATCAGGCTATTACAATACCATCACTTTAAATTGGAGCCGTCCTCGGCTCCGGAATATACTCAAGCCCAGATCTCCGACGTTCTCTGCCCTTCATGAGACCAGTACCTAACATATCCCATTCAACGTAATCTCTTACCTCGGCAAGTGACCATTGTCGGCTCTGATACCATTTTTAATGACCCGACCCTCCACCGATATTGTCCCACTTAGCCAGTGTGGGGTTTTCCACATACATAGTTGCGGTCATTCAGCAGAAACTCTCAGGGAGGTCACCCTTCCCTGGATTGCTTTTAAATTGAGTTGCAAGAAAAAGTAAAGATCAATTCCAATAAATTGAGAGTACAAATGGCTAATTTTTAGAAGTAATATAGTTGAAAACATCAAATTATATGAAATCCCTAATTTATTTCATGAACCCTAGAATTAAAATCAAGAAGAACAAGCATAAATTCTTTTTAAAAATCTCTAGTTTATCACATAGAATATCATAAGAGTATGAAAAAGATTCAAATTCCATTGAACATGAAATCAGAGAATTAAAATCATGAAGATCAAATCAAAACAGTTCCAAAGAAGTATTTTTCCATACCTTTTGTGTAACAAGAGCTTCCAAAGCAACCAAATCAAATCAATTGATCAAACGATGTAAAACAAACTTCAAATTTAAAGTTTTGTGGTAAATTCTCTTTTTTTCTTTGTTGTAGAAAGAATGAAAAATCAGAAGAAAAAAAAAAGATATGACTTTTAATCGAAATTCAACGATTAAAGCTTATCAAAGAAATTTAAATGTCCAGAAAGCCCTTCTTCGGACTTAAACTCAGCACATACCCAAGGCAAGTGTCAATTTGTTACAAATTCAAGTATAAACAACTATATTAGCATCGGTACAAGCTATGAGCAAGCTCATGCGAAAAGAAATATAGTTTTCTCAAGCAAAATCCAAGTGTTTCGCAACCAAAACACAACTAGGTTTCACGCTCCACATTACGCTACTCCTAGTTTTCCAATAAAAAGGGATTGGGCTCGCACTTTAATACTACCCACTTAAATAGAATTTCGTCCCGAAATTCAATACAAAGAAAGAGACCTACGAATTACCTCCTAATAACTTTGGATGTTTCTCTTGGATCTCAGATTATATCTCCCAAGTTTTCTTTTCGAAGTTGTGATGCTTCCAAATAACTTCCACAAATTTGTTAGTTGTTTTCATTTCAAGAATCTCAATTCTCATATTGAGACCCTTCTTTTTCATAGCCGGAGTAGAACGAACGGAACTTATACTATTTGACACCAACAAATCATACTTTCAAAAGGTTAACTTTGTTACTAACTACTCATTACTGACAACGGCCAAGCATCTACATACTATGGTATATGGGTTTTTTTTCCCTCAAATTTCTGAAAATCAAGAAATCCTTAACACTTCTTTAGAAAACATGGAATGAAATCAACGTTTCAATACCAAAATTTTAAACAGAACAGAGTA
The DNA here is from genome assembly GCA_023531295.1 of Papaver armeniacum. Lineage (NCBI taxonomy): Eukaryota > Viridiplantae > Streptophyta > Magnoliopsida > Ranunculales > Papaveraceae > Papaver > Papaver armeniacum. The sequence goes on from JAJJWW010009709.1 coordinate 316,424, forward strand.
AAATTGCGGAAAATACTTTATGCAAAACAATAAAAATCCCAAAGAAAATCGAAACGTATGCTCTGATACCGTTTGTAATGACCCGACCTTGCACCGATATTGTCCCCACTTAGATACTGCGGTTATCCAGCAGTTTGGGGTTTTCAACAGGCATTGTTGCGGTCATCCAGCAAAAACTTCCCGGGAGATCACCCATTACTGGATTGCTTCCGCCCAACACGCTTAACTGCAAAGTTTTCCGCCAACTCTGGAACCAATTGTGCTGAAAAGGCCTCAATGTTAGGAAATGACAAACCATTAATTATATTCCATTCGTCCAACCACTGTCGAGTATCGGGGTATTACAAAAGGCCTGGAGTTCTTTGTAAGATAGATATTGGGAAGGTTTTTGATCATGTGAAATGGAAATATTTTTTGAGGATTCTTGAGAAAGCATGGTTTTGGAAGGAGGTGGATTTCTTGGATTAGATGGTGTTAACTTCTGCTAATATTGCAGTTTTTGTGAATGGTAGCTCAACTGAAAAATTTAGGCATTCTAAAGGGTTGAGACAAGAAGGCTCATTATCTCTTTTTTTTTTTGTTTATGATGGAAGTTTTATCTGAATTGTTAAAGGATGCTACTCTTAAAGCTCAAATTCATGGGTTTAAGGTGGTGAAGAATGGAATTGTGATATCTCATTTGCAATTTGCAGATGATACATTGATCTTTTTGGATGCAAATGTTGAAGATATTAGAAGTCTCTTTATTATCCTAAATACTTTTGAATTGTTGACAGACAGGGTTAAAACCAAATCTAATAAGAGCTTTATGATTAGTGTTGGAGATGATGATATGGTGAAGTTTTTCACTTTAGGGTTAGGTTGTAAGGTGGAGAAGTTGCCAATAAAGTATTTGGGATTACTAGTAGGAGCTACTTCTAGGTGTTTTTCTGTGTGGGATGATGTTTTGCAAAGATCGAAAGTTAAACTGGCTCCATGGAAAAAGAAGTTTTTGTCTAAGGCTGAGAGATTGGTGTTGATTAAAATCTATTTATTTAGTTTACAAGTTTACTTTCTTTCTCTTATTCACATGCCATCAAATAAGGTTTTGAAATTAAATTGGCTTATGTGAAATATTTTTGGGATTTTAACACTGAGAAAAGGAAGATGTGTTAGGTTTCTTGGGTGAAGGTTTGTAAACCAAAGAAGTTTGGTGGATTGGGTATTAAGAATCTTAGATGTACTAGAAAATCACTCAAGGCTAAGTGGAGAGAAATATATTATTGAGGAAATTGGTTCAACAAAAGTTTAACAATAAACCAGAGATTTTGGTTTCAAGTGATGTTGTGAAGCCCTAATAGGGGAAGTGTATGGAAAAATATCCAAAATTTCATCTGTTTTCTTGCAACAACATATGAGTTTTAATATGAAGAATGGTAAATAATTAAGATTCTGGCGGGACAATTGGACTTCTACTGCGAAGCTAAAGAATAGTTTTCCTTCAATTTATAAGGTGTGTAATAACAAGCTTACTATATGATTGTGAATGGAAAATTATATTGTAGTACTAAAAAGAATCTGTGTGGTGTATGTGCATGGTTTGAATGATAATGTTGACTAATTTGAATTTTATGATGGATTATCAGTAAAGAAAAGTTATGAAATGCAGCTTCAGAAAGATGTAGTTTGTGATTTTGATAAGTATTTGTGGAAGAAACATGTCCCCTTATAACTCATCGCCTACTTTTAAGTATGCTTTAGGATAAGGGAATTAATGTGCAAAGTGATAATTGCTTGTTCTGTAATGTTGTGGAGGAAACTGCAGATCATATGTTTCTTCAATGTAATTATTATGCTTTTAATGGTCTAGCTATCTTTATGGAGGCTTTCAAAGTGGTATGGGTTTCTCCTAATTCTACTAAGGGTCAGTTTGAAGCATGGAAACAGAATAATCTTAAAGGAAGGTCTAAGGAAGTCTGGTAGCAGGTTATTATGCAGTTTTATGGCATCTTTGGAAAGAGATGATCTATAAAGCTTTTAGTGGAAGAGCTAAAGAGGTGGATGAGCTTTGCCTTGTGATTAGGAAAACTCTTGTTTTATGGTTATCTGAAACTAATGTTTTCAAAGACATTCCTTTAAATCTTATTTTGTTTTTAATTGGATAGCTGGATTGGAGCTCAGTTCTACAGATGTAATGGTTTTTAAAACTAGTTTCTTTATTGTATTGTTGTGAAAACTTTTCTCTTTTAATATACATTTCTTTTTCAAAAAAAAAAAAAAAAAAAAAAAAAAAAAAAGAAAGAAAGAAAAACCTAACAATCATCTCGATCAACCAAAGAAAAATCCTTCCAATAGTATCGACCATTTACCTATCCATATATATCAAATGTAATCAAAGAAACTAAGCTACAAAGTTATCCTGAATTAAACAAACTGTAAATAACCCTAAAAAATAAGAAAACCTTACTTATCTAAAAAATGATCAAGAACCGGTCTAAAGCGACGCACGCAAAATAATTTTTCCAGTAGTTTACCCATTAGTATATATCAAATGTAATCAAACTTCATACCTAAGAAACTAAGCTATAATTAAAATTACCAAAAATTCAATAAACTGTAACTAACCTTTGAAAATAAGAAAACCTTACTTATCTAAACAATGATAAATGAAATGTTGCATTAGTTGTAGATCGTATTGAAATAGTCTCGTTATGGCACGACTTATTTCTAGTAATTACATACCCGAATTGTAACTGCGCATGATTTGCCATTAATTAGTTTGAATTTTAACATTATTTTTTTTATTGAAATAAATATGATAATATATTATCACCCAACAGAGGTACAAGCAACATAAGAAAGAAAAAAAACATAAAAAAAACCACAATAAGGACCAAGAATGTTGCCAGATTATCACAAAGGAACATTTTCCATGATAAGCACCTCTGAAAACAGATTTACATTTGTGGTTCCTTCAACAGTAGCAATGCTACTCTCATTTCTACTATTTACTAGTTTGTCACCCGTGCGATGCACGGGTCAATGTCTCGCTATAAAATATTGAATCTATGCTTTCAAATCACTGTTATAAAAAAAGGTGGTCTTTGACTCCTTGATCAAAGAGTCATTAGATGGTCAGGATTCGCCGGAGAGGGTCATCTTGCGGTCCCTATCGTCCGGATCGAGCTTTGACTTGGACGGCTGGGAATGATAGGGGGCCGCACTTATTAAACTCAATTTTACCATACATATCACCTCAATAGAGAGTAGACCGTGGTCGTCGGATGCATTTCTTAATACCGACCATCTCTTCACGCGAATAAAAAAAATACTATTCTTAACAAAACAAAACTCTTCGTTTCCTCTCAAATCTCTTCGGTCTCCATCTGTTTTTCCACGGCTAAAAAAACAACTAATCTTCCAGGAGATCCAAGACCTGTAAGAGCATCAAAATTATATAGGAGATCGAAGAACATACTAGCGGTGAAGGTAAACTTCGATTCTTTTTTTCAAATTGTTTAGTTTGACTGTAAATTGATGTCGATTTGTAGGGCTTTTGCTGTAAATTGAATTTTAGGGATTTTGATTAAAAGGGTTTTAATTGAGATAACGAATTAGGACGTCAATTCTAGGGTTTTGAATCTTTTTGTAACTATGATTGTTTCACTGCAAGGGTTCATAATAATCTCGGGTTCTTTTGTTTAATTTTGTTTTGATTGTGATTAAGCTTGCCAAAGAAATGCACTTTCAAGATTCTTGAGTTATTACGGGGAGATTAGTGCGAGTCATGACCCTTAAAATTTTGGTGCTTTCCTACTTAACTGTACACATTTTGGTCTGATGTCTTTTGAGTTTTTGTTTGCACAATTGTTGTTCGTGTTTAGATGAATGTTTCGTGGCAATGTGATCAATTGAGATTATTCTTTCATTGTCCATGAAAGCTTAGCCATTATTCACATCTGAGTGTATAAATTTTTAGACAAGCATTCACGGCCATTAATCTTTTGTGCAAATTAGTACATAGGCCCAATGTTCGTGTACAACTGTCAACCCTTTAAGGTTTCCACGATGATGTGTGGTTATTTATATGTTTATCGATTTTGTCTTTGTGTTCATTAGCAGATACTAGAGGGGCTTCTTAAATTGCCGAAAATTAGAGAACGTACTGACTGCAGAAGTAAGTAAGTTCACAACCTACTTTATATTTATCTTGAGACTAACATGGTTGTACTTTTAAAATATTTCTTGATTTGTGATTCGGAATGTGAGTTGCAGAAAGTGAGTGAGAGAGAACGTTGACATGTTAGTCATGTGTTGCTTGCTTGCAGATGCTCATGAAAGAACTCCACACATATCTGGCTCTTATGCATGTACATTTTCATAGGCTTGACTCATTCTATATATGTTTAGTTAGGTAAAGTCTGTGTTACTGAATATTTGGGAATGGTTAAAAATCTATTGAGCTCACTGTGAAGAGAAGAAAAGAGTAAAGAGAACAAAAAGAGTAGTATGAGATATATGATATGCTTGCATATACATCTATGAATACTCTTATTATCACCCTGCCATTGAAGTGGTCTTAATGATATTGCAACTTCGGCAATCACTAGCTTGATACTATATTCAGAAGTGTTCAGTATTCATTTGCAATGAACACCATTTGCTCTCATTACAGAGCTTGCATATATATGTGCTTATGAATTTGGGACCTTCAAAGCCTCATAACTCCTGGAATTGTGTAGATGTTGCTGAGTGTTATGGTTGGGAAATCTGTTGCAACTTCGTACCTAAATTAGTGATTGCCGAGCATTGTGTGATACGAGTCCAGGGAAGTGATTGCATTTATGCTCTTGCTGATCGTGCATCTATTAATCAGAAAAGAATCTTGGTATTATGCTACCTCAAAATTAATCATATTTACACTCCAAGAGTTTTACCATAATAACATAATCGTAATAGTGGCGAGAAAGGCGTCTTTTTATTTTTCCGTTTCGTTCTTCATTACTTCGTATGGGGGTCGTTCTATTCAGTACATGAATTGTGAATGATTAATTTTCGGTGTAAATAAAAATCAATTTTTTTATTAGATTTAGCACCATGAATTGTGGATGTATTCTAAATTTTGATTTTGGTTGTTGATTCAACCGCAGCATCTCGATTTTGTTTCGTGTCTTTCTCTGCAATAATGACACTAGATAAGGAAGAAGTGTGTATCCTAAATTCTCGATATTGCCTGATAAAGCCATTATGGGTTTGTTTTGGGATCGAATTCTTTGTAGGCAAATCAATTCGGAGCAAGAAATCGAGTTATAAGAATTCTGGGTTATTGTTTGGCGGAGAGAATAGGGAAGAAATACGATCTTGATGCCATCTTTTCAAGAGATTTTAATGGATAAAATATCGAGTATTCTGAGTCCATGTATACGATCAAGAGATATGGGGCTTGCTTTGGATGCGAATTCTCTGCAGGGAAATCAATTTGAAGTAACTAATTGAGACATGAAGATAAAAACAATACCACCAGTTGAAAGACACAAAGTGTTTGAAAGAAAGCCTAAACCATTACTAGCTTAGTTCCATTACGTCATTGTCATGGGTACGAGGTAGAATTTGAGGTGGATATAGAACTGAAGGTTGGGTAGGTATCCACTTTGATTTTGGTGTTCTAACAACTTTAATTTTCTTGAATATTTGAATATTGTTGCATTGTGATGTATGCGTTTCCTACTCAACTTTAGAATCTTTTTCTTTGAACCTAAATATTAAGTTCAATTGGTCCCAGTAGACTTTGAGAGATGCCAAGTATTTGTCTTATTCGGAGGACGACATTAGTATCCTCTCGATGTTTTCTTTTTTGACATGTTCTACTGGGGAATACATTAGTATCCTCTCGATGTTATTTGATTATTCATTCCCCCGAGGCTCTCTTTCTTCCATGTAAGAGAACTCCATCATCAACATTCGCATCTGTTCGTAATTAAAATTCCTACACCATCTCGTATGTGTTTTCTTTAATCCCTTAATTTTGATTTTCAACTTTCATAATATGGGTAGCTTAGTGTAGATGAATAGGGTCATCTATGTTATAGAATATATCAACATAATACCGTAAGAGAAACCGTATTTGTTGTTTTCGAATTCTTTGAGTTTCGTGTATGAATCGTTTAAATAATCTATTTTAAATGGTATTGGCAGGGTAAATAGTTCGATGTGGAGGACGATATCATTCCTGCTCTTGAGAAAGGTATCTATATGTTTTAATGGTCAATGGTTCTCTTTGTTGTTGTTGTTGTTTCTATAGTGGATTTTCCTGACTTTTGTATGCCCTACTTGAAGAAGAATTTGGATGGATAGCATTGTTTTGGGTATCACATTTTTTATTGGTTAGATATTTGAAATATGAATTAAGGATGCTCTCATTATGTTTGGATGAAGGTTTAAATCATATTTAAGATGATAAACTGGAAACTAATGAGTTGCTAGAGATGACCAATGCAGTGAAATCCAACCTAATTAATATGACTTGAATCATATCTTTTTGTAGGTGCTAGCTGTTTAGTGGAGAGCAGCGTACGGGTTCAGTCAGTATCATAGGTGGTGTTTTTGGCGGTATCTCAGTCTTTCTCACTCTTCATGATGCCTCCATTAAGGTGTGTAGGGCTTTTGTGTATTCGTTACCTGGTGTAGTTTTCATGAAGGGTTGTCCATCGTATTTGTCATTGTTATTAGCATTGAGAGTTATTTTCTTGGGTCAATTTGGATTGTGGATTACTAAATTGACGGTGTTAATTAAGTTTTGGGGTTATCCTTGGTGAACTAGGGTTCTATTATTAGTTGAATGTGATATTTGTTCTGGTACCTGTGATTTTTGAATTTTGGTTTTTGTAGGTTTGATTTTGAGGATATATATAATTCATGAGACTGAATTAGGCATTCGATGTACATATATACATAAGCTGATATATTGTGGGTTAATTGCAATTCAGGTTGTGGGAACTTAGCAAAGGTATGGACATGGTTACCCCCAGTTAATATCATGGCTAACAATGTATGGTTATGATGGGGATTGCATTACGAATATGATCATATGGGGAGGTAAATATTGCTTCTGTCACATACTAAGACAAGTCTTTTAAATCACGGACCTGTGGCGCAATGGTAGCGCATATGACTCCAGGTCAGAAGGTTATGTGTTCGATTCACGTCAGGTCTAACTGTCGATATTTAACAGTGTTCTTCAAATAATTCGAGTTTTGTTTTCTATTTTATTTGAGATTCTGACAGTTTAGACTGTTATCTTGGTTTTTTGCATATAAGTTGTACTGAGCAGGCATGAAACTTCTGCTCTGTATGCAATGCATATTTTATGCGTGTGAGGTAAGTCAGTTTGGTATGCCGTAAATTCATTATTTTTGTTGGTCGTAATGTTGCTGAACACTTTGTTACAGACTCTTCGAATATGTTCTTATAGTGGTATGCAAAGATTGATATAACTACATTAACTAAATTGTGGAGGTTACTGTAGAGGTCATAACCATATTTCCCACCCAGAGTCGAGGAATCTTGATATTAAGTTAGAGATTCATCAGTGGTATTTGTTAAAATTCTGATGAAGTCTTGATACACTTTGAAAATCTCTACTCATTAGGTTCATAATTCTAAATTTAAGTTTATGTATATGTTGTAGTTCTATTCAAAAAATTCTTACTTGCAATCAGTACCACTTAATCTAATGATATTTCCAATAATATACATGATCATTGATTTAGCTAGATTCATATTGGAAAACCCCGTATTTATTAAAAATATTCTCAATAAACTCAAATTTTATATATGCCTTTTGAGACTATTTTACATTGATGTTTCACTTTTGAATTGACTGAAATCAAGATTCTGATTCGATAACCCTATACGAACAATGTGTCATTTACACTTTGTGCAGAGTGTGTTATCAATATTGAGGGGATTCTGCATATTTGGTACCTTATTGGAGGGTTCATGGACAGACACATATATTGCTGAGCAACCCTAGGTGAAGTTCGAGGTGGTAGTCCCAAGTGAGATATGCTTTGAAAGATTTGTAGGATTTCATTTGTGTCCTTTTATTGGTATCATTTTCTTGCATATAGGTGTACGTCGTCATCGTGGTGCAAAACCAGATTTAGGTGGACTCGGATATAAGCATAGCACCACTAACCGGAGGTATAATTTCATGCCCACACACTTTTTTCCCTTCTGGATCATAATATTGGTTGAATGCGCTCAGATATACACATAAAACAACTTCGATATTTGAAAACTTGAAAAGAAATATAAAATATAAGCTACTACCCCCAATCAAGAACCGCTTTTTGTTATTCTTTGCGAGGGATTGCAGCACCATGCCTAAGTTTTGCAACAACGTGTTTGTGTATTTTCTGTCTAACATAATCTAATTAAGTACTTCATAAGTTGTCGTACATGTGTAAGTGTATAAACCTATTCCTGAAGTTGGGGTGACATCCCATTCGTTTTAAGTTTATCGCCAACATTGGGTATCAGTAATCTCAATAATTATACTGCTCCATTTCAGGATTGCGTGGGTTCTTGAAAGGGGACAAAAGCATCTATGACGACAAAGAAACAAGACAAACAAGACATAACCGAGGTGATTTGTTTCAATAAAGATCCATCCATAATTATGTAAAGTATATCATTTGTTTTTTGAATAATTTTGAGTCATTTTAATAGATCAAGTTGATGGTTACACCTTCTGTCAAACCATTAAACACTAGACCAGTTAAAGTGCTACAATATTAAATCCATGTAGTCAGTTGAGATAACTAGGAGAGATGCCGAGATACGATTGAACACAGTTGAGTCGCGACATGCAGATTTAAACTTGGATTTTGGTGTCGGGTTCATATAACCTATGCTCTCCAACAATTTTTTTTCTCTCAATATTGACTGATGTAAATCGTGGTGAGAAACTGTAAGCAACCGAGCCAAAAAAAAATAAAAAAATCTGCAAGCCAAGTTTATTAGAAAATCTCAAACTTTGATTGCAGAAGAAACTTTATATTGGTTTGGTGATTTATTCTTCAATTGGAGGCATCTTTTTAGCGGTTTCTTTTCCATTTATTTACGCATGTTTTTAACACCCAGGTCCAGGTACGCGGTAGAGTTTCACTAAAAAATCACTTTTTATTGTGAACTTGAAAGGTTAGGAAATACGCGTTCAGGTATAATTTCCAGTAGTAGTAGCATAATGTATTGTATTGCGGAGTTACAACTCATTCCCAGCTTTTGATCCCATAAGTGGTGTCTCCATTGTATTGCGGAGTTACAACTAATTCCCGGCTTTTGATCCCATAAGTGGAGTCTCCATAATAAGGCGCCTCACCATATCCCGCTTGCCAATTTACTATCATACAGGTGACATGGGAAGTTTTAGGATTTGTACAGATGAACCCGAAGATACATCGTTTTAGAAATGGTTCAGGGACGCTTCACCACTTCCTTATGCTATATAGAACTTAAGAGATTGCAATTGCTTCACTATCCAAATCCAAATGAAATAAATGCATTTCAAACGTCATGAAGAAAGCTTATGATTACATACTTGTAGTTTTTGACATTTTTAAAGCCGTTATCTTTTCTTCATGCCAATCTTGACGTACTTGGTGCGAAAACCCACATCGTTCGAAATGTGATTTATAACCGCCGGTAATTTCGTCCAGAACTGGGATACAATTTTGAAAGTGACGCATCTTTAATTCGTGCAAGTGGGGAAACAACTTGCTTAAATACCATGAAGTGATGAATTATTTTCAAACCGCGTCTCCCAGATTTTTTTAGAAATTATATATATATAACCGTAACCTTTGTTTAGATATGTTGCTAAAGTAGATGCAAATCCAAGTCTCATGGGAAATTCAAGTGGAACATTTGTCTTTCCACTAGGTTCTCCGCAACTCCAAAGACTAACAAAATTAAAAACGCATCGTCGGGCTTTCCAACAAATGAAATGAAAAAGGAGGAATGGAAAGGGAGGAATGTTACCGTTAATTTCTCATGGAAGGGAGGAATGTTACGGGGTTAAACTTACGCACACTACCGATGAAAAAAAAAAAGAAAAATTACGCACAACATTAGTTTGTTACAATGCAAAATTTTAATTTTATACAAAAAGAAAATCGGAGTATTATTTAATAAACCACAACCTACCTAACTTATGCTTAACCCCTGTAATCGGGCATATCTTCCAATAAAGTATGATTCTTAAAAAAAAAAAAAAAAAAAAAAAAAAGGTCAAGTTCATTATTTGCTCCTGTAAGCCTTAACGTGTGCTACTCGAGCGAGTGATTTTTCTTTTTCTTGGACATGCCATCCGGATTAGCTAGACGATGTTGGTTTGACACAGCCACTTCGTTAACGGGTGAAAAACAAGCAAGGGAATATGAAAAATCGAATCAATACATTTGCACTACTTCTCATATGTATTATAACGGTCAAGATTTTATTATTTAGGAAGACTGGGATTATTGTCATGCTCTGGGATATAGATGACCTGGCTATTAATTCTAAACACGGCTAATCTTGAATTTGTCGTAACTAAATTTCTTAAATACCGCCCCAATCATTACCGCATCGAATAAAATTTTGAATGAGGATCTTGAACTACTGGCCGACCAAATTTGATCATGCCAAGAAGACATTGGGATCTTCCTTATAGGTTCGACGACCCTCTAACTTTCAACCTAATCACGACTAATTTTAAAGTGGGAACTATATTTGACTCTAGAAATTCTAATCCATATTCTGATTAACCAATTGCACAAAGATTTCGCTATTATAAAGTATTAAAAATAAACATGTATTGTCCTTGAGACCATTGCTTTTCTATTAGTGTCTGCAAGCTGATAGTCGGATACTGTGCACTAAACAACTTAATGCGTTATTGTAGTACACATTTAATCGTAAACTACAAAGCAATCCATCTAGAGAAGATGAGGAGGAGGGAGATAATGGTGGTGGTACTGAGGTTACTAAGTCTGTTACTGTTCTTAGTGATCGAGATTTATGGAGACCTATTCAAGCACCACCTACTTGGTTAGGAACTAGATCGGAGACCTTGAGATTCACTTACTCTAAAACATTAGGGAAATGTCATCGACTTAGCTTTTTAGTATGGACTCTCTATTAAAGAGGCATGTACGAACTCATATAATTTTTCCATTAGGTGTTTAATAATGTTATAAAATTATGAGTATCCTGGAATGAGAAAGAAAGAAATTATGTAAACTGACGCTAACATAGGAGGTTGAGCCGGGGCCGTAAGGCCTCGGTGATACCTAGTTAGTTTTATATAAAACTAATAATAATATTAAAAAATTAATAAAATTCCAGTAAGTTCACATTTTTCAGAGTAAAAACTAACAAAACATGGAATAAACTAATAAAAACCCAATGTAATAGGAAAAATTCATGGACTAAATATCCTTATAAACTAAAATAAATAATAAAATTGTGTTGTAATTATACGTAAAATAACGGTAATTAAGAAATTTAGTTTTTAGTATAATTGTGATAGATTAATCAAAATAATGTTGGATATTTAGTGGTGAGTAAATGGCTATAATTTATTTATTATAAAATAATTAGTACTGAATCCACATTTAGTAAATTTAGAACCCACATTTGGGAATACTCTAAGCTAAATAATGCTAGGTATGATTAGGGGTGGGATTTGGGTTGGTTGGTCTGGTTAGAAGGCTTGGCCGAGCGAGACCTGAGCTAGAATTCCTTTGCCCAGATTGCCCATCGAACCCGTGGAAACCGTAGATACTTCTCAAGCCCGCCCAAGTTTGAATTTAAACCCTGATATCTTACAATTTATTTTAATTTAGTATGATAATAATGAATTTTTGCAATAATAACTTTTAATTACTATATTTTATCTTAAATTTCCAAATAACTTAAGATTATTTACAATGGTATTATGTGTTTTAATATTGAATTATTAATAAAGTATAATTTATATATTCTATATTAGATTTGAAGATAGTCAATAAAATTACTCTAAATAGACAAAATACCAATTATAAAAATAGTTGTATATAATTATATTATAGTTTTTGGGTGGGTTGTTCGGGCTAGAGATATTTATGCTCATGTTTGTCCAAATTTAACTTGGATTTATAAATTTTTTTGCCTAAATGTGCCAATTTTGTTAAAATGCATGGTCCATGCTCGCCCTACGGTCTTGTTGGGCATGGGTTGTTGGGTTGACCCAACCCAAATCCCACCCCTAGGTATGCTGATAGGGTGCGTCTAAGAAGATTAAAAAGATGAAATTATTCTTCTTTGACGTCCAAATCAGATACAGTCGTCAAGGATTGAAGCGCACATCGATTGGTTGATTAGCCATTTTACTGGATCAACATCAAAAACATAGACACTCGTCAAGGATCAAGAGCATTCGTCATCTTTAACGTCCAAGTCAGATAATATAAGTCTAAAGTAAAACCAAAAGTTACATAATAGCACATGCACGGTTTAAATGGAGGTAATAAAGGGGAACAAATGGAATTAATCCACCAAATGCAAGAAATAATTTAACAACCAAAATGGAAGCTTAAGTCGGCATGGCATGCCAAGCATCTTTTAGTTCATTTTTTTTGTTCTTTGTTAAAATCTTTATATCATTATATGGATACTGGATGAAGACTATGCTGATTCTTGAATTTGTTTTTTTTTCTTCATCTAATCTAATAATTAATATAACCTAACAACCAATTAAATAAAGCTAGTTTAGTCATTATCAGGGGTTCTTTATTTTACTTCATAAGATCCTTTTTTTTCCCTTTTGTTTTAGTATCCCCGAACTTGTAGATTTATCCCCAAATGTGGGTTCAAAATTTAATATCGCCGAACTTGTAGATTTGTCAGACAGTACATGTACATTGACTTTTTTTCCCATATGTGGAACGGAATGAGTGCATGTCTATGTACTTGTCTGCACACGAAGCACATGGATCATTTTGAACTTATTGGGTGGGTAAAACATGAATGTTAGTCATGTGCTGCAGTCTTATTAGCATGGTTTATAAATTGAAATTTGAGATTACAGCCTTGCACCAGTATCCATCTTGTTGTCGTACTTTAAAAACGGATTAGTTTTACATAATTTGATATTTGTAGTGATATCTTAATAAAAACTGGATCTCTACCTTCTCGGAAAAAAAATGTTGGTCACCCTTAAACGGTGGTCGTTGGTTTCTATATAACTATACTTTTTGTTCACTTCACAAAGTTACATGGGATTAGGCTCACCACCACAAGTTAGACTTATGTGAGACCTGTTTGGAATCTTGGTTACGTTATTTGGAATCCAAATGAAATTAGAATTTTAATGATCGAGTCTCGAAAAATGAATAAACATATGCTTGGTTGCATTGGCTGCGATTCGTATACACATACATTCCTTTTAGTAATTGAATGAGCAAAGCGGGATTTCTAATTGATTCACCTTGTTTCGTCTATCCAACAAAGTGCATTGATTCTAATTGATTCACCTTGTTCGTTAAGTTCAATATAACAATACGCTTTTCTATTTGTAGCACAGGACCTACTGGTGTGCTAATTTCTTGACTTTTGTTCTCAAGTACCAAACTTTTTTCATTTATGTTAGAATTTGTAATCTCAAGGCCGCCTATGAAATACATTCATCCATGTTCATACAAATGGCTTCAAGGGTGCTATAAAAAAACACCCGTTGATCACTTATTAGCATTAGTATGACAAACTCTATTGCAAACTGGAGATGTCGATATACAAAAACTGTATGTGATACAAAAAAACTCGTAAGGTAATATCATAAAATTAAAGTCTAACTATATCATTATTGTTATCAAGCAGGTGGTTGTTCTCTGTCAGATGTTTAAGATAGGACCATGATTATTGGTTAGATACTGAAACCAATTATCAACTGTAATTTTTTTCGGAACAAAACAAAATACCATTGAACTAAATAACAGGAAGAAAAAAAAATTAATTTCTTTCTGGATACTTCCAATAGTGTTGCCTATTGTTTACTCTTGTTCCACATCTTTCAAGTGCATCCATTTTCTTACTACTATTCTCGTTAAGGATGGGGACATTGATGGCTCTACAAAGGTAGCAAATAAATAAAAAATTCCAAATTAAATGTTCAGGTAGAACACTCAAAACTATCTTTCCTCTACAGCTCGATCAATTTTAATTTTAGTCAATCGGCAATCTAAATCTCCTTGAAAACTTATCACTATTATTTCTATTTATAAATTGAAACAGAATCACGTGTCAAATTCTCAAAAGTCGGGGACTTTTACCATCTTTATTTATGTTTACTCAGACTTTTATGTTCTGAGAACAAATGGTTCTCTAGTGCTACTGTATGTAATTTTTCAAGAAAACAGATCACAATCTTAAAGACAAACGTTACATTCCAATTGCATATTTTGTTCCACTCAAGTTTTGTTGGTATTTGTAAACCATTACATTCCAATTGTGTTCCTGTTTAAGAAAACAGATCACAATCTTAAAGACAAACGAACATAGTACCAAATAGAAAAAATTGTCCGGGAACACAACCCCCGGACCTCCTCCGTACAAGGTTTAAAATAACCACATGAACCTATTGTTCTGGCATGCCATCCCAGTCATCTTATTGTTTAGAGGTGTCAGAATTTCATCGCATAGTACTGTTAAATAGAGTAAGATCTCAAGATATGATCCTAGATAATAAACTCCAATTAAAGTGCACCGGCCTATTTACTTCCACCTAGCAGCGGATGACCTAATAAACAAACCATCACCAAATGCAGAGAAAATTACGAATAGAGAAACCCAATACTAACAATCATTAAATATAAAAACTTGCATTTTTGTTGATGAGGATTAAGATTCTTAGTATGCATTGATCGTTCTTCTTACATCCCATATCCCTGTTTGTCTTCCTCCAGCTATCAATAGCATCGTAGATCGTAGTTCTGAAAGGAATAAAATAGAGCCTACTAAAAGTTAAATTTTGAATCCTCAATTATGATAGACTAAATTTTGAATCCTCAATGATGATAGACAGAAGTAATAGACCCTGATCCCCGTCCTGAGCATATCATGGTGAATATGCTTCTTTACCAACCCGAATACCATGAATTTGCTGAACAACAAACCCAACCTCGCTCCTTAAGCTTGCATAGGTGAATCTGCAACGGACATCAAAAGTTAGTGGCTTCAACACTGCAATACAAACGAAAAAGCGCACACTAAGAAATTTAGAAATTTATTTGATGCAAAGATAATTTCGTTTATGAATTATATTGAAACCAAACGAAGTTGTATTCTTGAATTAATATAGCTCAATTGATGGTTGCATCAATACTATGGGACATAAACCAAAACCAAAAGATAGCTCCGAATGTTAGAAGTAATTTAAGTCATTTAAAGGTTGAAAACATCTTGAGACCTTGAAAACAAAAGAACCATTTCGTAGACATTTAAAGTATATGGGATAATTGAAGTCAAACAAAAACCCTAGAAAAAAGAAAGAAAGAAAAGGAAGGTTTTCGTTGTTACGTTACATTTAAGTATTGCGATTGTATCACCATGAGGGCAGCAACTGCAAATTAATATACATTATAAAAATAGAGTCTTCCTCGGACATGTTTTTTCCTTATACGGTCGTTTGCCTACCATCAAAAGTACATCATAATCAAGCGCACGCCATGCTGCCCATGCATTGGAAATAAAAGTATAACATTACTATAAATCCACGAAAAAATGGTCTTAAATGGCAAATTGATGGAACCACCAATTGTTCATCGCAATGTCGGAGTCTTCACCGATCAACTCATCGCGATTGAGAAAACACGATCAGCTCATCAGTGTAGTAGCTTATCAATGAAGCTATAAAGGCTAAAACAAAAAGCACGGTATGTTAGTTTTATTTGACCTAATGATTCAAAACCCAAAATCTATATAACCAAAAAAAAAAAAGTGCGATTATGAACGCAGTCATTAGTTAGTCACGAAAACAACCTAACATGCATCTCATTGATAAATACTCACCCATCTTGCGTAGTCATACAAAAAAAAAGAAACTATATAAAGTTTTTCAAATAAAGTCAATCAAATAACTAATAACTAATCACGTGGATTATAAATACACGGGTGGCCTGCCATAGCATAAACCTGTGAAACCCAGTATAAAAGTGCTTCTTCACCCAGATAGTAGCAGTAGGAGAACCACCAAAACATATTAAAACTCAAATAAAATAAAAACCTTGCATCAAAGGTTCAAGTCAATTAACTTTATAATAAGATGATTTACCTTTATGTAGCAAGGCTTGAATTAATTAGTGCACATCCGAGAGAAGGAGATCAATCAAAGAGTTATTAGAGTGATCACCAAAGTGTACGCTCCTTAAGCTTGGACACACGGTTTTCTTCAACTGTAATTGTTCTTCCTTTCTTTACCATTGGCATATGATGAATAGGGTGAATGACTGAGATGCAAATATTGAAACAAATTGATATTATTTCAGTTATAACACGTAATCAGTCCCTAAACTCTAGAGTTAAGTCATAGCAAAAAAACTCTCGATTAGAGTAAATTCAGTTAATCCATATTGATCAGTCTCGACTCCCTACAGAAAAAGGTTGTACCAAGCCTTAAACAAAGAACTATCACATGAACATGATCATTGATCAGTAATAAGAAATTGAGCAAACCATTAATTCTTAATTTAGCAAGAGGTGAATTAGCGACGATCTAAAATATTTGCAAAAATGAGTTTATACCTTGATATTGTTACGTGTATCACGTATGCGCGGTTTCAACAGCCAGAACAGACGAATGATCCGAATGAAAAACCCCTGAATCGCATGAAGAGAGTTCCACAAAATCGTAGAAGAGAGAAGCAACTTGGAAAACAATGGGTTTTGGCTTTTGCACGGATGCTTTATATAGAGAGACACCAAACTCATACATTCCGTAAATAACAACTTTGTTTTTGGAACAATATTAATCAATATCTATATATTTCTATAAAGTTTCATATTCATGGATCGGTGAATTTACTTGTTGTAATATATTTTGGACAAAAAAATATGGAGTTTATCTTTTGGCACGGTTTGCTAATACAATTAATGTTTTTTCTTTTTTTTGTGGAGTAAATAATATCATGAAAAATAGCATTAAAAGACTTATTTAGGAAAATATCAAGCCTAAGAATATTTTCTTTCATGTTATTTTGATATCCACATTCCACAAATATATTGCATATAAAGATATCACTAACTTAGAAATCAGCCATAATTAATTTATTTCCATTTTAGACGTATTTTATTTTCAATTATGGTATGAACAAAATTTAAGAAAAATAATACGAAAATGAGGTTTATTTTTTTGTTATTGCTTGAATTTTTGTACGCATGTTTTTGTTGTGGTTCGATTTAGATTTCAATTCTTGATTTAACAATTATGTATTGTTCTACTGTTTGACAGGATCACTGAAACATTTACTTGTAAGAAAACGACAACGACAGATTCAAGGTTAGTACCTGCGACCATCTTGATTATTTTTTTTCCAATTCTCATTAGAACTGTAATCTTCTTCATAGAAGTCAGATGTAATCAAGAAATTATATTCTAGTTCTAATTGATAGAATAGAGTTGTAATTAGGAAATGAATGATTATGAGAATGTAAGCGGACATTGGACATTGGGCATTTTTCTTCATTTTTTTTCTTCATTAGTTATCGATAGATTATGTGATTGATGCATGATTGATTATTTATTTGATTGATTATGTGATTGATGCATGGTTGATTATTTATTTATTTTTACAGTGAAATGTGATTGTTTGTTAATTTAATGCATTTTTGGCAACATTTTATTTTTCGAGATAATTGCTTTGGGAAATAAAAAATATTTTTTCTATTAAAAAAAATCTCATGGAATCAGAATATATTTTCCACTTTCTGCATTAGGCAACGTCAAGTAAGTTTCCTTTCAAAAAATTTGGTGGGGCCAGAATCAACCAGAAGCTCCGATTAACCACGTCACTCGAAAAAACTCTATTTTTATATAAAGAATATTATCTTCGAAAATAAAATGACTTAGGAAGTTAGACATTTCACCCCTCCAAGTATTAATGAAAGAAGATTTCCTTACATCCGGATCTAGTATGTCATCTACCTGGTTTCCAGTTCGATGAATGAGCTTAAAACCCAAAAAATTGAAGTATATCTGTTAATATGTTATGGTATTTTCTTATATGAAATGTTCGAGCATTACTAATTTTCCTATCTTGGGGAGTTCAATAATTGGCCTCATGATTTTGTGTGTTGTTTTACCGTGTATGAGATAAAATTCGGAATATATGCAGAAATAGGCCTGGTCTGAACCCTCACTTTCATTCCTAGGCCACTTTTTTTATTTCTTGCTAGACTAGGCAAGTTAAACGGTTTCCATCCAATTTAACCATCTCGGTCAATTTATCGCGTTGACTTGTCAATATCTCGCCAAAATATCATATGAGGAGATATCACAGATGTGGTAAGATTACCGAAATGTCCTTCACACGTGTGTGTCAGTCACATGTGATAAGATGTCCACCTGCCTCGATAGGATCTCCACGTGTTGCTATCTGAGATCCCGATCTAACTATCACGATATCTCGAGGATTAATTCAACGGCCATGATAGTTCTTCATTGTTATCATCGACAGCGCGGAAAGGTGTAAGGAATAAGAGAAGACGAGAGAGAGAAATCGATTGATCGTTTATTCTTCTCTCTTGTTCTTGAGAGAGGGTTCTTTGAGAGGGTTTTAGTAGAGAGATAAATTAGTGAAACAATGTGTTGTTAGTTGAGATTCGAAGAACAAATTGAAGATTTCTATTTGGTGAAGATGATGAGACGGAAGAAGAAGAATCGAGAGAGGTAACAAAAAAAACTTTGTCTGCTTTTTCTAGGTTTCATGGTTGATTTTAACGTTTCATTGATGAACAAATTATGGGTTTTGTTTGTAAGGTTGATTTATTTAGGTTCGTCGGTGTTTAGATTTCTAGGGTTTTATCTGTTTATATAATTTTTATGAAGTTCGAATTTGTTCTGTTGATAATAAAGTTCTACTGATCATTTTCTAGGGTTTGTTAATTTCAAAATTGGGTTATGCCAATTTTGATTAATTGAATTGATTTCCATAATTTTTCTTAGATGGGTTTTCCAATCTTTGTCTGATATATATTTTTTTGTTCTTAAATTTAGAAAGCAAAAGGTTCAAGAGGTTATCTCAGAGGTTGAACAAGACATTTTTGCAACCGAGAGATATTAAGGTAAAGGATTGGATTAACCTGCTATGTGTTTTGAGTTTAGGGGTTTGTCCAGAGAAGGTATGGGTATAAATCAGTTAAAGTCTAGGATTAGTCCTATGTTGAGATTAACCAGTAGGGAGACATTGGACCTTCTATGGTTTGTTGATCCATGCCTACCAGTATCCATCATCAATGATCAAGAGTTTTGGTTTTTCTGGGAAAATTCAACTCAAGATGAACATGGTTGGATTACATTGTATTTGCAAGTGATGCCAGTAGATGAGAATGGTGAGATCCTAGAAGTATCTGGTTTATGTCAAGATTCACAGCCTCCTCCACCACAGATGACACCCATAAAGAATGTGACTCCAAATAAGCCAGTTTCTAAGACTCCACCAAAGAAGCCAGTTTCTAAGACTCCACCTAAGAAGCCAGTTGGTTGTAGTGGTTCATCACCCAAGACAGTAACAAAGAAATTTAGGGATGGCAAGACAGTAAGAAGAAGTCAAAGAATATCTAGGATTAAGAAGAAGAATCCTACTCCAATATACATTGATTTAGATGATGATGAAGATGTTTCTGATAAAGATGTTGATGCTAAAGATGTTGATGTTAAAGATGTTGATGATGAAGATGTTTATATTCCACATTTTACTCAACAAACTCAAGCAAGTGTAGCTGAGAATAATCCAGTTTTGGAACCTAGTGTAGCTGAACAAACACAATCAAGTGGATCCGAACAAGTTAATGATGAAGAATTTTTCAATCATGACTTTTGGGTTGAAGCTACAACACGAGGCGAAGTGGTGGAAGATTTGTTTTCGGTTGCCCAAGAATACAAGAAAAGTGATGAGTATGTCATGCACTTGAAAAATGTAGAAGAAGATGAATGTAACCACGATGATGAGGATGTCACGAAGATGGAATGAAAATGTGGTGAAGAGAGATATCAAGAGTTACAATAAGTTTCTTCAAAAAGTTGAGAATGGGTATCTTTCACATAGTACTTCAAGTGAGAGAAGTGATGGTGATAATGTTGATAATGATAGTGATGGTGATAATGTTGATAGTGATCTTTGGTGATCCAAACTTTGGGGAGGTGGAGGTTGAGAATGACAAGGAAGGTATGTGATTGCTTCTGTTTCTGTTTAAACTTTGTTGTGTTTGATTGTAGATTTGTTCCAATTGTTTTGTTTTGTTTTGTTTTGTAGAGGACCATTATGGGGACTTGGTCTCTGATAGAGAAGAAGAAGGTAAATTGTCATTTTGTTTTGTTTGTAGTCTTTTGTTTTTTGGTTTGTTTGTTATGTTTGTTTGTTATCTAACTAAATCATTTGTTTTTGGGAATTTGTATCAGAAACCAACAAGACTGATGGGCTTGAACTTAAATTAGAAGAAAGCAAGAAGACTGATGGGCCTAAATGTTCACAGCCTCATGATAACACATAGTTTGAGGAAGAGTATGCACAACATTTTAAGGATGAGGAAGATGAGGAGATGTTCCCCGAGGGAATTACTTTTGAACAAGTGGATCCTTTATAGCCTAGTGAAGGGAAGCAAGTTTGTCGGCAACAAAGCATTCAAGAAGTATTTGAGAGCCTCTTTGTGTGAAGCATAAACATCAGGTCAAGTTCGAGAGATTCAAATAACTACAAGATTAGGGTGAAGTGCATTAATAATGAGAAGCGAAGTGTCCTATGTTCATTTATGGAAGAGTTATGAAGGGTGAAGGAACTACATATACCTTGAGAAGTTGGAATGTGAAGCACACATGCAATGGAAATGTTAAAGGGGAGAACAGAGATGTGCAAATCCGAGAATTTGTAAATGATCGGGTACATGAAAAGGTTGGAGACTCTTGGTAACAAAAACAAAATCCCGGATCCGAGTCATTGGCAAATAAGTTCAACAAAACAATGAAAGTGAACATTAAGTACCATACAACATGGAGAGAAAAGAAATATTGTGTTGAAGAATCTTCATGGCATGGTTATGAGGAGCAAAGATAAGAAAATTCACGCGATTCGTGAAATGGTGAAGGTAACATTTTTGTTTGTTAATGTTACAAATTATATGGCATTAACATGACTTAATATTTCCAATTATATGGCATTAACATTAATTTGTTGTAATTGTAGGAAAAAATGCCTGGAAGTGTAGCAAATTTCTCATATGGAACCAAAGATTGCACATTCTTGTCAATGACACTCTGCTTCAAGCCTGCTATAGAAGGATTCTTGGCTGGATGTAGGAAAATCATAGGATTGGATGCTTGCCATTTGTATGGGAAGTATGGTGGTGTGTTACTTGGTTGCAACAGTGTCTGGATGGTCAAAATGGTTTAGTTCCTCTTGGTATAATGGTGTGTAGGAATGAAACCATTGAGAGCTGGAAGATATTTCTACATGATTTGAAAGCTATATTGGGTGAAGACTTGCATTTCACCATTATATCGGATACAGCGAAGTGGATTAGTGAAGCTTGTGACACATACTTCGCTTGGATGAGCACAGATTATGTTTGGTAAGGTTATCCATGTACCACAGATTAATCTATTTCCTTTTGCAATATTTCCTAATAATATCAGTTGAATGACTAACTAATACTTTGCTACTTGGAGACATTTGATGAAGAATTTCAAGAAGTATTTCAAGTCATACAGACTTACATGTACATTTCGGAATGCTTTGCAAAATGTTACAAGAAGAGACACTACCAGGTTTGTTCATTTCTCAAAACAAGTATAATGTAATTTCAAGTATTACAAACATGAGTTTGATACTATTTATGTCTTGTTTGTTTTTAGCAACACATGGATAAATTGTTTCTTTGAGGATGAAGTTTGCATTGTATCTGCTAGATTAAAAACACGAATCTGGTCTAGGTCTCATTTCTCAAATGATAGCAAGTGTGAGCACATCAACAACAATTTCTCGAGAATCTTTCAACAACATGGCCAAGCCCTTCAGAGATAAGCCTATCATTACACTTGCACAAATATATAATAAACTGGTGATGGGTCTTTTCTTCAAGAGGAGGAATGAAAGTGAAAATTGGCAGGATGGTGAGATAGTTCCAAAGGCAATGAAGGCGATTACAAAGATGCAGGACTTAAATCATTTGTTTGAGTTAACTGGAGTAGTAAGGGGAAGGGTGTATGAGGTCGGGAGTGTTCATGATCTTTGTATTTCTTTGTGGATCTTCCCAAAAAGACATGTAGTTGTTTGCAGTGGCAGCTGAGGGGATTTCCCTGTCAACATGATGTATGTGCTTTAACACCATTGAGACCAAACTGGGCTGAGTAAGTCACACTCTCTTTTCATTTCATGTTTTGATTTGTCATGTTTTCTAATTTTTCGAATTTCATGTTGTAGCTACTGTGACTCCGTGTACAGTGTGGAATACTACGAAAAGACATATGCTCCGAGTTTGAACCCTTTGTCATTTTGAAATTGAACTGGGTAAGACCATTACTTTAAAGATTAAGATATTGTTTATTGTGTAATAAATATTTAATAATAGCAAAGATTCTTTTAGGGTTTCATACATGCTTTATATAGTACACAACCTTTAAGGATTTCACATCTTAACCAATGTCTTCTCTTCTTCCTTTGTTTGTGTAGAATATACTGGTAGAGTTCATTAATCCTCCTGTTATCATAAGGAAAAATGGAAGGCCAAGGAAGAAGAGGATTCCTTCATGGGATGAAGCTGGAAGAGTGAAGAAGATGAGAAAGTGTAAGAAGTGTGGAGTTTATGGTCACTATGCAATCACTTGTCTTTGGTGGAGAGGTTGGAAAGAATCCAAAGGGAGACAAACCTAGAACTGTGTTGATGGCTCAACATCATCTACTTATGTCCCTAAACCAAGCAAAAGGAAGTACAACGAGAAAGAAACCAGTTGTTAGTGCTTACGCAGGTGCATCTACCTCTGCTCGGGATGGAATGAAGAACAACAACGGTTACAAAGCATGTGTTGGTGAATCTTCTAAACAAGGTGCTGCAAAATCGGCCAAGGGAGAAAGAGAAAGGCTTCTTCTCAACCGACTTTCAATCGAGTAACAAACATGTTGGATCTGTCAACAACAAAGTCACATTCACGGTTTGCAGATCCAAAGGGAAAGAAGAAACCAAAGAAGTACATGAAAGTCGATGGATTCTATGTTTGTGTTTGTCTCTTTTATTTTTGTTACGTGATTTGGATCTCGAACAATATGGTTGGTTTTTGTGTTTCAATTTGGTTATATATTTTGTGAATGGATGAATGGATGCTTTTGTAAGACAATGCAAGTTCTGAAATGGGTTAAATTTTATTATAAAATTGTTGCATGCTACATTTTCAGATTTTTCTTTAATTCCTTGCATATTTCATACACTTTACCCTTCATTGTTTCTTTGCTTTCAATGACAAGAGCATCTGAATCCCATCTGAATGCATCACAAGATTTCTTCTTGCACACAAGGTATGCTATGTTGAAATTGTGTTGATTTTTGCAAATCTTCAATTCCAATTGAGAGTTGCGGTTGTCTTTAAAGCATTTTTGAACCTTGGTGGACTGACTTGTAACACTTTGTGATTGTCTTCTCCACAGGCAATACAACCATGATCCGATGGAAGCTTGATTGGAAGTCTTTGAAGAATGGGAAGAAGCTTGAGAAAACCACTCAAAGTAGTTGCAGGTAGGATTCAAGCATTTCAAAAACAACCTTCCATTACTTCCATCTGTTTTAGACCTCAACAAAGCTCTTACTCCATTACAAGGTACATGTTTGCACCTTGAATAAACCCATGGACATGCTTTTGTTTCATGATCTTCTTCCATTTCACACATTAAACACACTAGCATACTAGTTGAAGTACTTGCTTTATCATTGATACCACCACCCATTTTTTAGATCTGAAAATGAAGAGAAGCAGAAGTATGTGGTTGAGGAGATGGTCATTTATGATTTATAGAGAAGAAGATAAGAGTGCCACATAAGCAGTGTCACGTGGGCCTTGCCACGTAAGCAATGCCACGCACGCACTATGTGATGACGTATACAGGGTCAACACATCTGGTTGGGTCGAAATAACCGATTCAAAGGATTTGTCTTGTCATTTTAAGTGCACCTAATGGTGCTAACTTTCCATCCATCACTTTTGGTCAAAACTTGCCTAGTCTAGCAATAAATAAAAAAGTGGCCTAGATTTGAAAAGCACCAAAAAAAACAGGCCTATTTCTGTAAAAAAACCCATAAAATTCCTAACATATGTTGAATTTTTGACAGAATTTCTATGAAAACAAAAAGTATAAATCTGCCATGAAGGAGGTTGATAATATCTTTAAGATAAATGCAAAACAGGGTCATTAAGGTTAGTTCAGTAGATTGTTTGATAAATAATGTTGTTTGAAAACTTTTTTCCACTATTATTTTTCTCTTCATACACCATTTTCTAATTCTTATTTGCTTTACCGTGTTAGAAAGCATTAACATAAATTCAAGGAACTAATGTGGAGTCTGATGGGAAATACATTAGAGGCATACAAATGTGCTCGTGTTGTCCCATTTTTTTCATGGTTTAGACTGCCTTTATACAAACATAGTTTACGTATGTATCTTATTTTTAATTTGTCCATCTTTTGAATTATGCGGTAAAACCATCAAAGTACTTTATGCCAGATA
Organism: Papaver armeniacum; assembly: GCA_023531295.1. Lineage (NCBI taxonomy): Eukaryota > Viridiplantae > Streptophyta > Magnoliopsida > Ranunculales > Papaveraceae > Papaver > Papaver armeniacum. The sequence continues at coordinate 341,408 of JAJJWW010009709.1, forward strand.
ATTCTCGGCCTCCTATGTGAATCCGACTTTGATTATGCGGAGGCTATAGAATGTTTTCATAAAGCTATCGAGATTAATCATGTTAACAACACTGAAAAAAATATTGAGCTATTGCTTTACCTTTCTGTATTACAAGTTCACTCATTTCCATTTATTGTTTTCTCTCATAATCATCAAAGACATCATTTTTTACTGATAATGGGTAATTTGTTTCTAATTCTATTTTAATATTAATAGGTAAAAATAAGGGATCCACCAAAGTTTCTGGAGAGTAGATGTCGGGTTTTTACTCTAAAGTCTATTGAGTACTCCCATCAAATTGTGTGGGTAATCTCCCACCGCATCAAGAAGTATGTAATACGATGAATACTCTGTTTGAGTTTTATATCTCATTATCTTTCCTATTTAAAAAAAAAAGTATGTACAGTTGTTGAAGGTATTCCACTGGTGTGCAGATTGGGCACTGTGTATGCTCAGTTGTAACGTCTATTTTGTTACACTTAGTTCTGATGGGCAACAAACAATTTAATATAATCATGGTTTTTCACCAGTCATCTTAGAAATTTATAAAACTGTGCAATTAATCTATCAAATGGTACATGGTGTATTAGATATGATAAGCAAACTCGGAACTTTTTTAGCTAAGCAGACAGACTTGGAAAAAGGAATGTGTTCGTTTACAAGAAAAAACAAGTCGTACTTATTTCGATTGAACTTGAGATCTATCATATGCTTTAGGAGCCTGGAATAAATCAAATAATTACATAAAAAATATTATTCATGAATACTAAACCCTAGAAAATGTAAGAAAAAAGACTTAGTGATTGAAGAGAATGTAAAGAACTCTGAATCGCTTTCCCTAGGAGTTCGAGGAGATTTTTTTGTTTGTTTGTTTGGATAGAAAAACCTTTATACTACTGAAACGACATAATAAAACATAATAGAACTTCTTAATTAATCCACACAAATGAGATCTCATAAATTTAAAGTTTCCAGGTCATTATAGTAACTTACAAAATAACTCTCCACAGATAGAACTTCTTAATTAATCCATACAAATGAGATCTTATCTTATAAATATAAAGTTTCTAAGACATCCTAATCCCTATAATCCATACTCCTAGAGATAGGGGATAACTATATCGGAAGTTTTCTGAAGAATCTCCATAAGACATCCAAAAATTTGAAAGTTCGCATATCGCCTTTGATGTTGAAGAAGTGTTGTTGGCAAAAGCTTTAGATTACCCAAATCCCATTGCCCTGGGATCTCCCAGTCATTGATAGCCGCCAAAAGCCAGGTAGCAAGTTCAAGGCCTTTCGAGGGACTAGGGTCATCGAAGAAAATTGTTCGCTGAAATTCAATGGAAGGGCAGTTACAATGATTTTCTTAGCGATCATTATTTTGTTATATGCTTGACAATTTTATTGTGTTTTCGATAATTATCCTTCCATTTTGCAACAACAGTTGTTTAAAAGCAGTTAGGTTCTAAAATTATCAAAGAATCAATGGTCGATAAACACAAAGATATTTTTTTATACAAAGGGTATCCTTTTATTCAATAAGTTATGTACACAAATTTGGATATCTTTATCACGACAATTCTCTAATTCTAGTTTTAAGCTTTTTTGTATGGGTGTTGATGGTGGATTTTCATTTAAGGCTAAAATTGTAAAAGCCAAAATTATGCGCTAACATCTTGCAAAAGATAAAGCCATTGATAAGTGATGAATACCTCTTCACTTTACTAATTCACCTAGAATGGAGCATGTGGCAACAATCCCAGTATTATGTGAATTAAATACACGAAATTCATCCAGGTTGGAGCATGTAGCAACAATCCCATATACCTGTGAATTTCTAGCATTATTAATTAATGCATATCCATCCTTGTATTTCTGTATTCATTACACGGGTGCGGCATGACAACCGAGTGTTGTTCTCAGCGAGCAACACGAATCTCCAAGCATTAATAATGAAGCATGTATGAAATACCCATACATGCTACAACTCTCGGTGTGTTATACTAGCCCGATTGAGCATATTTGAACCTGAACTGACCACATCAGTCTCAGAAACAATCACGACCATCCAACTTCACCAACATGATTGGATGGCTTAGATTAAATCCATGACCCCAAGCAGGTATTGGAATGTTCACCACCGACCCAACGCGGGCCCGGCATGGTCGGTCTCCCCAAAAGGGTGGCATATCTTGCCAAACCGTCCAAACCAGAGCAGTATGGACGAAAAACCCTAAAATTAGGGTTTGCGGCACATTACATGTATCGCAAAACAGTCTCAACCATCCATCTTCACAGGCATAGATGGAGGGTGTAGATGTAGATTCAAAGAGCCCAGAACATGTCAACACAAACACCATGGGCCCGCCTACATACATGACTGATCGGTCATGACCAACTATAATTGGTCATTCCGGTTCGCGCGCCCAAACAAGGCATGACGCACAGTCGTTGATACTCCAATTAGGGTTTGAACAATCACGAGCGTCCATCTTCTCCTGCACGAATGAAGGGTCCAGGATTAGACTAAGCAGGTCCGGTGCGCATCAACATGACCACCGTGGGCCCATCTATCTCCACACCCGATCGGCCAAGGCATATCATGCCTGGTTGCCTCGATTGGCACGCCCGAACTAGGCATGGTCGCACCTCCCGATTACAAACTAATCACGACCACTCAACTTTGCCGGACAAATTGAGTGGCTTAGATCATGTTTCCATGGGATATTGAGATATGGACGTGTATACCAGCTCGCCGTCTGTATACTAGACTAATCGAACAAGACCGACCAAGCTTGGTCGTCTTGAAACGCGCGCCCGAAGTGGGCATGATGCGCGCTTTTGCGGCACCAGGTTTTCATTTGCAAATTGATCTCGACCACTCAACTTCGCCGGACAAATTGAGTGGCCCAGATCACACTTTCATGAGACAATGAGATATGGGCGCCTACACCGTCATGTCGTCTACACACATGCATGATCGGCCCTGTCAAAATTGTATCCCAAGCTTGGATTCGACCAAGCTGAAGAGTGATGCTTGCGCACCTCTTCAAAAACCATAATTTCATCAACGGTCGCAGATGAGTGTCTCAAAGGTCATCTCGTCCGTCCAACTTCACCGGCTTGGTTATACAACCCTGGTCAGGAGTTAATTGATCAGTGAGGCGTCATGGTGATCACCACCCGTCACTCCACCACATCATGATGCAGTACCTGCATAGAATACACACGATACTTTGCAAGTATCGACTTCCTAAATAACTTAGTTATTTAATCTAGCATTACATGCTACTTTCATTGGGTCCCATGATCCACACACTCGAGACATCAATCATGTCACAAACTGGGGGATACATACTGGGGTATTGGTCTGGCGGTTTACAGCGTGCAGCGTGAAGTGTGCAACGCGCCATCACAAGAACGTGTCAGGAAGTCATGGACGGTTAGAGATGACAGGAGAAGTGGGCAAGGCGGTCGTGTAACACCAACACACAACTCCACTACTCCATCACTCCACTTCCTCCACTTCCCACGAGAGACGTGAATAAGGCTCAAATGACTTGTATAAATAGGTTCTCCTCCCTATTTCCAACACAATGAGAACAAGTCCAGGACAACGAGGCAAGTGTTGATACCATCGTATTCAAACACGAGGCTCGATAGCTTACATACTGCAAGCCAGTTAAGCTTTCTGATACAAGTCATACATAGCCAACACCTTCACAATCTCAACACCTTCTACGCTTCCCTCCCTAAGATAAACCCCATCTCCTTCACTTTGTGACCGAAACAAGTCTGGAACGGCCATTTCTTGGTTTAGGCGGATTTACGCAGATTGATTTCTCGAATCTACAAGCACTCCGTGCGAGTGCATTTGTTTAAGGTTTAGACTCATTTCTCATCCACACACCCCAAATTACCAAAACCTACGAAATAATTTTCACCTATAAACAATTGGCGACCACAAGGGAGGTTAATCTCTCGGTTGTAAAGTCAATTTCTTCAAAATCCGATTCAATTTTATCAATTTCGAAAAGGGTAGATCTTAGGACCAATTCAACCATCAATCCATTTCAAGATGGTAGAACTCGTGTCCGGATCGGCAATCAATTACGATGGAGCTAGTGTGGATAACACTCCCGGTGTCGATGTGCACTGGGCCGGTGGAGCTATCGTGGTCAATACATCTTATGGAGCCGTCACTTCTACCACCGGTGCCGGCAGTAGCGGGGAGATGTTCCAGTAAGTGTAACACCTCCCATCACCGAGAGCAGAGCAGTACCGCAAATCCCCGTATCTCATCAAGTGTAACACCTCTGGTAGTCACTAGAGCAACAACTTCCTCTCCTTCATCAGGACGAGGAGCCGGAGGGACGAGAGGAGGACCATCCCCATTACCATTGCGAGACTTGATGAAGAAGCAAGAAGTTCTTGCTAAGACTCAAACGGATATGGCCGCAACTCGGAAAAGAGGTACTCACTTTTCTTAAGACATTAAGCGATCGGTGCCACAAGAGCCGCGACAGCCTTGGAGCAAAAAGGAACGCATTCAACGCACCGGAGAAGGTACTTCAGGCGGCGCGGACCTCCATGGACCCGATCAAAGAAGCGACATCGGATATGAGTGGTCCTGTCATGGAGACTCCTACCTGGGGACTGATCCTCACAACGATCTTCTTCAAGTCAATAGTTTCACTATGAACCAGAGGCCGGTGGATCGGGAAGCGGTTTCTCTAGTGGAAAGTTTATGCGAACTTTCACACCTCTCGAAGAATCAGCGCGCGGAGACGTTTTGCTGCAATCAACCATAGGAAGGTCACAACCGTGCCCTACATGTCACCGCATGCATCAAGGATTCAGAGTTAAAGACGGCCCTTATCTACACAGGAGCGTCTTCGAATGTGATTACTCTCAAGACTCTCAGGACATCTAAGGTTCTCCCAGGCAAGGTCATACGGAAGCCTACCACAATAACGGACTTCGAGGGAAACCAAACCATCACATACGGGAGAAGCTCCGCGGAAAGAATCAGACAAGTTCGTTGCGTCCCACTCCCCACGTGTCAATTCAGGAAGAAGACCGGCTTGCATCATTGAGGGCTAAAACCCACGATGCATCTTTGCTGACGAAGCATTCTTCTCAAAAAATAAAGTCGGCATGTTCTTCATTTAAATACCTTGCCGGCTAAAATTGGTCGGCATTTTATTCAAACAAAGACCATGCCGGACATATATAGCCGACACCTTATTCAAACCTCTACCTTGCCGACCTTTGACATTTTTGAAAACCAAATTTTTTGATCTTAATCGAACTCACAAGACGGATTAAAGGTTTGATCTACTGAATTTTCATTTTCAAAATTTTTATCTAAACTCAATTAATTAGCCTAATCAGTTTTTTAGTGTTAATTATAAAAGGGCATTTTTGCCATTTTGAAAATATTTGATTAAGGGGTAACCTCTTTTACTTCAAAATGACCATATTTTGTCTTATTGGGTATACCCCAATCTCGCCAGGCTTTTTAACCTCAAAATCAAATACAACGAAAATTTTTTACACTCCCATCCTAGAAAAAAATGATACTATCATTTTTTTTTTTACATTTTAGTCTATTAAAATGAAAAATAACAGTATCTCTTTTCCTGGGATGGAAGTAGTATTTAAACCAACAAAGGAAAGTTAACATAAATTAAATGGAAGAAAAAAATAGAAAAACAAAGTTGTTTTTTTGGTTTGAGATTTTAGGGAGTGCAAATATAATCTTTTTTGTTTTTTGGGATTGAAAAACACAATACCCATCAAGGATTTTGAAATTTGAGGGAATGCAATTGTCAACCCTTACATATGGTTGGCTTCTCCCCTGGTCAGCGAATGAATTTACAAAAGTGATATTGGATCAGGGGCGGTATTAGGGGGTGGCTTACCCAGGCTGAAGCCCACCCCAAAATTTCTAAAAAGATATTTTGTTAGTGTAATTTTTAACATTTGTAAAATTTAGCCCAGGTGTAAATTTTAATTAGCCCATTAATTGTTAAGATATGATTTTGCGTGGAAGAAATCAGAAGATTTTGGAACCTTATCCGCATGGATTAATTTTTGAATAGCATCTCAACCGTTCAAAGGCTATAGGGAAAAACAAGTATTCATGATGTTTCTTAAAATCAGGTATTGAATGGGCTCACCTGTTACGTGTCAGTTTGATAAAATAAAACTGTGTGTCAAATGGGGGTGTCTTGTCCTTAACTAAGCAAGCGTTTGTCCACCTTTAAAAAAAAAAAAAAAAGCAAGTGTTTGTCCAAAAATTCATTTTCTTCTATGAAGTGACTAAAATTTTATGTATATCGTGTATAATCTAAAAATGCAAAGTGTATTCATGAGACAAAAATATAATATGTCATGACTATTATGCGTATATGTACAAACTCCAAATATTTTGCATCCCTATAATAACCTTTAAAACTTATATTGGATGATTGCTCCAATATAATATAATTTATTCTCTAGTATATAAGTATAATATAACTTATTTTATGTCTTATGATTTACCAATTACTTATTATCTACCATGCCTTATAAATGTCTCTAGGATTTCTCTTCATGTTCATCATAAATTTCTCTTGCAGATTTTCATTCCATTTTTGTGTGCGTGTGTGTGTTTTTCAATTTTGAGTTTTCATCTTGAGATGTCTCGGGTAAACATGGGCATCCAAGCCATTGCTTTGTTATTACTTATAAGTTTCCTCCTTAAATTTCGAGTTTCTCAGGCAGAGATTTATCTGGTTGGAGATGATAAAAATGGACTTATGGAGATATTTCATGGACCAAGGGCAAGACCTTTAAATCTAGAGATACACTTGGTATGTATTTCAATTTTAAGCTCAAATGGTTTATAAAAAAAAATATCTCAGGCTCGATTGTAATCCAGTTAGGTACATTGAGCCTCAAAAAAGCAATTACTTCATCAAATAATAAAATAGACCCAGCAAAAAAAAAAATACATGATATTCCTCCATATCTTTCTCATACTGCTCCAACCTCCCAAGTAAATTCTCCAATTCAATAGCCACTTTTTCTTGGAATGGGTCATGTTGTAGCTTCACTTGTTCAACCAAGCTCTTATACTTACCAAGAAGTCTTGTTTACAAATCCAATCCAAAAAACATGATCAAGCATCACCAAGATCTCCCAGTGAATAAATGGGTTTTATATAAAATAGGTATGAATAGCCTTTAAGAGCCAGTTTGGAAAATGGGGGAAACTGCGCCCACTCGCTCTAACTCGGCTCCACCACCCTTGAATCTAACATAAGATTTTTTCCATGCATGGATTATACAAAACGAAGACCCATAATTTTTAATTTTTCATTAGAATTTGATATTACGAGATTTCAAAACATAATCCTTATAAATAAAAAGCTCCGGAATTACCTAAATTAGACAAAATTAAACAAAAAATTACGATCATTGATCGATCAAATTCAAATTAGCAAACAATTGTAAGAAGATCAAATTATAGAAGAATCAAGACAAATTAAATTACAGAAGGAAAAAAATCGAACCTGAATTATTTGAGGAGGAAGTAGAATCGTAAGAAGAAGTAGGACGATTACGGTAACAACGAAGAATCACATTTCTCTGGAAATTAGAAGATCTATGAGTTAAGGTTTCACAAATAAAATTTAAGTTCGCGATTGAGATATTGAAATTCTCCTCATTGTGTGAAATATGGTGGAGAGAATTCTCGCAATGATCTAGGTTTTCTTGTAGTAGTAGCACCATTTTTGATTCAATCATGTGAAAAAAGTGTAAAACATAAATGAAACGGGTGACGTGGTCTAGTAATGACCGGTTATAGTTTCTGATTTGTCAATACTACCTCTTGCCTACGAGAGTGTACCCGTACCTACTAACTAATCTGCCGATGTCATTAAGGCTGACTCTAGTGGAGAGTTCCCTCTACCACTTGTACAGTGGTGCCACGTTGGCAAGGGAATGGCCGAGTCTAGTGGTGTGGGAGTGAAAAAAGATTTGGGCGAGGTTCAGATCCTCTCCCAAATATATTATATTTACTTTTAAAGATTTTTTTAGATATATATTCTATTTAAAATGGGACCAAAATCGGCTAATAATATATTTTATTAGATTTTTTTTAATAAAAAAATTAGTGAGCAAGGATTGGATCCTATCTGTAGTTACCTAAAATCGGTGAGAGGCTAAAGTTGGATTTTAGGGTTTCTGAAAGTGAGTTATGAGAGGTTGAGCATGGACAGTCTTTACCTAAACCACATGCATTCGCTGTTTAAAGGCTGCTTCAGTCACAGAGAATAGGTTTAGGGATGGTCTTAGGGAGCGAAGCAGATGAAGAGAGAGATCAGAGAATTCTAAGGTTTGAAGAAGAATTGCTCTGATAGGTTATCATAAAGATGATCATAGCTTGAAGAAATAAATGACTTATTTATAGCTGAATTCTCTAATCTCAGGTCGGTGAAGATAAGGATTGCTTGTCGTGTCGTGCGGAGCAATTCTCTTGTCTCTTCAGGAAGAGATAGAGATAAACTAGGTTGAGTTTATCTCATTATTCCACCTCCTTTAATCTCTTCTGCGGTGGGAAATAGGCCGGGTATTTCTCACACGTGTCGTAGACCGCTAGACCAAAACCCTAATTTGTATCCCCCCATTTGTGTGAAGCTATGTCAGCCTTTGTGATGATATGTTGAGAGACAAAAATATTCTCTTTAGCCGAGTTGGCCAAGATAGAGAGATATTCTCTGATTTGTTAGAATGACTAGGATGAGTCACGTGAAAAGGCATGGGATTCCTCAAAATTCGTATGGAGAGTCTGAAAATGAGACTTGATTCATATATGAGGCTCATGCCTATCATGGGGAATATTCGGTCCTGTTTGAGCTTTCCGAGAGATTTGAATCTCTCCGAGAGTTTGAGGAGAGATGTGAATGTCTCCGAGATTTTGCAGAGAGATGTGAATCTCTCCGGTTTTTTGAGGAGAGATGTGAATCTCTCCGAGATTTTGCGGATAGATGTGAATATCTCTGGGTTTTTGAGGAGAGATGTCAATCTCTCCGAGATTTTGCAAACGAATCCAAATCTCTACGAAAATTTTCTTGACGGATCTGAATCTCTCTGTGGTCAGTTGGGACTCGTCCTGAAGAGAGAGAAAGGGATTTGTATGCCCGATTAAAGTCTTTGCAAGACTTCGTCTCACTTATCTTTGACGAGCGTATCTTATAGAGATGTGCTAGGAATCAACTATGTATCCATATGATGGGGCCAACAAGATCAGTGTATCTCGAAAGGATGTTCTAGGAGTCTGTCGAAAGGGCCCAGAGGAAGAATAACCAGCGTATCTCGCGGGGATTTCCTAGGAATTATTCGAAAACCTCAGTAAGTCGAGTTAGAGCCTAGAGCATACATGACCAGTGTATCTCGCGATGATGTACTAGGAATCAGTCTTTGATCTCAAATTAGGTGAGTCGTGCTTACAGAAGACATATATATATATATATGTCTCCGCTCTGGGTCATAAGTCTGTCGGGAATGTTTTTACGCATCTACAGAGCCTAGATGACCAGCAGTATCTCGCGGGGATGAGTTGAGTTTTGTCTATGGTCTTGAAATGACACTTTTGGCCTTCATCCAAATTTCACCATCTACACTTTTTTTTTTTTTAACTTTTCTCAACGAGGATTAAATCCTCGCATGTGTTTATCTTTCCTATACCTTTCAAGAAGAGAAAAAAGGAACTTTTTCTTTACGTCATGGTTTTAAGTCTAAATCATCCTACTTCTCTTCTCCATAAGAACAAGCCTAAGTATCCAGGACTTTCTCAGTCTTGAGGTCTAATTATTACTACCTCTGATTCTGGAAAAGAGGTACTATCACTATTTCTGCCAGTGAGTATTTCTTTGCGATCTTTCTCCATCATTGTATTGGAAGCCAACCCTTAACTTTTTCCGGACAAAAAACAAGTTAGAGCTAAGCTTGTGTAACAACCTGTATTAGCAAGAGGTGAAAAATAGTAGTGACAAATATACCATTTTTGTAATCCAATAGAGATGTGAAGGCTTACAGATATAAATTAATGTAAAAAGTTGCCCGTTTTTACAAAACTAGGTGAACTTGTTGTGACCACCCCAACATGACTTTAATAGGCAGAACATGATACAAAAGATTTCACCCCTTTCCAAAAATGCATTATGTAGATACTCATCTATAATATTAACAAAAAAAAATGGATCTTATAGTTAATTTGTACGATAGACGAATACATATATAACCACATTCAATCGTATAAAAGAAATCTAGAATATGAGACTCATTTCACAAAGATAGATCTTAGTTATTACCGGTCACAAAGTAAAACCGAAACTCATATGTATACCAAATACACAATTTGTATAACATAAATCGATATTAGTATAAATGTGACATCACACATCAGTTAATCACCATCATCTTCTTATGATTATTTGATAAACCAACCCGAAAGGTTAGATATGAAATCCGCTAAATCAAAAAGTCACAAAATTATAAAATTGCTAATATGAAACCTAAACTTATAGTTAATGAATACAGGAAGTTTATCTCATGACAGGAAGAAAAGTAAAGAGACATATGAACCAAAACAAGTTGTACAATCAAACTATCAAAAGAATGATATAAAATTCATAAAATAAAGCTTACCATTAACTTTTTGTTGATAGTTTCAAATAGACCTTATACAAATATTGAAATAGATTAAAAATTGAAACAAGTTTCTTTAGTGTTCAAATTTTTGAAACAAGTTTCAAGAGACTTGTCAGCAATCATCTGTTGTTTTTCAAGTTTTTGAACTTGTACTTTCATCAGGGAAAGATCTGTAGCAGTCCCTATAATATTTTTCCGAACCGATATGATGAGATTGGTTTATATTTCTTCGAAACTGGAGACGTAATCACCCATTCCATCAATAGAAAACCACTTGGTTACCTTTGGATATTGATAATAAAAAACAAGCAGGCACGATTCTTTTTTATATCCTTCAAAACTATCGGAATCATAATCAGACATGGTGTTAGGGACAATCTTCTTCTTCCTCTCTGTATTGACCCCGTGATAATTCTTAACCTTTTGAGCTTCTTCTTTGTTTGCCTTAGTGAAACTACGAGTTACAGGAGGAATGATCAAAGCTTTAAATAAGAATTATACAAGAGTTTATAAATACTTATAAGTAAGGAATTTTCTTAAAGGATTGAGAATTCTTACACAAAAATAGCAAAGAATTTCCCTTGACAAAGATATTCAAAAATAGACGTGCATATTTTTCTTGCCAAAATTCAAAAACAAAATTTTTGTCCAAAAATTTCAAATATAAGATATATATTTTTTTTCGTTAGGCAATAATCTTCGAAATCGAAGTTTATTTTCGAAACTCTAAATACTGAAAATCGGTATTAACAAGAACCTAGACATTATGGATTTGTAGTTACCCATTAAGTCAATCAAAGGAAATACCCGGCACATAGCCACAATCAAGTTACTTGATCAAGATATACTTTGAATGTCAACAATATTATGATATTCACAAACACAAGAAATTTGTGCTCTCATTTAATATGATTCCTCATCTTATTCTATTCGAGCACTAATTAGATGAGGGCACACTTTCATAATAAAACTAGGTTGCATTGGAGTAAGCCGTCCCGAGCTTACAACGAGTATCATAAACTTTGTTCATGTTTCTCTTAAAGGATTTCTGCCCAACACGATTATCTTTCTTCTTTCCACTTTGATCTTTACTTAAGATGCTACAAAGAGGACGTTAGTAAGAGATAAACTGATATAACATATATCCGGAAGCTTAAGATCTCTTTTTATTATGTCAATGAAGGATTTCCTTATAATAGATCTCAATTTTTTCACCAGAAGTCATGATAGAACCCATTTCTGAGTGATTCTCTTGGTGGTAGAATCTTTTTTTTTTTTCATTTTCTTCTGGATGTTCTCTACTGGTGATAAACCTTCATGTGACTCATGGCTATCCTGACATGAATATGGAGTAATATTTTCCCAAAAGATATTATCAACTCTTTTGCCATGATCTTTAGAGTTGACAGGTTTTATTTGGGACTTGGATACTTTGTTTACCGCAGAATGATATTTCATATCTTTAAGATATGATACTGCTTTTAACATTTTCTCAAGAGTATTTTGAAGTAGCACTAGTTTGTTTTCAATCGTATGAAAGTTATATTTCTTAAGATCTTCCCTTCTAGATCGATTCGAAGATCCCTTTGAATCAGATTTTAGATGATCAACAATAGTAGTAGATTGAGGAATTCCAAGATTTTTTTTCTTCTGAATTCATGATTCTAGCAGGTTGTAAGCCTTTATTGAGATTGTTAGAGGATTGCTCGGTTGAACCCATTGGCGTTAGTATATCAAGTTAATTGTCAAATTTAGATGGCAAAACGCATTCTTGATTTAGTCTCCTAAAAGTCAGTTTCAGACTAGATAAGGTTTAAAAAGTAGAATATAGAATCAAAGTTATCCTTGAAGAATGGAGATTGAAAGACTACTCGAAAACAAATTAGAGAACTTCATTAAAGGTTAGTAACAAATAATTGATTCTCTTGTTCACCCTTACATCTCTATCTATTGAAACAAGTACTCACTCTGTGAAACAATTCATATGATGGTAAATATACATTTATGTATACACATAAGGATAGTTGAGCCTAAGACTTTAGTGAGAATGACCTTTGTCTATAGAAAGGTCCTCATGTTGTAGTGAATGAAAATACAAATGCAACGATCCAAGAATCACTCAATTCCGAGTTATAACGAAGAAGTTAAGAGTGATTTATTAAAGCAACACTTATATGTGTGGCTGAGGTTGATTCCGTGATAAGAAAAATGTACACATACTTTTGAAAATAGTTTGCGAACTAAAACCGTAAATACGTGACTAAAAGCCTATTTTAGTCAAGTATTTGGTATATTCTTTCCTAGACAAAGTAACTTTGTTTTCAAGCAACCTAGACTTGATTATTCACTATAAATAGAGATTGTGAGAGACTGGATGTAATTCCGAAAAGGCTCTGGATCCCGCGTCCCCTCGTGTCCCGCGAACAAGGTTTTAACATTTTTTCTTATTCTGTTTTCTCTAATTTGACTTTCTCTTTTACAGTTAGGGATACGTAAAAAAAATAAGATAACATACACAACAAATATATATATATATATTTCCATTTATGTCTCCCAAATCAAAATCTAAACCTAAGGTTTATTACTAATCAAGAAAGTTTTCTCATCATAGTAAAACATGATTAATCAACTGAGTTCATAAAAGTTTGATAATAAACACTAAAATAACAAGTTGATAAGGATCTTTTAGCAACTAAAATACAATGCAAGGTATTTGAGTATTCTTTGTTAAATTATTTTAAGTAAGAGAAAACAATATGTATAATTTAATTTTATTTCCCAATCTTAATGGTAAAAGAGAAAATTGAAAAAGCGGGGGTCTAACAACCACACCCAATATTTCGCTTAGCAATCTGTATGGACTAACTCCAATATAATTTTGAGAGCACCAACTAATAAAGCGATCTCAATCAAGAAATATATCAAGAGTTATATCTATGTTTCTTAATGTAATCAGCAAATCAAACAGATAGAAATCCGTGAGCCTAATTAATATAAGAAACAACTTGGACGGTATCAAAAACCAATATCCAAGTGTCAATCAATTTAATCAACAACCATAGGTTGGATTCACAATTGATTGAACTTACGCACAACCTATGATATTTCAATTATATAAACAAATATAATGCGGAAATGAAATAACATAGACACCAGAAATTTTGTTAACGAGGATACCGCAAATGCATAAAAACCCCGGGACCTAGTCCATATTTGAACACCACACTATATTAAGTCAATACATATACTAGCCTACTACCAGTTAACTTCAGACTGGAATGTAGTTGAGCCCTAACCAATCTCACACTGATCAAGGTACAATTGCGTTCCTCACCCCTCTTCAACCATGCCAGATTCTGCGCACTTGGTTCCCTTAACTGATCTCCCCCACAACTAAGATTTGCTACGATCCAAAGTTGAAGACTTGATAAACAAATCTATCTCACACAAAAAATTCTATTGAATAGATAAATCTGTCTCCCACAGATATACCTAAGAGTTTTGTTCCGTATTTTGATAAATCAAGGTGAACATGAACCAATTGATATACCGGACTTATATTCCCAAAGAAAAGCCTAGAAATATCAATCACCTCACAATAATCTTACTCGATTAACGAAACAAGATATTGTGGAATCACAAACGATGAGACGAAGATGTATGTGACTACTTTTCAATCTTGTCTATCGGAGAATAAATCTCGAACAAATCTTAAAGAATATACTACTCCATCACAATAGAAAACATCAAGATCAGCACACGCAACTACAAAGAAAATAGTTGGGTCTGGCTTCACAATCCCAATGAAGTCTTCAAGTCGTTAACCTACAAGGTTTTGGAAAAATCTAAGGTTACAGGAGAATCGACTCTAGTCGCAACTAGTATCACACAGGAGGTGTGGGGATTAGGTTTCCCAGTTGCTAGAGTTCTCTTTTATATAGTCTTAATATCAGGGTTTGCAATCAATGTTACCTTGGTAACAAAGCATTCAATATTCACCGTTAGATGAAAACCTGATTAGATTCAAGCTAATATCTTTCAACCGTTAGATCGAACTTAGCTTGTTATACACAAATGAAATGTACCATCATTTAGATAAAGGTAACCGTACCTAAACGTGTACACTTAGTTGGTTCAATAATAATTAACCAATGGTTAGCCATATGAGCACTTTCATATCAACCTTATTCATCTTTATCATAACTAGTTCAAATGACTCACATGAAACTAGTTAGAGAGTTGTTCAATTGTTTATATTCTCATAGAAGTATACAAGACATAATTGAAGCAAAATCGTTTATATTTTGATTCACTCGAATCATTTCATGAACATTATAGCCACGGTTTGCAAAGGATTGCATTCCTTATTATATATAAATGTATTAGTTCATGAACAAACCAATTTTAGAACATAACCTACTTAAGTATGCAAACGGGTGTGCATACCTAAGTAGCCGGACTGAGTTTGGTTACGCCAATAGGCGTACGGGTACGCAGACCATTTTATACTTCCAAACTCCAGCAGAAATTCACGGAACTTGAACTTCCGCCAGAACGCATACTTATACGCATACTGATACGCATACCATGGTTCCCGTACAAAAATGTGAATATACACTATGTTTATATCCAATCATGGTTACATGTTATAAACCCTCATTTCAATCACTGAAACATTCTTGGAAGACGAAAATAGCTGTCTCACACAAACTATTATCTTCAAAGCAATTTTCAAGTGATCGAATGATCAATACGAAACATTCCGAGTCTACATCAAATGATTGTCTCACACAAATCATGTAAGATGTTACAAGGAAATTTTCACATGATCATCTTTTGACTTTTGTCAAGAATAAAAGATGAACTTGGTTAAAGCGAAAGCTTACCAACACATATTTCGAGAAATAGATAAGCGAGATAAACTCGGCTCGAAATACCAAATGTGTATAATTGAAGTCTATATAGAAATACGCCTTTTGTCTCAAATAGGAGATAGAGTAGATAGACTTTTGAGTGATAGATGAGTTCAAGTCTCCACATACCTTTTTTGATAAAGTGCCACAAGTTCCCTTGAGTAGTTCTTCGTCTTCATTCGATGAACGCCTTGAAGTCTAAAGCTCAACTACACTTACTATCCTAGTCCGAGACTTAGCTATAAGTAGACTAGAAATCAAGACTTATAGTTTTGGCAACTAAACTTGACAAACAAGCTTGAGATAGCAATGCTTGCGAGTTCGACCGAGCAGTGCTTTAACAATCTCCCCTTTGTCAATTTTAGTGACAAAACTATCAATACATATGGATTACAAAATAAATAAACTTTGTAGCTTCTCATCCAAATGCTTGATCTCCTTGGTTCTTCAACATTACTTGAAATCTTCGTCACTTCCAAGTACTTTAATGATTCTAAATGTGTTCAACTCAGGATCATAGTTGTTGAAGATCCGTAGATATAAGAATGAGAAAACAATGTCTTTTAATCATTGTTATACAGTGTCATAGTATTATTACACAACATCAAAGTTTAATTGTATCATAACTTTGACAACAATACTATGGTGATATGTATCACACCCCCTTAGTAAATACTTCATCTCACATGAAAACCACTCCCCCTTACATAATGATCCGTAAACCATATGTATTTGTAGTGTGAACTACACATTAATTCTCCCCCTTTTTGTCAATATAAATTGGCAAAGGTACGAAAACTAGTGGGATCTTAATGAAATTTCCATAGAGATACTTCATGACCAAAAGAGAACCACATATCAACTATGTTTAGATGCAATCATATAGCCTAAACTAAATGCATTCATCAAGGAGTTTATAAAGATACAAGATAACCCCTACAAGTATTTCACAACCGCACTCCCCACAAAGATTTGGCAATTAAGTACAAGTTCAATTAAGAACTCTCCCCCATAAAATGTCATTCTCGAAAAAAACAACAAGAGAGACCTTACTTTCACAAAAAAAGAAGGATTTCTTTGGACATTAACAAATCACATGAAACATGAATTTGTATCCAAAATACTCAATTAAATTAATCGGAAATGCTCAACATAAGAAAACTTACGGAGCCGCACAGTATTTACACAAAGATGTGAATCATGAAAACCAATACTGCGGAATATTCAAAGATTCATTCTATTTTTCATCAATATTTGCATAGAGACATATAATAGACTTAATCTTTGTAAACAAAAGTTCATCTTATCTTCCATCAATATTTGCATAATGACATAATAGGCTTAACTTTTGTTTGTCAAAAGTTCATTCAATCTTTTATCAATATTTGCATGATGACATATGAAAGACTTTTTGACCATGTATGGGACAATCATAGATCACGGGCGCAAACACATATATCCCATAACAAGTTGCAATATATAAAACCATGAAGATTAATACTGCAAAATCATCTTCCAAATAAACTTTAGAATTTAAATAAATAAATCTAAAAACATTGCAAGATGAAAATCGTTGGAAATAGTTATGTGTACTCACAACAATGGCTATTCCAAACCCTAGTTATCCTTCTTAAAACACAAGAATAAATTCTCATAAGAAGTTTCCTAGACATTAAGACCTTTGAAAATTTCTTTATCGTCCTCGAACTCCTTATCGTCAACAGCCGTTGGAACATAAGGTTCATGGAGATAGGAGTCAATTTCAACAAACCTTCTTGACTGATGCCGAACCAGGGCCTTATGAATTTCAAGAATCCTAAACACAAAAGCCTTTATTTGCTTTATCTCCTTTTTTATTTCCTTCAACTCTTCAAGAATACCAGAAAACTTCTGAAGATTTGAAGGAACAACCCTTGGTTTTCTCACATTCCTTCTTTTTCTTTTCAAATTTGAGGGTAAGGGAGATACCAATTTATCTTTTTCCTTCATGATTGACGGCTTAACAATCATATTAACATCTTTTCCATCAGAAGTCATGATGCTTGGAGTCTCCATAAAATTGGGTTTGTGAGAGAAAATCACGGAACAAGCTCTACAAGCAAACTTGTGATGAAAAGAGTTTTTTTTTTCTTTTTGAGAAGGAAAAAGGAATGTAGGGTTACGGAACCTTTATATAAACTAAGGATTCACGTACACTCAATTCTCAGCCCTAAAGAGGGTAGAATTGTCGATTTTAATCCTTCTTTTAATGAAAAATGAAAGACCATTTCAATACCAATTTGTAATATGAAAGGATCAACTAATTTTTTATTGAACCCAAACAAACAAAAGAAAACAACCAAAGAAAGATGATTTTTTTTTCTTTTCCTTTTATGACCTGAATGTGCATCACTCTTGTCTCTTTGAAATCAGGCACTTCAGACAAGATGCACGGCCAACACAATTAAGTTGTGTTGGGGTGAACAATGATTTGTACACCATGAACCTTTTGGAAAGAGTTCCTAACTACTTCTTCCACAAAATTCTTAGACCTTGTTCTTTTCCGGAGATGTCTAATTGGTTCTTTAGAAATTAACTTTTTCGGAGAGGGATTTAGTTTACATACATAAGACGATTTTTGAACAAGTTTAAGCTTGTTTGCTAATCGATTTGCTCTCCGTTGAAGTTTGTTGACATATCTTACTTTATGCTTGTACTTGAAACAATTTGAGAGTGCATGACCCTTAAGAGTACAATAAGAACATGTCAAAGTGGAGGATGGTTCAGACACAATAGCGGAGCAGGCTGCAAGACAAATTGTGGTACCTGAAACATTAGACATAGAATCTCCAGTAGATAGGGAAAAATCCATTTTATCCTCCAAAACTGTTGAAAAAGTCTCTCCGGGAAAAATATCAAGATTGATGTGGGTATTGTTACAATTATCAAAATTAAAATTTTCAGCAAGGAGCCCAACACTTGATTTTTCATCTTCATTTGAATCATAGTGATCAGACAATTCATCAAGAGTTGCAGTAAGACCTTTGTTTCCAGTGTATTTTCTACGATTTGGACACTCATTTGGAAAATGACAAAAGCCTTTACACTTGAAGCACTGTGGCACATCCTCGTCATCAGTATCGTCAGTATCCCTGTTTTTAGGAGGAACACGATTATGAGGCTTAATTGATGACTTAATGAACCGTTACTTCTCTTCAAAAGAAGATCTCTAAACTGTCTTGTGATTAAAGAGACTGACTTGTCAAGATCTTCATATGATGAATCAATCTTAGAAGTATCAACTTCAGAGATGCCAACACTTTTACTTTTATCAAGAAATTTAGTGTTCTTTTGTGCTTTAAAAGCAATATCCTTTCCAGATTTGGATACATGCTCATGATCAAAGATCTTTAACTTCCCAACCAGAGTATTTCTGGAAAGCACATCAAGGTTATTTCCTTCTACGATGGCATGTTTCTTAGAATCGTACCCAGATGGCAAAGATCTGAGAATTTTCATCACAATGTCCTTTTCAGGAATAGTCTTACCCAATGCAAAAGATGCATTAACTCATAAAATGAATCTTCATATGCCATACGAAAGTTTTCCCAATCAGAATTTAGATTTTGAAGCTAGCTTATTTTTCATAGGTAGGGATGGTCATGGGGCGGGTATGGGGCGGGTATGCCAATCCGATCCACGCCCGTTCGTAAAAAAATACCCATACCCGCCAATTACCCACATGAATTGGGGCGGGGCGGGTATGGGAATACCCGTTTGGGGCAGGTTTTCCATGGGTTACCCGTAACACGGAGTTAATACATAAAATTATTTATAATCAAAACTTAAATACGAAGCAAACAAAATTAATAACATAAGAATAATGCATTCTAAAATTTTAAATTCAGAAATTCATCATAAGGTGAACAAAAGAATCTTTAAATGACTTCTTAGTTTTTCTACTTTGTCCGTTCGATTAGGGATGGCCATTTGCCCCACCCAAACCCATCCCCGTGGGTACCCGTCCCGTTTGGGTAGGGTTTTACCCGCATAAATGGGGATGGGGTCGGGTATGGGTAATACCCGAAACCTAAGCTACGGGGATGGGGTGGGGATGGGATTCAAGGTCCCCGCCCCGTAGCTTTCATATTATAAGGGTTTAGACTTTTATGCTAGAATTCGTATCGAATTTTTATACTTCTACCAGTTAGTCGAGCTTTCTTTCATTTATTTTTATACTTCTACCACTTCTTTCATTTATTATATTCTTGATCGTTCTTGTATATTCATCACTTTCACTTTCTTCGTTGTGATCAGACACATTCTCTAAAAGTTAAAATAGTGAAAACGATACAGATAATGCAATGGTTAACATGGACGAAGATAGAATGAGAAAGGAAAAAGTAGCAAAACTAAAAAGTCATTTACAGATTCTTTTGTTCACTTTAAGATGAATTTCTGAATCTTAAATTTTAGAATGCATTTTTTTTTTTTTTTTTTAAAGTTTTGATCATAAATACATATATGTATTAACACCGTGTTACGGGTAACCCATGAGAAACCCGCCCCATACGGGTATTGCCCATACCCGCCCCGCCCCAATTCATGTGGGTAATGGGGAGGGTATGGGTATTTTTTTTACGAACGGGGCAGTGACTGGGATTGGCATACCCGCCCCATACCCGCCCCATGACCATCCCTACGTTCGATACAAGAACGATCAAAGAATGTGTCTGATCACAACAAAGAAACGAAAGTGATGAATATACAAGAACGATCAAGAATATAATAAATGTAAGAAAGCTCGACTAAGTTGTAGAAGTATAAAATTCGATACAAATTCTTGCATAAAAGTCGAAACCCTTATAATATGGAAGCACCAGGCGGGTATGGGGCGGGGACCTTGAATCCCATCCCCGCCCCATCCCCGTAGCTTAGGTTTCGGGTATTACCCATACCCGACCCCATCCCCATTTGTGCGGGTAAAACCCTACCCAAACGGGGCAGGTACCCACGGGGATGGGTTTGGGTGGGGAAATGGCCATCCTTATTCATAGGTATTCCCTTCAAATACGGTTTCTAAGATATCCCAAGTATTTTTAGACAGAGTGCACGTAGTCACATGGTGCTGAATATATGGGGTAATGGCATGGATGATTGCATTCAATCCGTCAGATTTTTCTTTGCAGCAAGAATCTCGACAGCACATAATCACCAATATCCTTTGGAACAGTTACAGTGCCTATTGTAACAACCGGAGGATCATAACCATTAACAACGTAAACCCATGATTGAAAATCACGCCCTTGAAGAAAGGCACACATAGAAATTTTCCACCATAAGTAATTCGAGCCATCGAAGACTGGCGGTAAATTTATAGAGATAGCATCTCTGTCCATAGAGTCAGATAGCTACAAACAAAGACTTATGAGGTCTTAAACGTGTTTGCCCTCTCATATACCAATTGAAAAAGCGGGGGTCTAACATCCACACCCAATATTTCGCTTAGCAATCTGTATGGACTAACTCCAATATAATTCTGAGATCACCAACTAATAATGCGAGCTCAATTAAGAAATATATCAAAGACTTATATCTCTGTTTTTTAATGTAATTAGCAAATCAAACAGATAAAAATCCGTGAGCCTGATTAATATAAGAAACAACTTGGACGGTATCAAAAACCAATATCTAAGTGTCAATCAATTTAATCAAAAACCAAAGGTTGGATTCACAATTGATTGAACTTATGCATAACCTATGATATTTCAATTATATAAACAAATATAATGCGGAAAAGAAATAACACAGACACCAGAAATTTTGTTAACGAGGAAACCTCAATTGCAGAAACACCCAGGGACCTAGCCCAGATTTGAACACCACACTGTATTAAGCCACTACAAACACTAGCCTACTACCGATTAACTTCGGACCGGAATGTAATTGAGCCCTAACCAATCTTACACTGATCAAGGTACAATTGCGTTCCTTACGCCTCTTGAACCACGCCGGATTATGCGCACTTGATTCCCTTAGATGATCTCACCCACAACTAAGAGTTGTTATGACCCAAAGTCGAAGACTTGATAAACAAATTTGTCTCATACAGAAAAGTCTATTGAATAGATAAATATATCTCCCATAAATATCCCTGCGAGTTTTGTTCCGTATTTTGATAAATCAAGGTGAACAGGAACCAATTGATATACCAGACTTATATTCCTGAAGAACAACCTATAAATATCAATCACCTCACAATAATCTTAGTCGATTAACGAAACAAGATATTATGGAATCACAAACGATAAGACGAAGATGTTTGTGAATACTTTTCAATCTAGCCTATCGGAGAATAAATCTCGAGCAAATCTTAAAGAAGATAATACTCAATCACAATAGAAAACAGCAAGATCAGAATATGCAACTACAGAGAAAATAGTTGGGCCTGGCTTCACAATCCCAATGAAGTCTTCAAGTCGTTAACCTATAGGGTTTTGGAAAAGCCTAAGGTTAAAGGAGAATCGACTCTAGTCGCAACTAGTATCACACAGGAGGTGTGGGGATTAGGTTTCCCAGTTGCTAGAGTTCTCCTTTATATAGTCTTCAAATCAGGGTTTGCAATCAATGTTACCTTGGTAACAAAGCATTCAATATTCACCGTTAGATGAAAACCTGATTAGATTCAAGGCAATTTTCACATGATCATCTTTTGACTTTCGTCAAGAATAAAAGATGAACTTGGTTAAAGTGAAAGCTTACCAACACATATTTCGAGAAATAGATAAGCGAGATAAACTTGGCTCGAAATACCAAATGTGTATAATTGAAGTTTATATAGCAATACGACTTTTTGTCTCAAATAGGAGATAGAGTAGATAGACTTTTGAGTGATAGATGAGTTCAAGTCTCCACATACCTTTTGTTGATGAAGTTCCACAAGTTCCCTTGAGTAGTTCTTCGTCTTCATTCGATGAACGCCGTGAAGTATAAAAATCAACTACGCTTACTATCCTAATCCGAGACTTAGCTATAAGTAGACTAGAAATAATCAAGACTTATAGTTTTGGCAAATAAACTTGACAAACAAGCTTGAGATAGCAACGCTTGCGAGTTCGACCGAGCAGTGCTCTAACAAAATAAAATGAAGGAAAACAAAATGAATCATATATCAAACTCTAGTTGGTGGGACACGAGGCACACATAAAGAAGGGATATGAGATCTGAAGCCAAATAATTAAGCTTCAAACTCATTTTTAGTCACGCTTTTTTTGGATGGTCAAATAAAATAAACGCTAAACATAACCTTAGGAAACTTTCTAGTGAATATTGGACGTTGATTCTTGTATGTATGGAAAGAATGTGGGTCAGTGACTTAATCAGGGTACAATTGGGTAATTAATGCGATGTGATATAACATAATTTTTCTGATATAGTAATACAAAATTTATTCTCTGCATATGTTACCAATTTAAGGCGTTTAATATCTACCATCCCTTATATAAATATATCTAAGATTTCTCTACATGTTCATCATAAACAAGCATCCAGTTAAGTAAGGCAACCCTTGATTTTCTCGTGCAATTTTTCTTTCCATAAAAAAGCATCCTCTAATCTTCATGAACTTCTATAATTAAGAAAGCTAGGGTAATTGCAGCTTGTGCAACTATGAAAAAATATTGGTTTCTGAAAAACAAAATAAGGTTTAACGCCTAAAGTGATCAAATGGTAGTTCCGATATTAATATTTGAATATGGGTGTAGAATGAATGGCGCAGTATGGAATCAAATTTATGATTTGTAGATCTTAAACGTCTTCAAAATTGGTACAAGAAAAGTGAAAAGATGCAAATTTAAAATAAAGTCAATGGTCTACTCCTCAAACTAGATATAATCTTCTTGTTGTTCAGATAGTACCGCATTAGGAAATCCTATTTGAGCCTTTCTTTAAGGTGGATAATATTTCTGCAGATTCTTTTGAAAAATAAGGTTAAGGCTTTGTACTGGAGACAGAAGTGTGAACATGGGTAGACCTGTTTCTCTGGCGCGAATTGAAATGCCTGACATACATAACTATTGGTTCTGTAATTAGATGCAATCTGTTTATTTAATTTTGCTTTTTATATTTAGCTGTCAACTGAAAGGTTATAATTTTTTGAAATTCTTTGAGTTGTTAGAATCAATAAAATCATGTCATTAAGCGAAAAAGATATCTTCACAAAGAGTGTTTTATGATTTCTGACCTGATGGATTTATGAGAATAAAATATAGATATACGGTCTTATGATGAATGGTATATCATACTAGTGGAGCTTTACTGTAGTATTTTTTTGCATTCTTCCAAATTTTTTATGGAGAATGGTTTTGATGGATTCAACAAAGGGTTATTTTATACTTGTCTACGTTATAAGATCTATTAGAGAATGAATACTAGATTACTAATGACATATAAGCTTTTGCAGTTGCATATGCATTCAATGTTTGGATAATTTTAGATTTTATTTTAAATTATGAGACTCAGTTTTGCACATAAAATCACTTTCCAAAGAAAAAATAGAAAAAGAGGCTCATTTATTTATCTAACTTCATTCTTTCTCATTCATGTTCTCTTGCTACTGTTAGAAATCATGGCATGCTAGTGAACTTTCTTACAATAAACCTCTTAATGAATATTGTCATTTAACTCTTTTAT
Organism: Papaver armeniacum; assembly: GCA_023531295.1. Taxonomy (NCBI): domain Eukaryota; kingdom Viridiplantae; phylum Streptophyta; class Magnoliopsida; order Ranunculales; family Papaveraceae; genus Papaver; species Papaver armeniacum. The sequence goes on from JAJJWW010009709.1 coordinate 365,715, forward strand.
GTATTTCTTAAGATAGTTTGTATGATAAGAGTATCACCAGGTCAATGAATCAATCTACAAATATTTCATTGGGTAATTACTACAATATCATATAATTTATTCTTTGATATAAAATAAAATAAATTTTATTCTCTACATTATGATGTTACAAATTTAAGGCATTTATTATATACCATCCCTTATGTAAATATATAAGATATCTGTTCATGTTCATCATATACAAGCATTTACTAATAAAGTTGAGAAACTCTTGATTTTTTCTTGCATTTTTTCCTTCCACATTTTTGTTAGTGTTTTTTCAGCAGTTTTCAATTTGAGATGTCTGGGGTAAAAAGTAGTGCGCACATAGGCATCCAAGCCATTGTTTTGTTATTACTTGTAAGTTTCATCTTTCAATTTCGAGTTTCTCAGGCAGAGATTTATATGGTTGGAGATGATAAAGGGTGGACCTATGGAGCTATTTCATGGACCGAAGGCAAGACCTTTAAAGTTGGAGATACTCTTAGTAAGTACTTCAATTTTAGGCTCAAATGATTCGAGTCCACTCAAGTTCACTTGTAAATTTTTTGGATTGACAAAACTTCATTATTTTTTGTTATTAGGCTTACTGTCATTGTTATCTTGGTTAATATAACTTTGTTACCCTGGCTTTTCAGTGTTCTATTATGATCCACCGAGGCACACTGTTGTGAAAATCCCAAGCAGTGCGTATCCAAATTGCACGAATTTGGATGAGTATAAACCGGTTTATACGAGCGGAACTGATGAAATTATACTAGAGTCTGGAATGAGTTACTTCGCTAGCAGCGTTCCAGGGGACTGTGCTGTCGGTGGCATGAAGATCGTCGTCAACGCTATTTAATACCCGACATGAGAAACATGTTTACGTGGTAGAAGTTTTTAGATTGCTCTTACAAGTGTTCTCCACGATTTCACATCCATCATGTGTTGTACTTTCTCTCCTGAAAAGCATTTATAATTTTAGCGATCGAATTAAAAAAAAGTTTAATATTTTTGTTTGGGTTTATTGTGATGATAATTTCAAATTACAAAGTAAAAATTAAGTTTTCTAGGTTATCTTGTTGCTTAAATAATTAAAAGAGCGCTTCTAATATTTAAATTTATTTGTTATTGAAAGATCGAACTCGAAGATCAAAATGTCAGTATAAATATGTAAAAAATTGTTTTGTTTACCCTTAACCTCATAAAATGTGAGAGATATTCTTGTTTTTGATATTAAAATAAAAAATAATAATTTGTTGAATTTTAAACTCGCGAGATTGGGATATAGCCAAATTAATTGAGGGTTTGGAAACAAAATAAAATATGGTCATTTGAAGTATATTTTAAAACCGCTTATACATATTGATTTTGTAATGGTTGAACTGCCCTTACTTAATTAGTATCAATCCGTTTGATAGTTAGATTAAATTAGTTAGTCTAACTTATATGGATTATAATTTTTTTTTTTGATAGGTTTATCTTATGGATTTGATAAAATTAATGAAGGTTGACGACTACAATACTTGCAAAATTTGTTTAATCAAAATCGTTAGCTTGCATTAATAGCAACATGGCAACTCTAGTTTAGACCATGACAACATCGTGATTTTTTTCAAATATGTATGATTATTAAAAAAAGAAATCACATTCTTATTAGAAGTAAAACTATGAAATAAACGAATTGAATTCATTATCCAATAAAAGTGGATTTCAAAGTTAATACAAGATTACCATGTTTGTCAAATTGATAAATGGAAAAGTGAAGATATTAACACAATGCATATGTTCTCATTTGTGTAAAGCTACTATTAGCATCAACGTGTATGTCTGCACCATCTATTTGAAAAATAAAAATTCGTCTCAACCTGAAGAAAGCAAAGTATATATGGTTAAGAAAACTCAATCTATGAATATGATAGATCATCTGAAACTTATCTCTCTAAGACGGGTCAGAAAACGCAAGATGGTACGAGAAATCCCACTTGAATGGGTGACAACCATCTCTTGCGACCCTTGTGATGGTACTAAGCATGCCAAAAGTAACATATTCACCATAGATTTGGACATGTAGACCATAATTAAGGTACACAATTCAATGTCGTCTATGCTTAACAACCTTGACCATATATAATGTACGTACTACTAGCAGCGACGATAAAATTTTTGAGTATATGCATGTGAAACCATTTATATTGACATTTCAACTAAATAATACTGTCCATGGTAGGTGTTTCGACATCCATCATGGTTTTGGGAACACACTAACACAAAGGTTATTTACATCTATGAAACTTCAAGTGACAGTTATTTTCATAGGAGGGAAAGAAAGATGATAAAGAAGCATTATCATACGTTACTAATCGAATAACACAACACCCTAGTGTCAACCTCACAGTCGTACCTTCTTACAAGAGGAAGAAAAAAATAGCAAGTGAAGCAAAGAAGACGATGTCAAATCAAGTGGAGGAACTAGAGCAAAATCTCGATAATGAATATTTTACTAATGTTTATAAGAATCAAGTAGCAGTGAGAAAGTTTTGATACTTAGAAAAACATGTCGCAAGTGGCAAAGAGATAGTTTCTATAATGCATTCATTGGAAGAACAACATGTACTTTTTATTGTGAGTCGAGGAGAACGAAGATAAAGGGTAAATTCATTTTTGGATGCTAAATAAACTGGACTTGGTGTAAAAATAAAGAAACTGATCACCATTACCTAATAGATGAACTACAACCTTCCAAAACTAACCAATAATGCCTTCAGCAGAATCATACCACACTAATTGAACTCAATAAATCATGACTTTTTGTTGTAATTCTCACCAACAACTCATGAATCTGAATTGCACTAACCACGAACTTTTGACAATCTTTTGCAATAATGAACATGCATATCACCATGAATACTCGTCATTATCCATATGGAGAACAATGACAACCGTTAACTTTTTCCAGAAATCGTCATGGTCTACTATGAGTTTATGATGATTGGTGTTATTTTATACAACAATCATCATGGCCAACATATCAAACCTTGATGATTGTTAGCAAATTTTACAAAAAAATGTTAGTTTTTGCAATATGCAGTCCTCATGGTTGATAAATTTCAACCATGACGGCTCATGCCATTACTTAAAAAGAAATACGAAAGGCTTTTCACTATGAACAATCGTCATGGTGTAATATCATCGTCCATGATAAATTTTCATGTTGTTATCCGATTTTTCAGAACATGAAAAGTCGTCGTAGTTGAACTACGTATACCATGACGACTCAAAATCTATAACTAGGTTCTACTGGTTATCTATAGATTTCAAATGTATTCATTCAATCATTTAACTAAATAGATAAACAAAATGATTTTTAGCAGACTTACTTTTTCGATTACCCGTTAGCCCATGTGATCCCACTTTAACCTAGTTTCAGTACGGATGATTTTAATTTCATCGTTTTTTTGTCGAATTGAGTTTATGCTATCAATTATTGTTCCTATTCTTCCACCTCTTCAACAATTAATTTTTTTTGTTCTTGAAATAAATTTGATTTAACTATTTCTACGATTTTTGGATCATGTGTTCACCTATGTGTTTGAAAAAGTTACGTGTTTCGATATATCACCTAAGAGTGTAATGACCCGATCCTCAACCAATAATGTTCCCACTTAGCCACTACAGTCATCCGGAAGTGAGGGATTTTTATCGGGCATCACTACGGTCATCTAACAACAACTTCCTGGGAGGTCATTTATCCACGGAGTATTCCCACATGAGCACACTTAACTACAGAGCCTTCAGCAAACTTTGGAGCCCATTATGCTGAAAATGCCTCGGTTTTAGGAAAGGACATACCATTACCTATATTTTGTCGGTGAACACTACCTACCGAATTGGGGTATGACAACACCACCACCTTGAATTGGAATCGGCCTCGGTTCTCTGATAACGTTTTCCACCCCTCATGAAACAAGCACTTGGACCAACCCCGTCCAGCGTATCTTTCCACCCTCTGTAGTGACCCGTCATCGGCTCTGACACCATTTGTAATGACCCTATCGTCCCCACATACTGTCACCACTTAGCCACTGCGGTTATCCGATAGTATGGGGTATTTTTAGGGCATCGCTATGGTCATCCAGAAAACAACTTTCTTTCTTTTTTCTAAGTCTCAAATTTTATTAATAAAGACCAAATTCAGTTACAACAAAAGAGGCCTATCATAATAATAGACAAAAAGAAAAATTAACAAAATTTTAATTTTTACAAGCTAAACTTTTGCTTATACTTTTCAAACTCTCATGTGCTGAATCTGTAGTATGGCACCTCTGGCATTTCAACTCTTTTAAGAAAGAGAGGCCTTCCAGTGTATATGACTCTGTCACCTGCTGCCAAATCAACTCCTCTCTTAGCAAGTGAATCAGCTGAAAAGTTGATCTCTCTATAACATTGTTTTAAAATGAATTTCAGTGACTTGTTGATAAGCCTTGAACCATCTAGCTCTACTTCTTGAATTTCAGTCTAGCTCTCCACTGCAGATGTTGTAGAAAATACACCATGTAAACTCCCACTCCACACCATTAAGTATGCACCACCACCAACTTCAGGTAAGGCTGCATTACTGATGTAAGGTTGAAGTTCTACATGTATTGACAAAGAATTACCCTCCAACAGCTCACTGACTTTCATATTTATGTTCTCTTGGACAAAATTTATCTCACCAATATGATTAATTAATGGAGTCTCCCTAATCCAGGTATCAAACCACACAGAAACATTTGTACCATCTCCTACACACCATCTAACATCATCCTTTAAAGAATTTCAAGCTCATTTTAATCCTAGCCATATTGATGACATTTTCCATTTGGTGTTAAACTGTCCATTTTTATCTTTGTACTTTGCTTTGAAAATCAATGCCCACTCTTCTTTAGAATTTAGGATTTTTCACATCATTTTCATGAGTAATAATTTATTGATCACCTCTAATCTTCTTATACCAAGCCCTCCTTCTTTGTATGGTGTACAAACTCTTTTCCAAGATATAGTCTTAAATTTCCTTACCTCGCCATCACCTGACCATAGGAAGTTTCTTATTATTTTTTCACACACTTTTATAACTGATCATGCCACTTATACACTGCCATATTGTAAATTGGTATACTGCATAGGACTGACTTGAACAACACCAGTATGTCATGAAAAGACAACAATCTCCCTTTCCATGTAGCCAACTTGTCTTGAATCATTTCAACCATAGTCCAAACCATTGTTGCAGTCACTCTTCCAGGAGCAAGAATTATTCCTAGATATTTGTCTGGAAATTTTGATAGCTCCATGTTGACCATTCTTGTAATTTGGTTTTTCCTAGCTTCAGTAACTCCATCCACAAAGCATTTGCTCTTGATCTTGTTAATAACTTGACCTGAAGAAGCCTGATACTCATCAAGTAGTTGAAAAAGATTGTTTAGACTTCTCTTGGAGCCATTACAAAAGATGAATACATCATCTGCAAATAATAAATGAGTTGGATATATCCCTTTTGTGAATATCATTGGAGTTATTGCTTTAATGTTCACCAAATGAGTTAAGTTTCTACTCAAAACATCCTCCATAAGCACAAATAAAATTGGAGACAGTGGGTCTCCCTGCATCAACCCTCTTGCCACTGAGAAGAACCCACAAGGATCCCCATTTAATAAGACATATATTTTAGCAGATTGAAATAAGATCAATAACCAATCACACCATGAAGAAGAAAAACCATATTTTTTCAACACTGAAATTAGGAACTCCCAACTTACTGAATCATATGCTTGTGAGATGTCTAACTTGAGTCCCACATTGCCTCCTCTTCTTTTCTTTTTCATCTCATTCACTAATTTCGATGCTAACAAGACTTGCTCATGAATATTTATGCCCTTGATTAAGCCACCTGTTGTGGAGATACCAATTTGGTCATTAAGTTGCTCATTCTTGATGTAATGATTTTGGTGAATATCTTAAATAAGACATTACTCAATCCAATTGGCCTAAACTGGTTCATTGTTTTTTCTATTTGAACTTTTGGTAGCATAAATAAGAAGTTAGAGTTCATTCCTTTAGGGATAAATTTCCTCCTCTAGAAGAATTGAATTGCAACTATCAGATCATCTTTAATGATGTCCCAGCAAGTTCTATAGAAGATTCCATAGTATCCATCAGGTCCATGTGAGATGTTAAGATCAATATCAAAGACAATGCTTTTAATCTCAGTACTGTCAGGAACAACATCTAACATAGATTGATCTTCATTTGTTATGAATGTGGGGATGACATTCAACAGACTGTGAATAATAGTGACATTCTTGAAACTGAACTTTTCCTCAAAATGTTTAACTAAGATATCTGAAATTTTTGTTTGGTCAGAGATAATATTTCCACTGCTTTCTTCTAGTTCACTGATTGAATTCCTTGCATTTCTAATCTTTAAATTTGCATGAAAAAGCCAGTATTTGTTGATCCCTCCTTTAACCGTTTTATTCCTTACGTTTGTTTTAGCAGAATGCTTTTTTGAGTTTCTCTATTTGCTAATTCATTCTGAGCCTCTATAAGTTTGTCAAGTGCTTCTTCATTAAAGGGATTAGCATCAGATATTGACATTGCAGCTTTAACATTTTACTCAGCTTCCTTGAGTTTAACTTTGACATTACCAAAAAAAATCCAATTCCAAACATTTAATACTTGCTTTAGATTTCTTTAATTTCTTCATAAATATAAAAGCTGGATCACCAATCACCACATCACTCCAACTATCTAGCACTGTCTGAAGAAAAGAGGGATGAGAAGTCCACATTTTTTGAAATCTAGATGGTACATTTTTTGGTTTAGGTATATTGGCACATCCTACTAGTAATGGTGCATGATCTGAAGCAACCCTTAAACTAACCTTATAACCCCAGTCTTCATATAATTGCATCCATTGCTGATTAAAGACCACTCTATCAAGATTACAAAGAATTCTTCCATTTCCATGCTGACAGTTTGACCATGAATGTTATACACCAGTTTTTGGAGCTTGAATTAATTCACAGTTATTTAAGCAGTTTTTGAAATCAAGCATTGATATCTTATTTGGAGCTTTACCACCCACTTTTTCCTCCTGAGAAGTAATAGCATTAAAGTCCCCCAAAGCAATCCAAGGCTTCTTCAAGTCACTTATTAACTCCATTTCAGACCATAAGAATCTTCTCTGCACTTTTTTTGACATGAGCATGTACGATAGAAACTAGAACATCTCCAATATTAACTGTGATCATTTGTCTTGACATGGAAACCACTGATGGAGTTGCTATATTCTTATTACAAAATAACCAGATGTTGCCTTTATGGTTAGAAACATAATTATGTATCGCCATACTTTGCATCCCAGGTAAATTTAATATTACAAAATGAAGCAGTACAATGAACTTTTGGTTCAGCTACCCAAACTAAAGAAGGACTAAATTGATTTATTAAAGACTTTAATTTATTTTGAGCCCTAAGTCTTCTTAGGCCTCTTATATTCCAAAATAAAATTTTCATGGCTTGGTAGGAGGGTTTTTAGTACCCCCTTTACCTGGATTTCTTCTAAAATTGTACTTTGCATTAGTAGGAGCTTGCTTACTCACCTTAACATGAGTTGTACTTTTGGATCCAGAAGAACTAGTTGAGTTTACTACCATCTCCTTCTCCACTATCTTAGACCAGGAAGTAATGAGAATGGATTTTGAAGTAACCTTTCCAGAAGAACCATCCACAAATTTGACAGTGCTATGAAGTACAATATTGTCTTCAACAATTTTCAGAACTTTTGAAACTTCCACATTATCATATTCTAAATCTTCAGAGTTTTTCAATTCAATTTAACCCTCTGATGTAGTTTTGAAAGTGGTAGTAAAGTTCGTTCAACTCGGACTTGTGTAGACTCGATTTAAGACTTAATAAAAGAAAACACTAAAAATAAATAAAATATATTCACAAGGTTGTCACAAATATCGAGAAAGACTGGGACTTAGGATTATACCAAACTTTATAATTAATTGGTTCATACAATGATTCATAACAATTCTAGCTCTTTGATAGACTCTATATCTTTGCCAAAAGTATATTCTTAGAAGATTGACTGTAAATCACAAGCATGACGCATCAAAAGTACTTAGACCAAGCATACATCATCAAACAAAATCACAATCAATTAAGAAAAATCATAAATCGATTAAAACAAGTGCAAAAGTCATAAAGAATCAACTATAGTTACCAATCAATTGTGAAACATGGCTTCCTCCGTCATCTCAGTATTGGGGTTTAGCTTCTCATGGTGAAAATATACCCAAAGGATTTTTTTCATAACTCAAAAGGTGTTTAAAGGATGAAAATATATGAAAAACAAGAAAGCAGCTCAATTGGAACGCTTATAAGCGTTAGAAACTGTCTGTTACAAAGACTACAGAGATAATAAGACTGCTGCAACGACTGACTTATGTATTATCGTTTATTTCGTGACTGACTCTGGCAAGTATATGTTCTTGAGTTCTTCTTCTTCACCAGCAGCAGCAGCGTACCTCTGCAACTCCTTCTTTCTCGCTCTGCAGCTCCTCCAAACCCTCCGTTCGGTCCCCAAACTCCCGATTTTTTCTTCTGAGACTCAAGCCAATGTATTTATACAACACATGCCCCTTTTCTTGCGAACAAATATTTCCAATTTTTTTTTTCTTTCTCCAAAAGACGGGAATTTCCTTACGCGTTTACAATAGCGGCTGAGTTGTTCCAAAGATAAACTCAAGTAAGCTGATAAGATATTCTCCCTGATTTGCTTCATGTAACTTCCATACTCCAACCAATTCCCTTTCCCTGTATAGCCGATGAACTATGAAACTTCCTTTTCTGTCGATTCTAAAGCAGGTATCTTCCCTGTTTTGATTAAAACTCTCATTAGTAAATATAGGATATGATCCTAAGCGTCCATATACTCTCTCAATCATTCACGTATCTTCCCAAAAACAAAACCAATACCCGTTTAAATCTTTCACTCCCTGTTTTGTTGATTATCCGTGTAAATACCCTCTTTCTTCGCATTTAAAACCTATACCATCCCTGTTTCATCAAACCAGGCCCATATCTATCCAAATCCACGAATAAATACGACATAAACTTGCCCTAGTCTCGCCTGAAATTCCCGTGAATATATTCTTCCCTGTTTGATCGAAAATATGATTATGCACCCAATTTCGCTTCAATGGAACACTCTCACCATCCATGTTATGCTCTAGGAAGTCTATCCAAGAAGTTTCAGTGGTTGAATCTCCATGAAACGTGTTTAATTCTCGAACCCTAATTCTGTTTATGTTTGTAACATTTTTCCCGCCATTTTTGAGAATTAAAATGAAGAAGAAGGTGCCCATTAACCAACTGCAGGGGTGCGAATAGTCGTGAGGTGTAAATAGCAATTAGGGTACCCCTTATCAGTGGAGTACCCCTTAGTAATTGAGATGCCCCTTATCCAAACTAAGAGTAGAATAGTAAGTATCCTTTGGGTGGAGTACCCTTAGTAATTGAGATGCCCCTTATCCAAACTAAGAGTCCTTGTGTAGTAAGAGAGGAAGAATAGTAAGTATCCTTACCTTGTGCCTTTATCAACTTTTAATATGCATGATGATTCCTCCACACATGTTTATTTCTCCAAAAACACCTACAAAGACATAAAATACCAAAATAAGTACATGGTATTGATTCTTTGAGCACAAATCAATACACATAATTGGGATCAAAATAGACACATAAATGGCGTTTCATATTGCCAGGCCAAGAGAAGAAAGTGTGTAAACTAGTGAAATCTCTTTATCACCATGAGAAGTTCGACAAAGTTGCTTTGTCTTCTAGCTCCAGACACTGCATTTCGATTCAACATTGCACTTCTGAGATGCATGTAAGGAGGCGAGAATGGCTTAGAAATTTACTAGTCGAAATCCCATTATGGATGAAGCCAACTCCTTCGTTATGATTAATCGTGACAAAAGCTACATCTATAAGGTCCTAAACAAGACTTATAATGGAAAGTCAAGACATGCTAGTCTTAGACATCGATTGTCGACAATTACTCAAAAGGGGAGTATTTGCAGTTACCTATATTGAGACCCTTTCACAAAGTGTCTACCAAAGGATGTGCATTCAATAAAGTGTAAGGAGATGGGACTCGAATGTCCGTGAAAGAAGTTTGACCCGAATAACGGAAACCCAACTTATGTTATATTTTGAAAAAGATCTAAACTCTCTAGTGTAGTGATTCTCGCATGATCCTTGGTGTAGTAAAGTTTTCATTCGGGAGAAAGCACGGGGCCACGCGAGCTATGGCGAAATCAATATGTGTGGAGGTTAGGTTTTATCACAAGGGGTACTTGGTTTAAGTGCTCATGAATATATAATTAACCTATCATTTATGTATTGTTTCCACGATGATGCTTTGTCTCATCTTCTTTAGTTCCATGCGGCCACTCGATTTAAAAGTTTTTAACTTTGTTTTATGTTTTTGAAAATATCAAAAGGAATATGAACTTGAGTTTTGGGAGTGAACACGCTATCTTGTTTTCCTTTACTCTGTTGTTGAGAGGTAGGTTTAGAGCTTGAAGGGACATTCCTTGATTGTGCTTTATTCTTTTCAACTCTACAATCTGTGATAAAATGTCAAACCACACGACAAGCAGTAGAATATTGAGGACAATTTGAAATTAGTACATCTTGAAAGAAACCTTCAAACTTGGTACAAATCCACACCCTATTAGGAGCTGAATGAGAAAAATCAATTTCTACCAACACATTAGCATAATAACCCAAATCACACTTTAAAGTAGCTTCATCAACTTTGATAGGAGTACCTAGTTCACTGCAGATTGTGAATAAAATTGTTTCCTTCAAGAACCCTAACCCCAAACCAGGTAGACGAACCCAAACTGCTGCTTTCAAACTTCTTTGGTTTGCAGCGAAAATTAGAGATCCATTTTCTTAATTTTAAGGTTTGATTATTCACATTCCAATCCCTGGATTTGATGTATGACGATCTATTTCATTTTCCAACTGAATTGTGAAAAAACCTCTTCCCAAATGAATTAGTTTACAATTTCCTGTTAATTTCCATTGCTGTCTCAAAATAACAGAGGCATCTACAAACTTAATTTCTTGTAAATCAAGTCTACCAATCAATGAAAACCTCCATGGATCTAAACCCTCATCAAAAACATCATCAGGTAAAACTATAGTTGGAATTTTCTTAGAATTATCATCAACTGATTTTGATTGTTCTTCAACAATATGATCAACAAAAGTGGTTTCAGAACATGTATCCATGTTTAACCACTTAAATTAATGAACCCCGATCATGAAAATACAAACACAATATTGATTACAACAAGGAAATTCACCTGAATTAATGAGAAAAAATGCAAAAATCAAAATGTGAGATGAGAAAAAAGTCACCTATTTATCAAGTTATATTCACCTATCTATCCTTGAGACGATTCAAAAAACAACTTTCTGGGAGGTCACCCATCCCTAGATGCATAAATTTCTGCCAATTTTGGAGCCAATTGTGCTGAAAGGCCTCAGTGTTAGGAAAGGAAAAATCATTACATATATTTTAATCGACGAACCCTACCTAACGAATCTCTTATACATCCCAATAGGGAGTGTACGTTTGGTAGTTTTCGTCTCATCTTAGGCAAAGAAAGACACCATTGCATATAAATATGCCAGTGGCTAAGTGCGGATAGTATCTATGGAGGTTCCGTTCATTAAGAATGGTACCAGAATCGATGACCGGTCACCCGTTGAGGGTGAAAAGGTACCCTGGACGGGGTTGGTACAGGTGCTTGTATCATGAGGGGCAGTGAATATCGCAGATTTGTGCTTGAATATATTTCGGAGCCATTAAGATGGTGGTATATTGTAATACCCCGATTCGGAAGGTAGGGTTCTTCGAATGAAATGTAAGTACTGGTTTGTCCTTTCCATTCATCGACGCATTTTCAACAAAATTGGCTCCAAAGTTGGCAGAAAACCCTATACTTAAACGTGCTCGAGCGGGAGTAATCCAGGGATGAGGAACTCCCGGTAAGCTACTGCATGATCGCGTTGGTGCCCCTTAAAAACCCTACACTGCCGGATAACTGTATTGTTTGAGTGGGGACAATATTGGTGAAGGATCATGTAATCACAAAGAGGGCTACTTTAAATTAAGATTAGGACAGGGGCAGTAAAGTAAGTTTACATACTTTATACACCCCTTAAGATTCTATCCTAGTTAGGTATATATTTTATAGCCCCTAATTAATCCTGGTACACCTTAAATTGCACAAATAATTCCAATACGCATATACCAAAGATTATTAAATCTATCCTAACATTTTAAGAGGTGAGAGATGTCATGACTGCTACAGTGGTAACAATCCATTGGTGACCCCATGAAATTTGGTAACCACGTATAACAACCTTGAGAGATATATTGTTAGATCACTTCTCATGATTTGCAGATACAATATTAGTGTATAAACATATATAGTCATTGATTTATCTTAGGCTGATACCTATGGTCATTAAAAACTTAAATTCATGATGGACAACGTGGAAAGAAAGTCTAACTTCAACTTCTGTTATAGTGTTTTGCTTGAGGCTAAGCTTGAAGAAAAACTAAAACGTTTCATGGTTTCGTGCATAAATATTTAATTTTCAGCTGAACTTTTTACCGCAGATCATCTACTTACGGTGATTGTTTTGAATGGTTGTGTAACACCCCGAGTTCCGGACCAGGGTCAAACCCGTATGGAGATCCGAACTCGAAGCGTTACGGGTCGGAAAGAGAGCTACTCATTCCTAGCTTCCGCTGTGCAACTCTAATAAATCTGCAAGGGATGTCAATTGGGGTGAGATGACAGCTCAGTAGAATGCATTTCCAATCTCAAAATGCATAACAATATCAACGAGTCAAGTAACATACAAAATGAGTATACGACATAATTTCGAGAAAATCATTAATATAGATATTCAACCAACATGATTACCACACAAGTATTATTTTCAACAAATTATTCAATTCATTTGTTTAATCATGGATTCACAATACAAATATTGTTTCTAACAAATCATCTTAAGATTTTAAAACAAGACTTCACAATATTAATATTATGTCAACAAATCATCCTTCAATCACGAGTTCATATTACCCATAATACTTTCAATAATTCATCCAATTAGATTTCAAAATTGAGTTCATAACACCAATAATATTTTCAACGAATCTACCAATTTAGGTTTTAACAATTGAGTTCGTAACACTATTAATATTTCCTACAAATACTTCAATTCGTATTTCAATGCTTGAGTTCAAAAACCAATAAGGTTTCTACAAATCATTCTACATAGATTTCAACACATGATTCACAAATTAATATTGACACCAACAAACCATGAGTTTACAATACCAAAATAATTGTCAACAAGCCATTCATCAATGATTCAACACATCTATTCACGTATTAATATATTCACAAAGAAACATGAGTTCACGGTACGAAAACCTTGGTTCGTACATCCACCTATCGTTTACCGGCACGGACAACCACCATCGATGGTCGGAAAACACAAGTTCACATGGGGATCATTACCCATTTAACTCTCGGGGATCATTACCCTCCATTAGCATGAAACATGGTCCATATAACAGTAAAACATGAACTCATTTCCTTTTATAAATCATTTTCACAAACAACACAAGCAACCATGGCGTAACAACATGAATTTTATTCAAGCATTTAATCAAACACACTAACTGCGGACATTTTGCATCATGTGTTTCAGATGATAACTTTGTCTGCTGTACCTCAAAATTCTAGTGAACTTTCCTGACACCATCTTGTATAACATATCCAAATTTCACAAGAAACTAACGACCCAATCAAAAGATATTGATTTTACAAACGCATTACACAAACTAGGCATATAACATCATTTTACCAAAATATTCACCATAAATTCATATTAGTCTCAAATTAAGCAAACCCAAAGCACACTGAAAGATAATATATTTATCTACAACTTTTGTTAAGACCTCAAATCATTTTAACATCATTAAGACTTCCTAAGAACATCAAAACCACAACAAAAGGAAACCGTCCAGAAATTCAGAAACTATTATATCTAAACTAAAGATAACATTCAACGGTGAATTTACGGTGGATTATTCTCAAATTTTAACTAGTGATACCCAATTATGTTATCTACCAATAATAAGGCTGATCATCAATCAGATGCATAGAAGTTTACAAATAAATTTTAGAAAATGGGGATACAACATTCTACCTCTCAATTGCCACATACTCCTCTTGATTTTCTTTATCCTTCTTCTCCAAAAATCTCTACCTCCATCTCCTTCTTTTCTCCTAGCCTTTCTTTTCTAACTTCTAAAATTACTTCCCTTTACATTAATAGAAAACCTAACTATTTTATTTATCTTTTCATTTTCCCTTAATTTTATTTATTATTGATTACTCTATTTCCCCCCCTAACTTGTTGCCTTTCTAATTCAATCCACCCACCTAGGCTAAGGCTAAGGAACAACAACCTAAGTCATAAGGTTAACCAATCCGGATATAACCCGACATGAAACAGTAACTAAAAAATACAGGGTATTACAAGTTGCCTTACCGTTAGAATCCAACGACTAAACTTATATATGCTAAATGATTTCACACAAAAACACGAAACATCTCACGCTCTGTTCTCTGAAACTTCACAACTATAAGACTCAGCCCCCTGATCGACATGACACCTACCTAGATTTAAAGCTTGAATCGACTAGCATTTTTTTTATTTTCTTGAAATATGAAAGAAACTTTTATGAGATCTCGAAGTTATGGAGCGGCGACTCAATCCATCAATCTCACCCATAATTGTTAGGCTCCCGGTAAGTCCTGAGTATGAAAGTTAGGCTCTTGGCAAACTCGGCTAGCCCTAGCTGGTTATGACTTTTGATTCAAACATCATCGAATTGGATTTGTTCATTTGTGAACATGCTTGACTTCAAAATTAACCATAACAATCTTCCAATTATCAACGGTATATAATATTCGATTAGACCTCGTAAGTCGTCATTGACATGATTTTTAACCGTTAGATAGTCTTACATCTTGCTGTAACACCCAAGGACGACCAAAAAAGGGATACAGACGGACGAATCTAATTTTCTTCCTAATAAAAAAAACTGAAGACCCGAAATATTGATTAGTACACCGAAATCAAATCCGGATAGGAATCTCAGAAAACCTTTCGAAGAAGAAAAAAAAATGAAACCCTAGAAATTCTTAGATCTTCACAGTGGAGAAACTCAATTCAAGAAAGGATTCTCAATTCGGAAAGGATTCTCAATTCTACTGTAAGCTCAATTTCCGATTTTAATTTTTCGATTCGTTCTTTTATATATATATATGAAAAATCGATTCAAAATCGATTCGTTAGGTATATGATTTTTGTGAATTCAACTGAAAATCCCTAGTTCTGCTAGGGTTTGTAAATTTGGAAACTGTAATTCGATCCCTAGAGTATTGAGATTTTGTTTGAAGTGATGGATGGAAACAAAGATGAGGCTGTGAAATGTTTGAAAATTGGAGAAGCTGCGTTAGAGGTTGGTGATCGTACTCGAGCTTTGAAATTCATTAACAAAGCTCGTAGACTTGATCCGAATCTATCAGTTGATGATTTGTTAGCGAGTTTAGAGAAAGAATCTCAAGTTCCACCTTTTTCACCATTCTCACAAACTAATGGACAAGCAGGTTCTTCTTCGGTAGGGAAGGAGAATTTGAAACAGAGGGTTAATGCTAGTGGATCGTCTACGACGGCGAAGGCAAAGAATTATACTGAAGAACAGGTGAGTATGGTTAGAAAGATAAAATTGCAAAAGGATTATTATGAGATTCTTGGTGTGGAAAAGAATTGTAGTGTTGAAGATGTTAGAAAGGCGTATAGGAAGTTGTCATTGAAAGTTCACCCAGATAAGAATCAAGCTCCTGGTGCAGAAGAAGCGTTTAAATCTGTGTCGAAAGCGTTTCAGTGTTTAAGTGATGAAGAGAATAGGAAGAGGTATGATGTTATGGGATCTGATGAAGCTGTTTATGAAAGACCTGCTGCGAGGAGAGGGCATCATAATCATAATGGGTTTAATGGTTTCTATGAAGCTGATATTGATGCTGAAGAGATTTTCAGGAATTTCTTCTTTGGTGGTGGAATGCCGAGAACGACTACTCAATTTGGAGGGTTTAGATTTGCAACTAACATGGGTGGTGGTCCAACTGTTAGAACTGCAACAGCTGAGCAAGGATCAAATGGTGGTTTTAATGTTCGAGCCTTGATTCAGATATTGCCAATTTTACTAGTACTGTTGTTGAATTTCCTTCCGTCATCGGAACCCATTTATTCGCTGTCCAGGACTTACCAGTATGAGCATCAATTCACTACTCAAAGGGGTGTCAACTATTATGTCAGGACAACTAAATTTGCGCAGGATTATCCGATTAATAGCCAAGAGAGAAGATCAGTTGAACAACAAGTTGAAAGAGATTACTTTTCTGTTCTCCAGCAGAATTGTCGGGTTGAGATGCAGCGGCGTGCTTGGGGTATTGCTTATGAGACACCACACTGCGATATGTTGAAAAAATTCGATCAAGTTGCTTAAGCTGCTTAATATTTCTTAACTGAGGTGTGAATTCTCTTCTCATTTTCTTTGTCTGTTAAGCTGCTACAATGATACTACTATATGTTTTGGACGCGAAAGGTTCAAGTGGCGCAAAAACTTATATTTTTCATGTTTAGTAAGTGATGAGGTAGTTAAATAATATACGCATTTTATCTCTTCAAGCTACAATGTTATTATCACAAATTTACACTCTTTCAATGGGATTGATATGAACTTGTCTACTGGTGCATGCTTATGAATTCTTTGGCAAATCCACATATATACTTGCTTGGAGTCCTACTGTCCTAGATGGGAGTGTTATCCTGGTTGTTCCTTTTCTTGTTAACATAGTATTACCACATATACTTGCTTGGAGTCCTACTGTCCTAGATGGGAATGCTATCATGGTTCCTTTTCTTGTTAACATAGTATTATTGCTCAGTGACATTGATTATAGATTTGTGTGTTTGTACTCTTCTGGTTCAGGATGCTTGAAAACCATGTACAGTACGTCCAACTCCCCTTCATTTGCTTTTTTATGATACACTTTTCTAAGGTTACTTGCGTAGGATTGCTTTACCATTTTCTATGATATCCCAAATCTTTCTGTCCCGTTACTTTTCTAGGGCAAGATTGAATTGGAGACCTGATTCCAAAATGTACCTTGCATACATCCACCTTAATATCCAGGATCAGCCCTTTGCTTTGGTTATGAAGACTCTCTATAAATTGATGGTACCATCTTCCCATCATCTGAAATCCTATTTCTGAACTAATTGACCTTCTCAGAAAAAAAAAAAAAAACTACCCTTGTTTAGGTTTCAGTAATTTAAGCCACTTCAAGACCCTTAACTAGATTAGAGAGATGATTAAATGATGAATACAGCGAATTCCGCATACCCCAATGGAAGAAAGGACTGTGGTCCTTGAGATAAACGTAGAGTACAAAAACAGCTAGCTTTCCTCCATCCCAACCAGGAAGAAGAACAATATCTGCATCCAAACAAAATTCCCATAAACATCAACGACCCTGGACTTCACCATCATAAATTTTGGAAATCAAATGAGCGGTTGCTGGGCTTTATGTTTTGCTCTTTTAAATTCTCTCTTCTTCTTCTCCATCATCAACATCAAGTCATCAACACCAGCCAACAGGGTTACCTCCAACTAAAGGGTCCCCTGTAAAGGAACTCTATTCGAACAGAAAATAGAAAAAAAATAAAAAATAAAATTTTTTAACAAACACCCGGTGTCTGCTGAAAAATTGGCATGTGTCCGTGGACTGGATTCTGGAATTCTAATGAACCCTAATTTGGGGCATACAAAAAAATTTGGGGGCATACGACATATTATGGCACCCAATACAAAATTATAAGGGCTGCCATAATGATGCTTAAGTTACTATAATACCCCTGCATAGTTTAAATTACATTACTACCCTTCCACTTAATTAACCATTACCTTCCCACTAATTAACTACCCTCCCACTAATTAACCATTACCCACTAATATAACAAATTTTTTAAAAGTTTTAAAACTAAAAACCCTTCTCTCTCCCTCTTCTTCTTATCTTCTTCTCCAAAATTTTCAAAATTTCGAAACTTTGTTGGTTTGATTTGTCGATTAAACACATACATGGCACCTCGTGTTAGCGATGCCCTAGAAATACGGTCAGAATCTCGGTGTTGAATCAAGCATTTCAACCTAGGGTTTTTGGAAAAGATGGAGATGAAGTGGTTAGTGGATCGATTGGTGTTGGAGAGGGAGAAATAGAGGTGATTCTTTAAAATTGCACATAGAAAGGTATTTCCCACAAACCCATTGTTTATTTTTTCGTATTTCGTTGATTTATGACATGTAATCGAAGATTCGTCTAGGTTGTTGTTAGTTTCGGGGTAGTGTTCGGTGAAATTACGTAGAACTTTTTTTTTTTTTTTATACGAGACGAAGAACGGTTCGGCTTAAAATTTGTGATATTTTGAATATCGTATGAGCCGAACCAAGTGAGTTCGGCACATAAAATTTTGTATGATAACCAAGTAGAACTTGAATACCATTGTTTAATAACCGATCTATTCCGTTGGGTACATTGTTCGGCTCATTGTGATTAATATATAATGTGCCGAACCTTTCTATGACCATGGCTAAAACATTTGGGCACCTTGT
Organism: Papaver armeniacum; assembly: GCA_023531295.1. Classification (NCBI taxonomy): domain Eukaryota; kingdom Viridiplantae; phylum Streptophyta; class Magnoliopsida; order Ranunculales; family Papaveraceae; genus Papaver; species Papaver armeniacum. Next base: position 384,613 of record JAJJWW010009709.1, read on the forward strand.
TCGGCTCGTATTGATAAATATCGTATGTGCCGAACTTTACCTTGTGTATGGCCAATAGCTTCCTCTAAACTTGTCCGATTATATGTGAGTTATCAAATTGTGTAGTAGAATCATATTTATTTAATTTGGAAAACTAATTAAGGTTTGTCATTTGTTTTAGCACCCATCTGGAAAATTCAAAGAGAAACTTAAAAGGAGAACAATGGAAGTGACTCCTTCTAACTCAAAAACTCCCAAACCTCGAGGTGGTGGCACAAAGAACTTACATGCGAGGCAAAAGGGAATTGACACGACTTGCTCTTTGCCTCGTAGAACAAGAGGATCACAATGATGAAGATGTTGGTGAGGAAGGTCAAGAAGAAGAAGAACTAGAACAAGAACAAGAGAAAGTTGTTACATCAAGGGAGACAGTAAGCACATTCCACATCCGGATAATGTGATACGTCCCGCAGGATGGTTTGCCCCATGGTCTCCCGAAGATGGTGGAAGAGTGTTGATTGGATACAAGGAGTCATGGGCGAAGAGAATTTACGAGACTCCGGATCACGGGGATGCAGTCCGCGTACTTAGACACCAAACCGCCGCACATTGGGATATTTTCAAAGAGGCTCCCCGAGGTGGTGGCTTTAGTACAAGGCTCGGTTTATGGCCTGCTATTTTCTATGCACAAGAGGAATTTGATCAAGTTACAAACTCGGCCTTTTGTGAGAGATTTTGTCAGGAGACTTACACATTTCATCTCCCCTTTGGCGAGATGTCAATTACTCAGAGATGATGCACTGAAGAAGATTAGTGGTCTTAGAACACATGGGAAAAATGTGTACTCAGCGGTTTATGAAATGACTTGGGATGAGTTGTATGTACTTGCTGAGGAAACTCTTGGTTGGCAAAAAGACAAAACAGAATTGGAGTTTGCCTGCTTGTTTGCCTAAAAGGTGAATTTTGTGGATTCTAGCACTAAGAAGTTGAAGAAAATCAAGTTCCTTTGCTTTGAAAAAGTGCTTTGGAGACACAAAGGAGAAAATTTCAAAGGGGAGTTGGTTATGGACGAGGTCACTGACTAATCGCACCGCTACAGCGTATTTGTTGTATACTTTAGGAAGTGTTATATTTCCGATAACGGTGGGAACAAGGTTAACGCTCAATACCTCCAATTGTTAAGGGATTTGAAAAGGCGCCACAAGTACTCTTGGGAACCGCGGCCCTTTCTTTCCTATTTGAGCAAATTGGGCTGCGTCTAGGTTAACAAGTAGAAACATTGGAGGTTATTTCACAATGCTTCGGGTATGTTTACACATTGTAGATCCATTTTCAAGAAAAATTTCGGCTTTCAATTTTGGTTTTGTGTATGCTGAACCTACCTTTCCAAAGGTTCGGCCTCGTTATTTTTGATTTAATAAGTCGAACTTAGTAGGTTCGGCATTAGACCTGTTTTTTTGAATATGTTTAACACGCTTCGTTTCCCAAAGTTTACAACCTCCATGATCCAATCCAATTCTACTGATCCTAATAATTAAGTTTTTTTTTTTTTATATTGTTGGTGTAGGTATGGATATATGACCATTTTCCGGATTTGAATTTAGCCAAGGAAGATGACAAATGGGTAGACACATTCCCTACCTCGGCCAAATGGAGTTTCAAGGAAAATAAGAAGAGGAATAAAAAGGAAATCTTGATAGCTTTGAGAGAAAAGTTAGACTCTTTGACTGTTGAACAAGTTGTATTTCAACCATACAAAAAGGATGAAGAAGATGATGAAGTTGTTGAGGCTGAAGATATGCCATTGGGGATGTACTATGGGCCATTGTTTTATCCCGAAGGCTTTACAGTGTTTGATCCCCGTCGAGTACTCCGTCAATATGGATTTATCCAAACGATTCGGTGCTAGAGGAATCAAAGTTCAAGTTGTTGCCCAAGGGTTCTAAGGGAACAAAGAGTACGGAAAGATCATGGAATGCCGAATATGATCCCGATCCTACCATTGATTGTTGGGATAAATTGGAAGATAACAAATTAAGTTGGGTTGACTTAGAAGAGTTGCGTGACGATCCTTGTGAATGTGACCCGGCTTATATAGATTGGTATAACCAAATTTCACATCCTTTAATCATTAATAGGGAAAGTCAAGCTTTGGTAGATGGTAAGATGGGAGAGCGAACACAAAAGGAAGTCGAGCCGAAGACGAGGAAGAACACAAAGGGCATGGTTGAAGATTTTTTGAAGTCTTACCGAACTACGGTATATTGAGTGCATACTTTTAAACTTGTTTTCAATATTTTTGACTATTGTTGCTTATATGTTTTAACTAAATTTTATCAGATGGCTGGGGGTAACGACGTGTTGAAGGCTATGAAGAAGAAAATTGATTGCAATGTGGATATGGCGGTGGAAGAGCAAGAATATATGTACAGCCGTTGGGATGGAGTAATCAACAAAGGTGAAGGTGCGAGTGGAAGTGGTGCTAAAAAAGGTCGTGGTGGTGGAAGACTATTTTGTCGTGCTCAATAGATGATTATGTTCAAATTGAAGTACACTAGGTTTTTATGGTTTGGTTTTTAAGTAATGTTTGATTTTAGCACAATTTTATTTACTTGAAGAAAACAATGTTATGTGTTTGGTTTTTGGTACAATGTTTTGATGTTTAACTACAATGTTATGCTTTTATATTTAAGTGAAATGCTAAGCTTTGAGTGCACTGCGATACGTAAGTTACAGTATCATGTTCGGCTTATAAATATGTAATACGTATTAGTAGAACCATAGTCCGACATTACTCTATTTTCTAAGTAAAAGGTTCGACTTATAAGTGTTTAACGCGTATAAGCCGAACCTTACACCGTGACATTCTGAATTTTTCTCTTATTTGTAAGTTGACACCATGTGCCATCTTAGTTTAGAGCCGAACTATTTGCAAAGTATTTTTATATACTTATAAATTACTATACTAACCTTACGTTGATATAAAAGCAAAAAATTCTCTTTTGGGTCAAAGCATAAGGAACATCAAAAGAACCTTTTCGGTTCTTCTCCTCTTCTCCTATTCAAACCAAGTCGGAGAAAAACAGTTAAAATCATATTTCATCGCCGAAATTGATCGTCGATTCATAAAAATTTGATTGTCGATTAAACACAACTATAAAATGGCTCGTGGAAAACAAAAAGCAATTGGTAGGCGCTCCAAATCTTCTTCTAATCCGTCAATTGAGGACCAACAACCATTAGAAGGAGTTGACACTGAAATTGAAAAAGAAGTTCAATCAAGTGAAGAAGAAACCCAGAAATGAGGATTAGAAGGTATGTTATACAAACCCTACCATTTAATTTGTTGATTAATGAATTTTATTGTCTTTGTTAGACTAGGTTTAATTGGAAAAACCTAGGTTATTTTGAAACACGAGAGAAAGGTTCGGCTCATACGGTGTAAGCTTTAGATGCCGAACCTTTAGTGAGAAACAGTTCGGCTAGTTTATTAAAGCGCCCGATCTTTGAGTTTCATTGGTTCTATTGTTTCGTCGGGCGCACGTATACGCCGAACTTAGTTCGGTAACCTATTTTTTTTTTAAGGATATGCCGTGTATTCTAAAGGATTATACTTATTTATGTATTTGTGCTATTTATAGGAACCAAAAGGGTAAAATGAAAAATCGGGAAGAGAAACCTGAAGTGGAAGAACAACAACAACCGAGAGAAGCAAGATGCTAAACCTCGTGTTGTTGGGTTTCACATTCCTAATGATGATGATGTAATAGATCCAAGAGATGATGGTTTACCACACGGTCTTCCAAGTACCGACGGTGGCAAGGTATTGATTGGTTACGAGAGAGTCTTGGGCTAAGAGGATATATGAGACTCCCGACCATTGTCGTGCGGTCGAGTTTTGAGGCATCAAAGGGCTGCACATTGGGATTTGTTTAAAGAGGTGCCCGAGGTGATTGCTATAGTGCAAGCATGTCGGTTTATGGCCCTGCCATTAAATATGGTCATCGGGAATGTGATAGAGTGACAGCCTCCGCCTTTGCCGAGAGATTTGCTCCCGAGACTTACACATTTCATCTCCCTTTGGCGAGATGACAATCACTCTGACGACGCGAATAAGATTACGGGCCTTAGTGTCACCCGCGAAAGCGTGGATGCGGCGTTTTACAATATGAGTTGGGATGAGTTGTATAAGTTGGCGAAGGAAACTCTAGGTTGGCCAAAATCGATAACCGAACTAGAGTTTTGTTGTTACGTGAAAGATGTCACTTCTACCCATGATGATAAAGGTGCAGCCTACAAGAAAAAACAAGAAGTTCAAGTTGTTGAGGTTGAAAACCTATTTTGAGAAAACGGCGGAGAGGGTTAAAGATGGAAAGTTGGTGATGGTCGAGGAGTTAGTGAAACAAACTGCAACAGCATATATGTTGTACACTCTTGGAAGAGATATCTTTCCAGACACTTCTGGGAACAAGGTGAGTGCTCAATATCTCCAATTTTTCAAGGATGTCCACTCGGTTAATAGTTATGCTTGGGGGACAGCGTCACTTGCCTACCTACTCAATCAACTCGCACAAGCATCTAGGTTGGCAAGTACAAACATTGGAGGCAATTTCACTATGCTTCAGGTAATAATATTCTATTAAATTTGATTTTATTGGTTGTTCAGTGCAAAGTTCGGCTCACAACCATGCATATGTGTAAGCCGATCTTTCTGCAGTAAAGGTTCGGCAAGTTAGTTAATTTTCATTATCTCGCCGAACTTGCGGGGTGTGGGTATATGACCATTACCCGAATTTGAAATTGGCCAAGGTACATGCAAATTGGGATAAAACAACGCCAACAGCGAATCGATATGATATGGAAGGCAAGAAAGAAAGAAATAAGAATGATGTGTTTATTAATCTTAGAGAGAAATTAGACTCTTTGGATGGGAGTGACGTCGTATTTGACCCATATTTGAGAGATGTTCAAGAAGATTATGTTGTTCAAGATAATTTTGTGCCGATAGGTATGTACTACAGACCTATATTTTATCCGGGTGGTTCTGTAATATATGATCCTCGTCGCGTTCTACGTCAGTTAGGATCTGTCCAAACGCTCCCAGTAGTATACGATAAGTTCAGGTTGTTGCCATTGGGTACCACTGGGACTAAAAGCACCACCTCTTCGTGGTGCCCCAAATATGATCCAGTAACCAACCTTGGGAGTCTTGGAGAAGGTTGGATGCCAACAAGTTAAATATGAACCACTTGCATATTTTGGGTGACGGTCCTCCACAAGTTGAGCCAGGCTATATGGATTGGTATAATGAAATTTCACATCCGCTTATTATCAATAGATCAAGTCAAGTTGTAGCTGACAGGGAGAAGGCAAAGGTTGCCAAAAATAAGTCCAAGGCCGTTGACATTCAAAAGGCATATAAAACAATGGTAAGCGACGTCTTCAATTTTTACTTGTTTAAGTGTTACTTCTTAAATATTAAAGTTCTTGTTTAAGTGACCTTTAAATGGAACCAAGTTGCGGCGGGAAAGGAGTTGTTGAGAAATTTGAAGAAAAGAATTTCTTGCAAAACTAAGATGACGGTGGAGGAGCAAGAGGATTGGTACAACCAAGTGGGATGCGATCATAAACAAAGGGAAAGGACCCAATAAACCGGGAAAAAGGCCGACGAGCAAGAGGCCACGACAAGAAGGTGAAGGCTCAAGTCAAGTTGCTAGGGGCGGGCCAGGCGCGGTGAAGAGGACGAGAATGTATGTCCTGAGGAAAAGAGGTCGTGGTCAGTGAACTATAAGTTTGGATGTGTCGTGAAGTACACTTAGTTTGTTATATTTTGTTATGAGTCGTTAAGCACACTTTCTTTGTTATGAGTTGTGAAGCAATTCTTAGTTTGTTATGTTTTGTTAAATACACTTGTTTGGTTTATTACCTTAAATCACATGTTTTAATGTAATTTTGAATGATTTTATATGTTTGGTTCGAATGTTAGGAGGTCTCTGAAACAACTTAAAGAAACATGGTTCGGCCCAAATTACAATATTCGTACTTGCCGAACCAGTTGCCTTCAACAAATTTTGGAGTACGCATTTGGTTCGGCTCATTATACCAGACACGAATAAGCCGAACCATTAAAACAACAGGTTCGAAAAATGCTCAGGTTCGGCTTTTAAATGGAAATATATTTATGCCGAACCCCTATAGTTTTTCAAAATTTGAAAAGTAGCCGTTGGAGATGGTTTTTCAAATTGAAAATATAGCCGTTACATAGCACAATCCGTCAAGCATATATATAGCGACATATGATATCTCATTATCAAAGCACAAAATGGCAGCGTCTAGTCCTAAGTATACTCTTGAAGAAGATTTATCTCTTTGCAAACATTACGTAACTTACTATCCGGAGAAGGGTGCCGAGCGACGGGTAAAGGGTCTAATGAGTATGTACTACTTGGTCAGAATTCATGAAGCTTTCACCAATGAAACAGGTAATCCAAACAACCGGGATAGGGCATCACTGTTTTGTCGAATTGAAACAATTAAAAATAAAGTTAGGGACTTCATAGCTATGATTCGGATTGTCAATCGATATCGGCTTAAAGGTGAAACAAATGATGAGATTGTTGTTCGAGCTCTAGAGGAATGGCGAAGATGGAAAGGAAAAAATTTCAAATACCAAGATCACTACAACATCCTTAGGAAGTTTGTTATAACTCGTTTTGGTTATTAAATCCTTGTAATTGGTACTTTGTAATGGTTAGTGATTTTTTATTAAGAATTGTCTTTAGTTAGCCGATCCTTGACACTTGGGAAATACTTTTTTTTTTATATGCAAGGATCGGCTCAAATTGAATATTTTGAATAAGCCGAACCTTACACTGTGTGTTGGGATACTTAGCAGCCTTATAGTTCGGCACATAGAAATCGTCACATGTAAGCCGAACCTTACACTGTGTGTTGGGATACTTAGCAGCATTATAGTTCGGCACATAGAAATCGTCACATGTAAGCCGAACCTTACACTGTATGAAATTTTTAACAGGATCGGCTTATTACACTACAAAAACATGTCCCATTCGTGAGGGTTTTTTTTAACGGGCGTCACAAATAGTTACTATTTGTGAGGGTGTTTTGACCAACCGTAGGAAATACTAGGATTAGTCAAAGGAAGACTTATATTTGGTCGGTTTCGTGCTTCCGACAAAACAAATAATTTCTAGCGAGTAATGGCTGCGGTTTCTCAAAATACTCCATTTTTTTGGTCTTATCTTCTCGAAAGATCGGGTTTTATTCACTTTCTCCCCTTATCCTTTACCATTTTTTCTCCGCCGATGAGGAACTGGATAGCTAGGTTTTCTCTCGCCTCTTCTATTCTCTGTTACCATCTCGTCTGTTTCTTCAAAAAAATTTCCTTCTTCTTTCGATTTTGATTCAGGAAACCAGAAAATTCCTTCTTTCGATTTTGGTTAAGAACATGAAGAAGATTGAACTGTTGTTAAGTTCATGAAGAAGAATAAAAGTGTTGTAGAAGACGAAGGAGTTTCTCAACAACCGTCAATGAAACAAGGAGGAACCGAGAAATTGGGGTTTCGTGTGACATAGAAAGAGGATTTTGCAAGCGAAATAATGGGGGAAAGATGAAATCGAAGATGGGTTAAGCGAAATAATGGAGGATTTGATTTAGGAAAAAGATTTTGAATGATGGAGTTAATGGAGTTAATGATGAAGTTGAATTTGTTGCTGTTTTTGTGGTTAGAGAATTAAGGTACAAATTCATCTCTTCTTCTATTTGGTTTTCTTCAATTTTAGGGTTTAATGGACTACTGATGTAGGAGAAAAATATACAAGGAACACGTGTCCAAAGATTAGATAAGAAGTATCATTGGTTAGATACAACATTGTATAGGAAATAGTTCCACTTTGCTAGCTCTTATCCTAACTAGTCAGCCCTAAGGGCATTATTGTAACTCGTGTATATTCCTACCCCTTTATAAGGGAAAGAGAGAGATGTTTGTGGGGATCCCTTTGCTTCTTTCCACAACCTAGAGCTAACAAGAACTCTATCCCCTTTAATGGAGTTTGTATGTAACACTTTCGATCATAGTGAAACCCGTGGATGTAGGCTTCATTAATGGCCGAACCACGTAAAAAACCCTTGTGTTCATGTTTACTTTGATGCACTTTGCTTCTCACTTGTTGGTAGATCTTGATATTAGGTGTTGAGTTTTATTGGGTGTGGTTGTTATATTTTTAGCTACTACATTCTGGCGCCGACTAAGGGGAACGAGAGTCTCAAATCTGTAGTTTTTAGCTTAGAAGTAGTTCCAGCGAAGTTAGTGCCGATCTACTGACTGACTGAGTGTTGAAGTGTGAAGGGTAAATATGGGCTTTATCAAAGTAAATCGGTTTCCAGACAACAAACAGGCGAAAAAATTGAGGGGAGAAAACTTGGAAGTTCTGTATGTGAAAGCACAGACGAGTATCGAGAGAACTTAAACCAGATTGGAAACGGAGATACCATCAACGAAGAACAGATCGAAACAGGACAAATCTTCTTCCTTATCTTCTCTTTTATCTTGTTCTTGAACGTTGAAGATTTGAAAGTTTCAAGTTAAAAGATTCTCAAAAGGCGTTTTATAAAACCTAGGGTTTGTTCTTGAGCAACAATTGGATTTTCTTTCGATTTACGTTTTGATGGGAGATTTGCTATCGCAGATCTTGTTTCTGAACCCAATTAAGCAATTTTGAAAATATTGAGTAACAAAATCTTTAGATGATTTGGGAATTTTACGAATCATTTCAGTGAGACTTTCATGTCTTATGTCTTCAATGAACGATACTGAGTTGCTCTTCTCGGCTATTCACTCAATTTATTTGTTGGTGCAGCGATTCTATTAGCCACGATTTGGATTCCGTCTCTAGCCATAACCGTCAAGAGTCACAGGAGGATGAAATCCGTGAAATCACCATCAACTTAATCGGGTCTCAGCAACTGAATTCGTAGGAGATTTGTCACGAGACAAGCTGCCGCAGTTGAACAAAGCTCTGGTTAGCTCGTTCAGATCATCATTATCCCGTCAATTTCCACCTCGGATGAATTCCAGATTATAAGATGCAATCAGCATCAGGTCGGCTACTTCAGGGGAATATATTTCTCGGGCTTGCTCGTGAGAGTCAAATTCAGGGCATCGAATTCTGTTCTTTATGTGATTAAAAATATGTAGAGTCACAATCAAGTTAATCGGGTCTCAGCATTTATAACATCACAGCTCAATCATCGGGACCAAACATTACAGCTCAATCAAACTTTTTAACTACGTCGATGTATAACATCAATCTCGGGTCTGGTCATCCCTGGGTTCATCGGCACATCTCCAATCAATGACCAATTCAACCAAATCTGTTCATAGCATCAATGGGAATTGCAGCAACTCAGCTTCGTGAAATCCCACATCGGGCGAATTAGTTAACCTACTCGGATCAAAATCATCTCGTGCCGAGTCAAATCTGGAAGAATACCAGGCAACAGATCGGACCTAGCTACATCGGCCAATTCCATACATATGCAAGCTTATCTCGGGTCAGTTCTTATCTCGGGTCAGTTCATTTTATATCGGACAGATGCAAAGCTTATCTCGGATCAGTTCATCCCATATCGGGACAGATGAACTATATTGGACAAGGCAGTCGCTTCAGATCATCTCGAATTCAGCAACTCGGGAAGATTACAATTGACTCGCTTCGGGAACTCAGCTCGGGAAAATTGAGACGGTTCGTTGCAGGATAGCACACCTTCATCGGGACATTCATCTATAACAGGGAACATTCTTACCTCTTTAATCCCCATTTTGAAAGTTGTTTTGATGGATGCTATTCAAAATATTCTTCATATAATTCTGGTACAAGGGCGATTGGCCTAGTCAAATACAACTCACCTAGGAAAACATGAATAGTTCTTATTTTAGAACCTAAACCCTTGATGTTTGGCATACAAATGTGAATTGCTTCTGCTGCCTGTAGCTATGAATTGCAGATTGTCAATCTTGACTTAATATCTCGTCGTCGTAAAATGGTACTGAATGAGAAATATGAAAGATATTTTAGGAGAAGGTGATGTCTCACAATGTAGTTTCGGAAGAGACCATCCAGTATTGTTCCTGGATTATCTACTATAAACCCTGACATTTCATTTATGTATTCTCCCTATGGCGTGATCGGATTAGGAATTGCATTTGAATCCTTAAAGAGACCGGTACAAATGCTGGGATTGTCACTGTTATCGTTTATATTTAACCTGTCATAATAGCCGTTTAAATCATTGAAATGCTTGATTCTTATATATATCGTCAATATACTTGAACGCATCGCTGGTCATGAAATTCTTATAGTGTTAATTTTATATCCTAACCAAGGCATCCATAATAATACCATTTACAGAGGTCATCTGACGTTTACTAACCTTGCTCACCTGAATTGTAAGTTGCAGGTACATCAATCAAGAAGCAGAATGATATTGACATTGTGAGCACGAGCCTCGGGCGATGACTTAGACTCCCAGGGAGGGGCAACTCTGCTCATGGAGACGATACAACCTCCTCTGACCAAGCTGCCTTGGAAGTACGGATCGCGTCGTAATGTGTAGCTGATATTCATTCTCAACTATCAGGAAAGAAAGCTAAAAAATGATGAAGGAATTAAAATTTCTTTATTTGAATATTGAACCTCCGGCAAAGTCAGTTCGGGAAGATACTGTTATGAATCATCACTTTGGATCATCTGTCTCGCACCAAAATCATTTCTGCACTCCTGCGTACAACCTCTAGCTCAGGTCTCACCAACTTCTGGTCACTACCCTTCATTGGGTGAAGAACTGCACACACGATCAAATTCGACTCACATATGCTTCTTCGGATCACCATGAATCACCATCTCGGGTGTGATTTTCTCGGGAAAGCTCAAGATTTCATCTCTGGTCAACACCAGGCATGACAACTCAACACCGGGAGAACCTGCTAGAATCATGTAATTGGAAGGGAACAACTACCCAATGGAGGATGTCAACCTCAGGGATAGTCACGAGTTGCTGCAACACCAATCACTTGTTTGCCAAGGTCAAAGGGGATCGAAGCTGATATATAGCATTAAGATTTGTCACTTACCGAGACACAGGCCATGGCGCCAGCCAGTGGAAACGAACGTGAGATCATTTTGGAGGAACCTTGTCACGGACGATCACTTTGGATCAACCATCTTGGAGTTAACCACACTAGTCTGCTCATGGAACATCATTTCGTCTAAGGAAGCTATCTTGGAACAAATAGCTCGAATCAGAAAGCAACTCAGACAATCTTTGAGCAAATAGTTCAGATAGTTCAGATCAATCAACTCAGGCTGCACCTACTCGCGCCAGATCACATCGGGGTACATACGATCCTCTTGGATTCCAGACAGAAACATCAATGACCAGCACATCCCGTCACACAAAAACGCGCAGTGATGCGGAAGTTCTCTCATGACTGGCACCGATCAAGTCCAGGGCAGCTCCAGATATGACAAGTCAAGGATTGCCCAGACCATCTCGAGCTTCAGCGCCAGACAAGCTTGGCTCGGGACAACAAATCGGACATCACACTTTCCTTCTCTTATCTTTTGGTTCCGTTGCTTATCACTTGCATAGCATACTCTAATGAACGTCACCGGGCCATAGGAAGTCATTAAAATGAACTTAAGAATTCTGCAAGAAACTTAGTCTATCATTGTCACGCACACCTTTGCACTTAGTTTAGCATACAAGAAATTTGTTCGCATGCTGCTTGATTAAACGAGATAGGGAACACGCGGCATACATTAATTGGACTAGTACGGTAGTACCCATAGTTCATGGGTTCATCATCATTCTCCTTATCAATGTTGACGTGGCATTGTAACGATATAGTTCTGCTAAGACTAGTTACGATTGAGATACTCTTACTCATGTTGGAATTGAACATCAAGATGCCATCAATATTTTCTTAATACATTAAACAATCGAGTCTCTTTTTAGCTTGACCTTAGTATGTGCCAAAGCGGCCTTAGGTAGCTACTTGATGGGAATAAACTTAAACGTTTTAATTGAGACTTGAAAATCGGCTCTACATATGTAATCATCCATATAAAAGTAAATTGTTGGTGTGCATGATTTTTTGGATTCATCCTACAGTTACTCACCTTTTTTGAATCCACAGGAGGTCGGAAAGGTCGACAAGGAGACTTTAATCGCTTGGAGGGTGTATGCAACGGATGCACGACAGAACGATCCAGTTCGTTTAAGTCTGCAAAATCCATTAGGATGTGCCAGTCGGACTATGAGCGACAATCAGTCATCTCGGGACAAAGCGATGTACCTGCGCCTACTCGTGTCAGTTCGTATCGGGGCATATCCAATCTATTTCGGGCCTTAGAAGTGAACACTTCCTCGTAACGAAGGACCAACGAGATATCAGACTGATCACATCGCTGATTCCATCTTGCAAGGCTCATCAATTTACAGACGACATCTAAGAAGGGGAGAATCCTTTCCCTCTTGTTTCTGGATCTTTAATTACTGATAGCTCAAGTAACATCTGCAAAAACTTTTGAGAAAATTCAAAAAAAAAAAAAAAAAAAAAAAAACCCTCAGGAAATGGAGGCGAATACAGATGAATGCAGACATAATGCTGTTTTTTGAAATAACAACCACATTGGAGGTTATATTACAACCACATTTAACATGATACGTTTAGTTCCCTTAGCATATTAAGCGTGATAGATGAACTAACAAAATGATCATGTGCCACGAGTTTTTAAATGGTTACAAGCTGACATACTTAGTGGCATGCTATGTCTAGTAAAATTGCTAGAACCCGACACCATTCTCACATACATTTTTCTGTTCCGCTGTGCATTCACTGATATGCCTAACATGATAATGGCACTTAGACAAGATGGCTTCCTATGCCATACCGGTGTTGCATTTTGTTTTAATATGTCCTCACTCGCAGCAGCATAACAATACTAATCTTTGTTAAAATTGAAGCAGGATGCCTGACTATCGTCTAGTATTCTTTGTAATTTCTAACTGTGGTTGAATATCCCAGGTACTGGTTGAAACCACGTGGCGAATCCGACAGGGAACCTCGGGCGTAGTGAATTTCAGTTCTGAGCATTGCAATCAGTTCTCTTACCATGAAAACAAAGAGCTAAGCGTTTCTCATCTCAGAAATTTTATCTGGCGAGTCAGAATTAATTGAATGATGATGCAAAAATGGTTTTTCAAGTCTCGAATTCGTATTTTTGAATGCTTAGCCTTATAGAGTTACACACGCCAGAACTTAGCATGCTGTGTCGTTATACACAAGTCAAATTCTTTTCATCGTATAACATGCTATACCTGTTGTAGAAAACGCTTCTATGAAATGTTTTGAACCGATTTAAATGTTTTGGTGACTAAATAACCTGAGGGACGCCTTGGGTTGTTAATGTGATGAAAATTAACACGGGTCATTTCGTACTCGGGTCGTCAAACGGAACGATCCGAGGTGATCTAAGAGCCCTGGACGGAGCCAGGAGCTATGCGTCTAATGGTCGTTTCGAACCCGGGGCGATGGCATTGTGCAAGTGCCGGGGCGACTTACACTAACGCGGACTATTCGAACTCGGGGCGATGGCAGTGTGCAAGTGCCGAGGTAGTCTAAGGGCCCTGGTGGTTGGAAGCCAGTGGCCGATTGTCGAGGCACGAGTACTCGACAGTCGAGCATACAACATTGCTCCCATCGCAAGTGGCCGAAATCACTTGCCCAAGGCAGTTAATTGATAACTCCTTGGGGTATCGGGCCAATAGAATTCTAGGAATGACCAAGTACCCTACCACTAGATCAAAATGACGGTGATGAGATACCTCAATCGGGACATGGCATTGGGCCCGATGACCCTCCCTGTTGAGTGTGTTCGACAGATATGGAATATTAACTAATGCCTACGTTGAAATGATTAGTCTTACAGGAAAACGTGTACGCTAAGACTATGAACGGTCATGCATAACTTTGGCGGTGGACTTAACTCGTCAAGGGCAGGTGGTACCTGAATGGTTCATTTGGAAACAACACCAATGAGGTCACCCACAGGGGCACGAGATGTATGTCGGAATCAGGGGCAACACAATGGCGACGACGAACCTATCGGGTTATCAGCGTATGAAACTTGTGTGGAGTGCATACACCGAAGTTCGCAAGTCATCAAATAAAAGAGGCTGCGGGTAAACACAACAGCTGCAAGAGGGAAGCTTTCTTACCCTTATGTCTTCAACTTTAGACATTTTTTATTGGTATTTATCATCGAGACTCATCGGAAAACACAACAGATGCAATTAATGTTAGAAAATCAAAAAAGTGTGTAAATGATAATATGTTTTTATTTGAAAAATTAGAAGCACCAATAGGAACGGCCGAGGGAAATCCAAACTATGCAGGGTCACACAAACTGAGCTAAATATCGCTTGGAGGTTATATTACAGGGGCACAGAAGCTACATGAGAAAGAATAATTATCTTGGTTATGATTACGGTCGAGAATTGTCTACAGCAAAGCTACGGATCGAGATCACAAACCAAATGAAGGAGGCAACGACATCACAGAGTCTCCCGAGTTTATGAATCAAACAAAGAGCTTCATCAACGAACCGTGCGTATCGACATCACAGGCAGCAAGGAAGGTCGCAAATAAACTACCCAATCTAGTCACGAAACAAGTAATGTCGACTAAAGGAATTTACGGACTCCATCGTCTGCAGCAAAGCCAAAATTTATTGTCGAAAAATGAGCTAAGTATCACTTATCTCAAGCGTAGCAAGTTGTTTTTGCAAAATGATATGTAGATCATTCCATAGATGCCTGTGATATTTTTTATTTTTGCGAATATAACATTGTTTGTACAACCACCATGACAAGCCCACTGACAATGTCAGAGCTTAAGTTTCCCTTACTACAGATCTGGGCACACATCTTTGGGTAAGAAGAAAGACACAAAAACTAAGGACAGGGGCAAACATGAGACACGATTGTTGTCTTGAGACTACGCAAACGAATAGGGGCAAGTACGCGTACTAGGAAGGTGCAGATGGTATTCCTTTGTGCAGTCCCTTCAACAACAATCAGACAGTCACAACACAGCAAGAAAAATGTTTTGGAGGAGCGGCGCGAGAAAACCCTCATCAGGTGAAGCAAATCGAGGACACTAAGATCGGCAGCCGGTTCACAAGACAGCTAAGCAAAGATTGAGCACTGACTACCGAGGCGTGATCGCGACAACTCCGAACATGATGAGTGCACGACCAGATTGTCAAGGGTTTATTCAGTTCAGTAATGCTTCATATATTTCAGAAAAGAAACTAGCAAGCATCTCGAAGCGAGCTCCAACAATTACCAAGGGAGATAGATAGTTCGGGGCAAAGGTCATGGTCCACAACTGTTAGCTAGTACGATCATACGGCAGCAGAGTTACAAGGGATGCCGCGACACGACGACAACAACCAGCAACCTCTGAACCAAGAATTGCTTTGAAACTTCGCACAAGAATAGGGGCAAGTATGCATACTGCGAACGCATTTTGTATTCTTCTGCTCAGTTCCTTCAGCAACAATGAAAAGCCATAAATCTCATTGCAAAGTACAGCCGACGCACCATTCAGCCGAAGTTATCAACTTGCCCAAACAAAGGACCCACAACAGAGGCAGACACCACCAGATTTGCATCAGAAAAGGAAGCCAATTAAAACCAAGAAGAACGACCCAACGTCAGAATTTCCCAACAAGAACGCAACATTGAAGCCATATTCAAGAAAGCACCAACAGAGCTTATGACCAAAATTAGACACGGTTGAATAGCTGTATCGAATTCAACCGAAGAGACGTTCGCATACCATCTTGAACAAGTATTAAGGCAGCTGTCCCAAAGAGAACTGTTACAAGACGAGATACAAGCCTAAATCGAGCCAGACGTATACCCAAGAATTTCAAATAATCGAAAGTGAATAATTCTTACGAGACGAGACACTTGACTCCGAGCCGAGCATCTACAACAGCACGATTCGAACTCGCCTGTAATGTCGAGAAAAGCCAGAGCCGAGTGTAGAGGAGATAAGAACACGACATCGAGTACAGTTAAAGCCTATGAACCAATCGAGAAGTACAACAAGATCGGGACCGAAAACAGTGAAGCGCCTAGCCATGAGGTGTGCTACTAGGAAGCCCATATTCAACAACTAGCAGGCTGACGAAAAACCCGAGTCACTACAAGTCGACAGTCCACTGACAACCAATTTGGATAACACAGAGAACCAGTAAGCCAAGGCCTGAAGCAAAAGCAGTAACAACGCAGACGCACGATCCGAAGGATTTTCTTAAGGATTGCTCTACGATCAAACCTCAAGAAAAGGGGCATAAATGTAGGAGCAAAATATACAAGGAACACGTGTCCAAAGATTAGATAAGAAGTATCATTGGTTAGATACAACATTGTATAGGAAATAGTTCCACTTTGCTAGCTCTTATCCTAACTAGTCGCCCTAAGGGCATTATTGTAACTCGTGTATATTCCTACCCCTTTATAAGGGAAAGAGAGAGATGTTTGTGGGGATCCCTTTGCTTCTTTCCACAACCTAGAGCTAACAAGAACTCTATCCCCTTTAATGGAGTTTGTATGTAACACTTTCGATCATAGTGAAACCCGTGGATGTAGGCTTCATTAATGGCCGAACCACGTAAAAAACCCTTGTGTTCATGTTTACTTTGATGCACTTTGCTTCTCACTTGTTGGTAGATCTTGATATTAGGTGTTGAGTTTTATTGGGTGTGGTTGTTATATTTTTAGCTACTACAACTGATTAGGGAATTCATCAATTTGTTTTGATTATTTTTGTTTTGATTTTTGGTAGTACTGAGTTACTTTCTAATTAGCTTAAGCCATTGTTGTGTATTGTCTGTAGTTCTGCGTATTTGACAGATCTGTTATTGTATCCAATGGAATACTCCATTCAAAGGTCAGCCACTATTTTCTCTTTTTTGGTACTCAAATTCATTTTAATATGGATAATTGCACATGACTTCCATATCACCCTTCTCCCAGATCCTTGTTTGTATAGATATGTGAGAATGATAATAGTGTAAATATTTGCGAATGTGCTTGGGCTGGCATACGAAAGGAGGAACCTAAAGACCCTCATGATGCAGTAAGGATGTATGCAAATATTTGTTCTTTTCTTTTTTTGGATTCCCTTGATCTTTCTTTGTTTTGCTGCATTGTTGCCTTGCCTCGAATTCGCAGGGTAATTATGAAATTAGGCTTGTAGCCGCACAATCATTACTTGTATTTCTACATTCTTTCTTGGGTTTTCTCTTCTAATCGTATTTCAGTTCTCATGTAAGGAAAGTTCCACCGATGAGATGGAGATTGGAAACTTTGACACTGGTATACTGACCAAACAATAACAACACCGCAATGTATTATCCTATCTCCAGGATGTTTAGTATTGTTGTTTGCATACCTTTAGTAAACTTTGCGTCCCTGGTGAGCGTCTTGGTCTTTGCTTTGGTTAGGTAAGCTTCCCTTGGTAATTTATGTTCCATGTAACTTCAATTCTAGTGTTTGCAAATAACCTCTTCTTGCTACGATCCTTTGAATTACCTTGTGTGTGCTCTTGTTTGCGGGATAAAAAGAATTGTGTAACGATTTCGTGTTTAATAATTTGCTATGTTCCTTCATAATTTTGTGTAGTATATTGTTGGAATATTCATAATGTTTATTGTTATTCTTTGTCGAGAGGAGGACGAGCTGGGGCTAGGCGCTAGGTGAAGGAAGCCGAACAAGTAAGATATTAGTGTTTGTCATGATGAGTTTTTTATCTTATTCAAGACCTACAATTTAACCCGTGCCAATTTTAGGATGATGGGGAGTTATATGATGAGTTCGGAAATCTCAAGAAGAAGTTTTGTGCTCAAACACAACAAACGAAGGCTGGAAAAGTACTACTGGTCTTTGGTCAAGCTGGATGGGAGGTTCAGGATCTAGGTAATTTTGTGATTGTTTGGATCAATTAAATTACTTTCCTTCAATAAGTTGGCTTAGCATTTGTGTTTCAGTTAGTATAAATATGTTAAAAGTTCATAAATGAGTTTGATTGGAAATTATTTACTCAACTTCATTTGTAGACCATTTTTGACCTCTCTTATTTATTCTTATTTATTACACATGAAGCATCCTCTTTTTCTTATAGTTTCCTCTTATTTAGTCTTTTTTCGGTAAGTCCCGGGAGATCCTCCTGTTCTAAAAGCTTGTCATATGGCATAAAATGATTTCACTTGATGCGTAGCAGGGGTGAGAGGAACCGATCGGTGTGGTTTGAGTCACCCCGATCGACAACATAGTTATCTTTGAATTTCTTAGTTACTTTTAATGAAATTATTACGAAAGAAATGGCGAGAGAGAGAGAAGCAAAGACAAGACAAAGAATCTTGATGACAGGGAGAGCGAAGAGTAGGGAACACCGATGGTTACTCCGGCTCTAGGGATTATCGTCGTAGCGAGGAGCGAGAGATAGGGAAAGAGACACGCAGTCCGAAATATTCCCGATTTTGGGTGCTTCTACCGGGCGTCACGAGAACATCCCCGGATCGCCATATAGAAGATACATGGACGCAGGTATGTAAAAGTACTCCGCTTGCATCTCGTTGTTCTATTTATATACTTTCAACCTTGTTGGATGCTTGCTTTGGTATTAATTCAATGATCGGGCTTCCATTTTTGGTTGTTCATTAAACTGGAACTTAAACCGTAACAAACCAAAGCAACACCAACTAGAAGTTGTCCTCAAGTTTTCCGTGACACTAATACTTCACTTGAAATGGTTTATGTTTGCGGTATGTTCGCATTTTGTCCCAAAGCTGTACACGGGCCTTTTATGTATTTTTGAATTTAGTTTCTACCTTGTGTATTATCCGGGTTGTTTTGTTTCCCAGATTCTATTTGAATCAATTAAACGTCTTATTGACATATATGCTAGTTTCTACCTTGTGTATTATCCGGGTTGTTTTGTTGCCCAGATTCTATTTCGAATCAATGTAAAGCTTTGCTACGAATGTGTGATGGTATAAATTTATACAATTTTAAGTTTAGTTTTCGGTTTTTTGTGTGAATATTTATACTATTGTGGGGAAATTTTGATTTTGGTGTGAATGGTGTAATTTTCTCGAATCGAAATCCGGTACGGTGGCGTTCACGGTATTTTGAACGACGGCGGACCAATTTTTATGACGGCCAGAAAACGTCACAAATAATCAAAATTATTCGTGACGGTTGACCAACCGTTACAAATGAACCAAAACCGCCACAAATAACATTTGTGACCCCAGTATTAACGACGGATTTTCCCCCGTCACAAATACATTTTTGTGACGGCTGTTTGGCTATTTGTGGCGGTTTTTTCTTATTTGTGACGGTTTTTGAACCGTCGCTAAAAGCACTCTGTTTTGTAGTGTTATTGAATATTTCGAATAAGCCGAACCCTACACTGTGTGTTGGGATACTTAGCAGCATTATAGTTCGGCACATAGAAATCGTCACATGTAAGCCGAACCGTATAATATATGAAATTTTTAACAGGATCGGCTTATTATTGAATATTTCGAATAAGCCGAACCTTACACTGTGTGTTGGGATACTTAGCAGCATTATAGTTCGGCACAGATAAATCGTCACATGTAAGCCGAACCGTACAATATATGAAATTTTTAACAGGATCGGCTCAAATATACTTTTACTTATTAGCCGAACCGTATAATGAAAGTTCTTTTTCTTCAAATCTTTGCACCAACAAACAAGTTCAAAAACCACAAAATATATTCAATTCATGAGACGCGCTTTAGGATACATTATGTAGCATTTATAATCTCATATCAACCTAGGCATCCGACGAAAACAAAATGCAAAACGATAATATATATCCAATGGATTGAGTACTAGGGTGATCCTAACTTTACAACGTCTTCTTCTCCATCTTCAGAAACATCTTCTTCATCATCCTCAAAAACATCTTCTTCATCCTCATCATCCATTAGACACACTAGTCCGGGTGGAAGAGGTGGATGCAAACTTCTCCAAAGCTCCATCTCTGTGGCGTAATTTGCACACCAATCCATAGAGTAATTTTCTTCAAAAACAGGCCAAAAGGCTAACGGACACAATGGAGGTATTGGGCAAGCGGTCTAAGCTTAAGACCGATATAATGGCAGCCTTGAACAAATGCAATAACAAGTCTTCTATCCTTCACACTCTCATGGCAAGGTTTTGATGGCGGCGCGTAGGTGTAACTACTTCCAGCCCTTGCAAAAGAATGAACAACGCAATTGAAGGTCTCCGCGATTAAAAACCCACATATCGGCATTTGCATCCAATGGTCACTTGTGATGACGACATCCCCATGTAAACGCCATTCAAAACTAATGAACTCTTGTGCGACCCCATGGTCTCCGCCACCTCGCATCATTGACTTGTAGAAGTCCTTGTTTGGCGTAGAGTTTGTAACAATCTTTGACGAATATAATTTACTTCATCCCCTTGGGAAACCGGTTGGTTACCATCTTTAAAAGGTCCTAGTTGTTCCCCGGTGACATGGAAACCACAATTTCCATCCCCTTCGACATCATCCATGGATATAATAAACTCATGAATGGCTTCGGGTAGATTCTCCAAGTAGTTTTTGTAAATCATATTAGAAGGTCTCAAATACTTCCCCAAACTATCTCTTTTAGGACCCTTCATTTTCCCTTCCGCATATATGGTTTTCTTCTCCTTTTGCTTGGGCACCGGAGTGGTCTTTGTTGTTTCCATTTGTTGAGATGGAAACATCTTACCCTTAAGCTTTACGTCTCCTTCCAATGGTGGAGGAAATAGAGGACCACTATTCTTAACTTCTTTGTTACTTGTTTCACCTTTAACCTTGCTCGGTCGACCACGTTTCTTTGATAGCTTCACTTCATCCATCTTGTCTAACTTCTCTATTGCCTTCTTCTCTTCTTCGTACTTTGCATCATGGTATTCAACCCCGCATGGATCCCTTGTGGTAGGTGTGGGTTTTTTGGTAAGAGCATACGCTCTTGCTCTCTGTTCTTTTCGGTTTTCTTTCGTGGGTGGCCTACCTTTTTGTGGCCCCTTTTCCGGTTCTAATATACCTTGTTGGGTGTGAGGATACAGGATTGGCATCATGTTGTCCCATAAGATTTGTTTTTGAGGTCGCAACATCCCACGATACATTTCGGCCAACCTTTTGCCATAAGGTGTGTCCCAAATCTCTACATCATCGTCCTCGTCGGGCATAGGATCACTACTCAATTGTTTCCAATGAGGATCAATATCCTCAAAAGGTATAAGACAATCCTTGTACCGAAGTAGTTCATTCCGACACGGAAGTCCCATGCTTTCCCTCGTTTTACAAACACACTCTTCTTGGGAGTTAGCATCCATTTTGTCCATCAAATCCACTTCCTTCATTATAAGTTCAATGCACAAATGAGAGACCCTATGGGTTAGTCCCCGGAGCCACTTATCATCCGGGAAATCATCATGCTTCATCATTAGACTTTTTTTCGAATAACGTTCTAATTCTTATAACGTCACTCATGAAATAGTCTTCCATTGCGTCAAACACCGTGACGAACGTGTCCACGCACCCAAATAGATTCCTCTTCAAACGATAGTGAGCCGACTCTACCATACTTGTAGCTTGGTTGTCGAAGTGCTTGTGGTGGTTTTTAAATGCACTAACAAATCTATGTGCGTTGGTATCCAAGAATTGCTTGCGTAAATATATAATTGTCTCCGGGTATTTGACGCCCCAATTCGCAATGAGCTTTGCAACATTTTCTTCAAACACTTCTTCGGTGATGGACCAAGTCAAAGCTTCCCAATCATTGTGGAAACATGCCCACATCCTTTCATTAGCCTCATATGCTTGCTTGAATTCTTTCTTCTTCACTTCTCGTTCTCCATCCGGTAATGTAGCAATCTTCTCTAGCTCTTTCAACTTAAGCGGTTGGATTATACCTTGGCATTTCTTCCGAACATTATTCCATACATGAAAGGTACAAAGAAATTTTTGCGCGTTCGGAAATACCTTCCTTATAGCAAACATCAATGCCTCCTCTTGGTCGGTTACCATGACCTTTGGAAGAGCATCCTCCCGGAAGATTAACTTCACTTGTTCCAATGCCCACACATAGCTTTCTTTCAACTCATCATGCAAAAACAAAAAGCAACGGTGAAAGGTGACTTGGTTGACGTATGACCAACAACGTTCATCAAGGGCATCTCATACTTATTGGTCTTGTAAGTGCAATCCAATATGAGAACTTGTGGGAAGCATAACGCCAACTTTACGCATTCTGGATGGGCAATAAAAGGTGCGTCACATGGCCGAATTCATCCAATTTCTTTTGGCAAGCATATTTCTTCTTTTGCGCCAACCACAATAATTGTTGCATTACCAACCTACCTTGCAAATCCTTTCTTCTCAAAGTACTTCTCGCGTTATAGATTTGTTGCAACGTAGTCTTATTATTCTTATCATCCGCCTTCAACTTGCTAAGAATTTTAGAGGGTGCCATACGTGCTCGTGTCATTTTATCTACCTCCGCATATTCATGAGCTTTGAGTCTTCCGGCTCTATAATGTCCATGAAGATCCTTTGGACGTGGGTGGTTATGGCGGCAATCCATATCTTTATTCATTGTGAAAACTCTTTCATCTATGTTCCAACTTAAGACGATCTTGAAAGGACAATTTATCTTCCTTGTTTTAGTCTTATATTTTTTCCCGGTCTTCCCAACATATGGCTTACCTTTTTTCTTCTTGCTTACTTTCTTCCCACCCCTCTCACAAACCATCTCAACCCGCTCCTTTCGGCTTTGTCTACCTTTAACTAGGACGCAATTGATTTTCCAAGCATGTTCCTCAACCCATTTAACAGCTTCTTCTTTGGTTTTCCACGTCTACATATCCACAAGTACAAAACTTAAGTTTTATTAATGATTTTGCATACAACATACTTGAAAATTAATAAAAACATAAACTACGTTAGTTACCTACCAAGTCAGTTTGGAAGTGATCTCTAGTATCTTCATGAATGACATCAACAGGCGGTGGTTGATCCTCCATAGTTTCCATTTGAGGAACAATCTACAAGAATATCGCACAGGTTTTGGGTCAGGTTCGGCTCACAAGCTGTACTCTATGTAAGCCGATCTCAAGGTTCGGCTTGTTCGTATTTGACTTATAAAGCCGAACTACTTGTCGAACATGGATTCGGCCGATTGGGCACTAATATTATAAGCCGAACCAGAAGACTTGGAAATTTATGAAAACAAAAAATATTGTTCGGCTCGATAACGTGTAAGCCGAACATTACACTGTAACTCCTATTTTTTTTTCTACGGTTCGGCTTTTATTATCACATCACAGTTGAGCCGAACCATGAAAATTATTTGGCGCGAAAATAATTGAATGACAGTTCGGCGTATATATTTCTCAATCGAAGAAACCGAACTGTTCTTATTTATTATGGTTCGGCATATATATTATCTGCCGAACCTTACTCTGTTGCGCCGAACTAGTTGCAGAAATCCTAACTTTTGGTGAAATCAAGCTACAAAACGGAAATTAAACAACTTCTACAGCCATACCCGTGTATTATTAGCATTGGGTTCCTCATCCATGTACTCATCTTCGGGATTTGGCTCCATAAAGGAATCATCTTGAGCTTGAGAAAAAAGTTGAGTTTGGGTAAAATCATTTTCATAATCCAACAAATAAGCCATGTCTGGATCTCCATCGTAATTGATATGTATTTTCTTAGCTTTATGTGATGAAGATTCACCTTCCTCACTCGAATTTGTATCACACATCTCTCAATAATCACAAAGAAAAAAAAAAAAAAATTTTCCTCCTCTCCTTCTTTTTCTAAAATAACTCACTAACTATCTTTAAAAAGAAAATTATTATCCTAAATTAACACTAAACTAACTACAATCATTAACAACTAATTAATCCGATTAACACTAATTTAACACTAATCTCAGAAGGGTATTTTTGCATTTTAGAAAAGAGGGGGATAAGGGCAACCCTAAAAATACTATGAGCACCCTTTTTTTGTCTTATCTCGTATGCCCCCAAATTTTTTTGTATGCCCCAAATTAGGGTTCATTCTAATCCCTAGTCAACTGTGAAGTGTGAATTTTTACGGAGGAGCTGATGAAATGGATAGCACGGGTTAGGGCCCATGTTGGGGGCTGCATAGATCTGAGTCGGCCTACCTGGGGGTATGACTACAGTAGCATTACTGTACCAGCTTGTGCCATTTAAGGAAACCGTAGGATGCATATGGAACTCTTAAGGTCTGGGTTCCGATTCCATCACAAATCCCTCCTATATAAACTTTTGTTTTTGGAGACGAGGAAGGGGAAGGAAGATCAACCAAATCGTCCAAGATGCCACCTAAACGTAAGAGGACTGCCGAGACACGTAAGAGGACTCTCACATGTTAAAACCTACGGTTTTTTATTTCTTTCTTTGTGAAATCAGTTTTTCCATAACGGTATTTTTTAGGCTTTAATTCCATTACAATCGAGCAACCATAGCGTGGAAAATCAAGGACCACCTGACGTTCCGATGATTGGTAAGACACGAGAATCTCATCGACAAATATTTACTGAAATCCTTCTTTATTTCATTTTGCAGCAAGTTTCGTGAATATTGAGAATTTGACTTTATAAATGCAGGCAGCACACCAATGGAAACGGTCAGGAAAACCTATTACTCTGAGGTGCTTGTATAGTTTGACAGTTGTGTTATACTTTGATGTTCTTCCCTTTGGAATTATCTTTGTTTCAGCTGGTGTTTGAGAAAGATGAGGTTATTCTGTCTTTACCTCCCCATTCAAGTGCAAAGAAGTTGTGTTCCGAATTAAAGAAGTTGGGCATGCCTGTTGAACTCAGTGGTGGGTTATCATGTTATATTTTGGTGATTGGCGGTTTACATGACACTCATAACTAGTCTTTGATTGCCTCTTATTTGGCTTTCTTGTAGGCCAGGACATTAACCTGACTGAAAGATTTGTCGTCTGTGAAGTTAGAAAACGCGTGACAGAGAAAGCTGCTAAAATTCTAGTTTCTACAAATCCTTAAATCTATCAATGCTTTGGGTAGAACATGAGCCATTACCATTTGGGATGCCTAGCCTGGTCTCAATTCTTCCTTGCTCAAGTCTAGTGCAATTAACATAACATTTTTTGTTTGTGCAGATACTTATTGAAAGAAAGATGTTCAATTTTTTCCTTCTACCAGTATGCTACTGGAGTAGAACCACTAAAGAAACCAAATATTATCCGTAAGAAGTTTCCTCTTTTTGTTGTACTCCTGCAGCTGTTGCATTTTTTTACTTCTTGGTTTTATATTTTTATGCAGTTTGGACTTGCTTAGTAGAGAGTAAATTGGCAAGATGCTTCAAGGGTGAAGATCAGTGATGGCCTGTGTAGGTGCAAATAATCCATGGAGCTAGGTGGAACCATCCTGACTAAGGGCGCACCAGGCGAAACGAGTACTAGAAGCACTGGATCACCTCACCAGGCCTGGGCACGGGGAAAGAGGAACAGAGACAGCTCGAGAAGTCGACATAAAGGGGAAAAAGTTTTGATGTGATGCTCGTCGAGTTCGAGGACAATTAATGCACTGACAGGGTCGGTAAGGAGATGAGAGAAGCTCGGCCGAAACAAGACTCGGCCAAGCATTTGAAGAGCGATGCCGATCATATCTACCCAACGGACGACATCGGGCGATGACACCACTCGGCTAAATGACTCGGCTCAAGAAAAGGTGGAGATCGACCGAGGCACCAGCAAGTCGCCCGAGAAGAACATCCAGGAAGCTATACCAGGCTCAACACTGTAATATTGATGTATCACCGCCTGTAGCTATAAATAGGGATCGTGTAGGAAGGTAGGGAGGGGATTCTTTGGAAAAGAAAAGAGAGAAAAAGGGGAGTAGTACTAGGCATTTGTGAGCATTATTGTGTGTATTGGATCCTTGTAATCTTGCGTGAAGTAATAAGATCATCCCTTAACCCCCGTGGACGTAGGTAACCATACCGAACCACGTAAATCTTGTGTTCTTTGATGCTTTTGTTTGTTTACTTCTTAGTACACTTGATTCGGATGTAGTAGTAGGATTTTCTACATCTACATTCTGGCGCCGACTAAGGGGACCGTATAACATCTTCGGATACCTTGAAATCGGTTACCAAAAGAGGAAAATCCAAGCTCCTAAGTCACCTTGTGTGCTAGTTGACGCTAAGAGAGAAACTCTTTTGGTTGAAAGTGTTGGTAGGCAGAGTTCACGAGGTTTATTATCTTTGTTTTCCTAGCAAAACCTTGTTGAGCTTGGTATAAGTTCGCTTTGTGTTCTTGTTTATTATCTTTGTTTTCCTAGCAAAACCTTGTTGATCTTGGTATAAGTTCGCTTTGTGTTCTTGTTTATTATCTTTGTTTTCCTAGCAAAACCTTATTGAGCTTGGTATAAGTTCGCTTTGTGTTCTTGTTTATTATCTTTGTTGTCCTAGCAAAACATGTCTTTCGTTTAAACAAAGTCGTCAAGACTGTTTCATTAAGCTAGACTGCTTGCTTAAGACACCTCAGCGAGTTATTGAAAGATCCGTAAGCTCCCGAAATAACATCTTTCGATGTTGGTAGAAGCTAGAAGGAAATCCCATCTCGCTGGCCGTCACCTATTGATTCAAACTTCGTTAAAAGAGAGATTCAACAGCTCCTATCAACATCTATTGAGGATAGTTGATGCTAAATGAAAGACTCTAACGATCGAAACGCATAGGTTGCTGGATTTATCATCTAAAGACTACATCCATGATTTAAGGATAGATATCGTTACATTTGTCTCCATTTACTCGTTTCGCCGTTTAAACCTTTTTCCTTAGCAAGTTAAACAAAGCACAAGGATGGTGGAAGCAAGACTAGCTCAGAATCTTTGAGTCTAGTTTTCGGAAACTATGGCTAGAAGGATTATAATGAGCGGTTCGTTAGGCGAATCTCATTTTGATCCTACACTAAAAGCCTCACAACATCAGTAGAAAACTATAGGAATCCTACGGTTCAACCGTCTCCAGGGAGTTCCAACAACTTGTATAGGAAGGCCATCAGCACAGCAGCTGTTGAGGGTTGTCATTACTATCCATCATCGTCAAGAAAGAAATCTTCCAATTTAATGTATGGGTGATTAATGACTTCTGGCACTAGGAATGTTAGGACAAATAATGATTAATGCATAGGGAAAGTACCGAAAGCGATGTGTCGAGACATCTTTTCAAAGATTGTCCTTTACGGCCAAAACGATTTGACTGCTGAGACCAACACGCTAGCGTAAATAGAAGTGTACTATAAAAACTTTTCCCACCTTGCATTGCAGAACTGCTGTACTTTATCCTTAACCTTTTCGAAAGCAGTTCGAAGTAAGTGCTGTATACTTTGCTGACGTAGGTACGAACAGGCGGGCGAACCAAGGAACGAGGACGATATCGAGAGTAATGGCAAGCACCTCCAGGACAAGCAGGATCCTAAGAAACCGAGTCACAACGGGATCTAGTGTGCAAGAAGGACTCACGGATTCCCGAAACGAAGATCGTCGGCCAAACAACCAGGGCGAGACTCATGCATTAATCAAAGGCATGACTACTGTCGACGAGGAGGACGATTTAGGCCGAGACGATGATCTCCCACCCGGGATGCTGAGGATAAACCCGAGCCAGGTGGGGCAGGGGAATGAGGACGACATGGAATATGGAAGAACTGCATCGGATACCGAGGAGGAAGAGGAAGTACAGACGATACAGGAGGAACGAGGGAGAGAAAGACAACCGACAGAGTACCATCGAGAACTAGAACGAGAAGGTGAGAGGCTTAGGCGAGTACATTTGGCAAGGGGCGACCACAACCGGGACATCCCCCCAGCAGCGGCCGATCATCCCGTAGCTCCGATCGTCCCCCCTGTCGTTCTCTCGACGAGACCTCCAACTGCACCCCCTAATATAACAGGACACCAAGTGAATGGCCACTCTAGCCATGAAAGCACCGACCCAATGTTACTCGCTATATTTGCAAGCCAAAGAAGGCAAGAAGACCTATGAGAGAACTGCAAAGGAGAAACCTAGCTTTAGAACATGAAAACTACCAACTCCGTAACATGAGAACGGGGTCGAGAGGATCGTCGAGCCGAGGCGCTTCTAGCAACCACACTCCGTCGAGGAACACCCCCCCCCCCCCCCAGCCGAGAACGCATACCCGACCCCAATCGGCCGAGAGGAGGGTATGGGCCAGCCGAGGATTCTTCGACCGAGGAAGAAGCGACCAATGAAAGCACGGATGCGACAACCAAACAAAAGATCGAACAACTCGAGCAGATGGTCAAAAAACTGACCGGAAACAACGATTACGATAAGTTAGCAGAAGTAATCAGCGAAGCCCAGAAGATACCGTTTACCATGGAATTGGATCGGACTCCGTTCCCGCCTAAGTGTACGTTGCCGATTTTCCCATCTAGGTTTGACTAAGCACGGGCGCAGAGAGCACATCAAAATGTACGGCATGTCCTTGTTACAGTGGAAGAATCATGATGTGGTCATGTGCAAATTCTTCCCAACAGGTTTGGAGGCCGAGTCGAAGAGTTGGTTCTACACTCTGCCCGATGAATCCATTGGGAGTTATGCAGTCCTGGTAGAGACCTTCCTTGAAACTTACATGCATAACAGTATAGCTCGGCCCAGAGTCAACAAGCTGTTCACTCTGGCACGAAGATTCAAGGAGCCATTGCGCTCCTTAACGGACAGATAGAGAAAGTTATGTACGGACATTGGGAAGGTGCCGGTCGACCAACAGATATTCGGTTTCGAGAATTCATTAGGGAAGTCGGATCCCATCTGGGTAGCAATGTACACTGAGAAGCCTAATACATTAAGAGAGATCCGGAAGATGCAAGAGCACTACATCGCCTTAGAGGAGATTCAGGAAGGAGCGCAAGATAGAGGAATACAAGAGACAAGCGCCACAGTAGAGGCCACCCCGCGAGAAGCCCCGAAGCGATCTGAGAAAAGGCCGAGCACTCAGCATCAGGGGGAAAACAAAAAAGTTTGGGTCGAGAAAGGAAAGAAGCCTCGTCACGAGCCTAGGTCTTATACTCCATTAAATGCACCATTAGAAGAGATATTCAAGGAAGTCGAAAAGAGGAATGATATCCGATATCCCAAGACTCGGGGAATTCAGTTCGACGAGACGAGGAACCACCCAGAGTTCTGCCATTATCACCAGTTCCGTGGCCATTCGACTAACGATTGTAGGGAAGTGAAAGACATCGTCCAGCACCTAATCCGAGATGGATATTTACGGCATTTCGTCAAGACATCGCCGACACTGCTCGCCCGACGCGTCCCAGTGCACCAAATAAGGATCAATCGAGGCACCTGGGTTCACTCTGCAACACCATATCGCACTCGGCAACTCAGGGGTACGACTTGGGAACTGGTATCACCTCGAGAATTCATAAAAGGGATCGATATGGCAAAGAAATCCTCAGTGTGGCCAAGACCCTGCCCATGGAACCATGGATGACGCAGCCGATCACCTTCTCGGCGAAACACGTCCCATTGAACGGCCAAGCACACGGGGATCCCTTAGTAATAACTCTGCTGATCGAGGAATGGGGCGTCCGCAGGATATTAATGGACAACGCAGCTCAGTCGAAGTCCTGTTCTATGACACTTTCAAGAGGATGAAATTGTCCGATGACATCCTGATCCCGTCAACCTATCGAATCTACGGCTTCAACGGTACGGTGACAGTACCAAAGGGAGAAGTCACCCTCCGAGTCTCGGACGGAAAGGGATTCCTTGACACACTCACCACCTTTTGCGTGGTCGATGTTGTGTCACCATACGAAGCGATTCTGGGTCGGCCCTGGCTTGCGGGGATTAAAGGAGTTGCCTCGGCCTATCATCAAAGATTGCAGTTCCCATCTTATCGAGGAGTGGTAGAGGTGCTAGGCGACCCCCAGGCGGCGAGGCAGTGCGTGCAAATAGACGTCCAGCAGAATGAGGAGAGGCGGTCAAGGAAACGACAAGAAAAGAACAAGTCTAAGGAAATAAAGGCGGGAGAGGAGCTGGAAAGGGTAATGTCACAAGCCATTGCTACCTATGAAGCCGGTGAGAAAGAGACCTTATAGCAATCACAGGAGCCGGTAACAATCGGCGAATCAAAGCAAAACTTCTCGGCCCTAGAACCAACCCGACAAGTCAATCTGGGCACCGAGGAGGAGCCAAATTAGTGAGAATAGGTGATAGGTGTAGAATACACCGTATTTAATATCTAGTATTTATGCTTTCTTTGCGAGTTTTCTTGTAAATTATGTATCTTATGTGTGCTTTTGAGTTTATTAGGTGCAATGGAGTCATTTGGAGCAAAAAGACCAATTGGAACTCGTTCAAATACAAGATTTCTACTTTTCATTGTGTAGAGGACGAGAAGACGAAGGCAATGGCGAAAGAACGGAGTCATTCCGAGTTCGTATGAAGAAGTTACGAGCAAAACAAGAACTTGAAGCATAGAAGGGCAAGTGTTATTGACACCCCAAGCGTAGGTTAAGGGGTAGTCTTTCTGTTAAGGGGCAACTCTCTGGAGGGGTACTAAATAGAGCCAGCTGTGGTTAAGGGGTTGCCAGCTGGGTGGCCCTTATCCAAGTCACTGGGTGCCAATATCCTGTCCGTACAACGTTATCCCTACACTAGGTCGAACAGACCCAGACTTCCTCATTTCTACCCCTTTCTGGTTTTTTGCTGTTTGATGGTGAAATTGTTGCTGCCGGAGTAATTGAAGACGAGGATTTAGTCGGAAATCGATCGAGTAATGATGCTGTTTATTGTTATCAATTCAAGACGATGGGTGGAGGAATTTGCAATTAGGGTTGGCAACCCTGAGTTGGCCTGGGTCCCGTTGATGTTCAAGTTTTAATGGAAGAGAAATCAGGCGATGGATTTCTGAGGACAATGAATCGATTATGGGGTATGAGATGCGGATGGTCCTGCTGTGAAATGAGGTAGCAATGAGCAGTGATGATGCAGTTTGTGTGAAGAAGAATCGGATGAGTTGCTACCGTCAATTGTAAGCTTTTATGCATCTGTGAAAGGTTAGGATAAATGGGTTTCTCTGAATATGAAATTTCGATAGAGAATTCAGTGAAGAAAGAATCAGCAGAGGAAGTTAACGAGTTGATGCTGTAAGTGCTTGTGTAAAGGCCTGAACGAGTGAGGCTATGGAAGATTAACAGGGAGCTGCAGCAATGGTGATGGTCTATAGACATTGCAGGATGGCTGAGTTTGAGTTGTATGAGATGGGAAGCCTGGATGGAACTGGTGGTGTGCTGGGAAGAGTTGCCACTGTGACAGATACAGGAGTAGCAGCCAGGATTGGAATTGCAGGGATTGAAGAAGTGCAAGGAATGACAGAATGGTGCTGGAACTGGAGCAGAGTTTCAGGTGGTGGTTTGTTGTTTCAGCAGATTTGTGATTCAGCTGGAGTTTGGATTAGCTGCAGCAACTGATGAAGCTCGAGGAGATGTGCTGCTGGTCGATGGCTGTTTCAAGTCTCAGCATAAGTATTGACAGGGTTGTGCAGGATCATGCATGGCAACTGGTTATGGCAGTTTATAGAGCAGCTGCTGTGTCTGAACTGAGCTAGGTAGATGGACTGAGGTTGGTCATGATGGCCAGAGGTTGCAATTGCAGGTCTGCTGTTATTGGAGGAGCTACGGACTGGATGCAGACCAAGGGTGATGCTACAGGATATAGTGAAGCTAAGAAGGATTTGGGTTGTGCTCAGGTTGAAATTGCAGGAACTTTAGAATTGAGTTTGATGGGTCTGTAATTCAGACTTGGATAGAGCTGTTGGTGTTGGATGATATGTCTCGGATTGAACGAACAGAGATGGAGAAGTTGAATGAGAGAGAGGCAGTGAAGCACAGGGAGCGGAGCTGACTACACATTGAGATGGCTGTACACGGGAGTTATAGGAGCTGCGGTCAAGTCACAGTGTTATGCTTGATGTGCCAGGGAGATTGCAGATTTGAGCTCAAGGTTTGGATGGGTTTGCAGGTTATGAAGTGCAATTGAAAGGTGGAGACTCATGTTGTGGTGCTGGCCTGGGAGTGAGAAGCAGATGAAGATTGAATTACACAGGCTGAGAATGGCCTGAGCTGTGTCGCAGAAATAGTGCGAAAATGGAGCGAAATTGGTAAGCCGGTGAGCATAGTTCCGGTAGCCGGATTTCGGAGGTTAGAGTGTCGATCGCAATATTTCAGTGAATCGCGAGGGGGGTATGAGTCGGATGCAAGAATCGACGGCCGGACATATGAGCTACGCATCACGCTTTTGGGCGCGTTTTCGCAAGAGATAAAGAATTGGTTTGGATGATTTTTGTGAATGTTTGGAATGCAGAGAAGGGGAGATGAGTTGCTGGAAGTACATACTTGTTGGTGACAGTTTCCGATGATTCAAGTAGCCTGAGATAAATTTTCCGGCGACGGATTCCGGCGGCCGGTGACCGGATTCCGGCGATGACGTCAGCAATTCCGGCGACGCTTTTTGGACCCAAAATTCCAGAGACATATTTTTCACTCCTGGGCTTGGTGGACGAATTTGAGACGGGTTTGGAGAAGACTTGACCTACTTTGGGTATCCTTTGGGAGAGGCATATAAATAGAACTTTTCTCTAAACCTAGATATATCTCCATTAGGGAGACTTCTACTTTGGTTCTAGGGTTTCATGATAGTCTCTTCTTTGATGAATATGATGATGATTTCCAAAAACACAAGTAACTAAGTTTTTATTATTGGTTGAAGATGTAGTTGGATTTTGCAACCAAGTTATGATTTTTATGAATTAGTTTTCTCTCAATATTATCGTATGATTTCTACGGGTTACAATAATTGCATGATTGATGGATTGCAATATGATTGAATGTTTGTTTAGTCGAGTCTAGAATTGATTGAACTTACATCCATATCTATAGCTATTTTAGGGTTTTCATCGAGCGATAACCTTGAATACTAGTAGCATGATATGATTAGGGTTTGTAGTGATACATCCTCGTAGTCATATGTAGAAATTGACCTTTGTCCGAATTGTTTGCGCAATGTATTACAATTGCATTGATTAGCCTATTTCTGAAACTTAATGCTCCTAGGAATTGAACTTGATTAGCGCAAGGCGTTAGGTTATTCTTTAGGTAGAATTCACATACGCAGCTCTAATGTGTGTGTCGATAACTTTGGAAATTACGGAGTATTCTTGCAATAAGGTATTCTATGGCTTTTGGTGATAACGAGATTAAATACGAATTCTATTCATACATTCATAAACTTGTTTACAATTGAAGATGAAACCTTTATCCAATATTTCACATCCTTGATTTGCGTACTTTATTTGCTTTTTGTTTATTTTTATTTACACAATCGAAATTCTTAGGGTGTTTTATATAGGAAACCATAACAATTTGACAACCTAGACCTCTCTGTGGGATCGATCCTTTCTTGCCCTTGCTATATTTATATTTTGAGTAGTAAGAAAGTGTAATTATATTTGTGTCGCTTACGACAGCGGTCAATAGGGTCTCTCTTGACAAACGAACAATCTCAACAGTTGACAACACTTTTGAAGGAGCACATGGATAAATTTGCTTGGCAAATGCACGATATGGAAGGAATTGACCCGGAAGTCTGCTCGCACCACCTACGGATAGACCCCAAGTTCAAACCTATCAGGCAAAAGATGAGAAGAATCGCACCCGAGTTACAACCGGCGGTGGAGGCCGAGTTGAAGAAGTTGCACGCGGCAGGAATCATTCGAAAGGCCCATACCCACAATGGATATCTAATATGGTTATAGTCCCCAAAAGGAATGGGGGCGTTCGAATTTGCATCGACTATAGTGACTTGAACAAAGCATGCCCAAAGGACAGCTTCCCCCTCCCCAGTATCGATCAGCTAGTAGAATCCATAGTCGGGTATAAGGCGATAACGCTCATGGACGGATACTCGGGATATAATCAAATACCTCTGGCCCCCGAAGATCAAGAGCATACATCCTTCTTCACACCAAGAGGACTGTGTTGCTACACCAAAATGCCATTTGGATTGAGAAATGCAGGTGCCACCTATCAAAGGTTGGTGGAAGACATGTTTGAAGATAAAATACACGACACCATTGAGGTATATGTGGACGATATGTTGGTCAAGAGCAAGGTGGCCAACAACCACATCGACGACCTCCGAGGCATATTTCAAACCATGAGGAGATACAAGATGAGGGTAAATCCGGCCAAGTGCACTTTTTGGGTCACCTCGAGCAAGTTTTTAGGATACATAATCACCGACAAAGGAATTGAAGCCGACCCAGATAAAATCAGAGCTGTCGTGGAAATACCATCGCCAGCAACAGTCAAAGACGTGCAACGATTGAATGGGAACTTGGCGGCCTTAGGGCGATTCATCTCTCGATCGTCCGACAAGTGCAGGGACTTCTTCGGGACATTAAGAAAAGGAGAGAAGTTTAAATGGACCGAGGAGTGTGAAGAAGCATTTCAAAAAATCAAGCAACATCTCGCGAGTCTACCGGTGTTACAGAGACCCGAGCCCGAGGACATACTAACACTATATCTTGGGGCAACCAGTCACGCCATCAGTGCCGTACTAGTCAAGAACGTGGGAGGGGAAGAAAAGCCGGTGTATTTCATAAGCAAGACCATGAGTCCAACAGAGAGGAACTATACCAGGATCGAGCAACTAATATTAGCATTGGTGTTTGCAACACGAAGCTTGGACGTATTTCCAAACCCACAAGATCCGGTGCTTACAAAGTCCTCCATAGAGTCGCACTCGACAATGCAGCCAGGTCGGGACGGATCTCTAAGTGGAGTGCGCAAATAAAGCAGTTCGACATTGTTTACGAAATGAAAACAGCGGTAAAAGCACAGGCAGTGGCCGACTTCCTGGCAGACTTCCCCCTCAGCGACGAAGACGAAGTAGAAGACATACCCGGAATGGAGGAAGACCAAGAGGATCCGTCCGACCTGCTCGAGCCATGCAGCCCGACACGATGGGAGGTTTTCGTGGATGGGTCATCCAATAAATACGGATCGGGTTTGGGATTGGTCTTCACGACGCCAAAGGGGAAAAGGATGGTCCACTCCTTTAGGCTTGAGTTTAAAGCGACTAACAATGTCACAGAATACGAGGCGGTAGTACACGCTTTGCGATTGATAGTGGAGATGGGAATCCAAGATGTACGGCTTACGAGCGACTCCCAGCTAGTTGTCCGACAAATCAGCGGGCAATACGCCATACATGACCCTCTACTACAGAAATACTGGGAGCTCGTCCAATTCTACATCGTCCAGATACCGAGCATCAAGTTTCGGCATATCTGTAGAAAGGATAATCGCCACTCGGACGCCCTGGCGTACATTGCTTCCATGTTGACAGATTCAAGCGTCGAAGGCATCAGAGTTATGAGGGTCTTAATGCCTTCAGTACCCGAGACCGTGGATATCGGCGCACGTGTCGCGGCAACCACTACTGATCAATATCGGGCTGATGATTGGAGGAAACCGATTCACGAATACCTCGAAACAGGAAAGTTGCCCAAGGGGCGACCCGAGATCAACAAGATCAAGAGCAAAGCAGCTGCGTACGAACTTTGAGACGGCACCCTATACAGAAAGTCATACCTGGGGCCATTGCTAAGATGCCTGAGTAAATAATAAGGGCACACGATCCTCAACGAATTGCACTATGGGGCTGCGGGAAACCACAGCTCAGGCCGTAGCCTAGCGGCACGAGCCAAAACCATGGGATACTTCTGGCCGTACATGAACGAGGACGTGAGGCATATGGCCCTCGTCTGCGACGAATGCCAAAAATTTGGGAAAAAGATACACGCACCGGCAGTAACATTAAACTCCGTTATCAGCCCTTGGCCTTTTGCTAAATGGGGGATCGATATTGTGGGACCATTGCACGTCGGATCAGGGCAGAGGAAGTACTTAATTGTAGCCACCGACTACTTTACTAAATGGGTTGAGGCCGCTCCATTGAAACACATACGGGATAAAGATGTTTTCCGATTCATCTGGGAACACATCATATGTCGCTTTGGAGTACCGGCAGCAATCGTCTCTGACAATGGGAAACAATTACAGGGCAAGAACATCGACCTGCTATTCAACACCTATAATATCCGAAAGAGCAAGTCTACGCCCCTGTACCCCCAAAGCAATGGACAGGCCGAGATCACGAACAAGACCATCGCCGATAACATGAAGAAGAAGCTTGACGGGGAATATGGAGAATGGTGCGAAGAACTTTATAACGTTTTGTGGGCATATAGGACAACTCGCAGAGAGGCAACCGGATTATCGCCTTTCATGTTAACATATGGGACCGAAGCCATCCTTCCCACATAAGCAATGATACCCACCACAAGAACCGAAGCATGGAGGCGAAACATCTCAGCAGATCTTATCCTAGCTAAACTCGATGATCTAGAAGAAACAAGAGAGATGGCCCTGCATAAAATGGAAAATTATCAACGAAGAATCCAAATGAGAATACAATAAACGGGTTCGACCCAGAGAATTTCAACCAGGGCAGTTGGTACTAAAGCATCTACCCAGTTATGAACGTGATAAAAAAGGCGTAAAGCTAGCACCACGATGGGGAGGACCCTACACCATTGTTGAGAAGGTTGGTGAAGGGGCATACAAGATACTAAAACTGGACGGAACACCTTAGCCACGACCGTGGAATGCTACGCGACTAAAGCTATATCATCCATAAGACCAGGTATGATATCTTGCCATTTATTTCCGTGAAAGGCCACGTGGGGTTGGAAATATGACAAGTGCGTCTGAATGGTCGTTTCGAACCCGGGGCGATGGCATTGTGCAAGTGCCGGGGCGACTTACACTAAGACGGACTATTCGAACTCTGGGCGATGGCGGTGTGCAAGTGCCGAGGTAGTCCTAGGCCCTGGCGGTTGGAAACCGGTGGCCCATTGTCGAGGCATGAGTACTCGACAATCGAGCAAATCCAACATTGCTCCCCTCGCAAGTGGCCGAAATCACTTGCCCAAGAAGGTTAATCGATAACTTCTTGGGATATCGATCCCATAAAAATTAGGAAAGACCAACTACCCTTCCACTAGATCTTGAAAGACGGTGATGAGATACCTCAATCGGGACATGGCATTGGGCCCGATGATCCTCCTTGTTGAGTGTGTTCGACAGAAACGGCATTTATGATTAATCTATCTATTTATGCAGGCATACGTAACTAGGTCGCCAAAAATAAACCACACATCGGCAGCATAACATAAATAAGAACAGTAACATGCATAATAACGTCGGTAGCAAGAAGGACAACCAAATCGGCGACGCAGCACCCCATTAAAAGTTCACGAGAAATTAAAGGTGTTCGAGCGGATTACAACCCATGGGAAAGGGTGAGATAGCGACGCAGCGCTGCAAAATACATGTTCACTCTTTAGAAGGAACGAGCCCCGGAATCGCCTTCTTAGCAAAATGCAGATCGCCCGCTTCTTATCAAGCACCGCCTTCACACCGGCTTTAACCTTCGAGACGAGTTCATCATTAAACTTCGCCTTTTCGGCAAAGAAGATCTTGCGCCACCGCCTCGACGCCGCTCGGCAGCTGGCCACCCGCTCGAGCAACTGAGACTCCCTCCCCCTCAATCGGACATTCTCTTCTTCCAACGATGCCACCTTCTTCTGCTCGGATGCCAAAACAACAAGGACGGTCAGTCACACAATAACAGCACTAAGACAATGACAAGGAAAGCACAATACGAGGCACACCACCTTCCAACAAAGGGGCAACTACCCTAATGGTCTCTTCAGACTCAGACAATCTACACTCGAGAGAAGACATCTTCGATGAAAGTTCTAGATATCGCTGTTCGTTAAACTCATTAGTGGGGCAGTACTTCTTATGATCACTCCATTCGGCCCTCTGCCGGGAGTGGGCTATCTGCAGACCTGATAATTGAGCGCGAACCTACTCCAACTCCTCAGAAGCCTTCTTGGACTCGCTAAGCTTCTCAAGGGATTCTCGGCTACACTTCTCGGCAGCATACCTCTCCCCCAAGATCCGGAGGCGATCTGCATGCAAGTCTCGAACTTGAAGTCTCAGCCGACCACATTGACTCTCTAAGTTGTCGGCCAACAATGTTTTATCAGCGGCGATACCTTGGAACCGAGCTAAGTTCGCCCTAAGATTATCAATTTCCTCGGGGACATACTCAAAAGTCTCGTAGCGATGCAGTTTGGACTGAAGATCTTCAATCTCGGTCTCTAAACGATCGATCTTAGCATCCTTATTAACTATTCTCTGTTGTAAGTTCGAAACGTGATCCCGTTCTATGTTCACTTCCCTTTTCAACAAACGACACCTTGTGGCAGCATCGGCCTCCGCACTAGAAGATTCGGCTAGGCAGGTAGTACTAAGCTCAGGATACTGGCACCACAAGATCAATCATAACTAGTTAAAAGTAAAATAAATACCTTGGGCCTCGACTAACTGCTTCTCCAACCCCCGGCATCGCTCACGTTCCTGTTGTAACGAGAGGCGAAGACCCTCTCTCTCGGCGACCTCCCTGCGCTGGATGGCAGCATTCAACAACGAGCGGTTGATATCCTACAAACACCATCATAGTCAGCACTTACCACAAAACATGAGGGCGTCACCCGAACAGCTCAACTCACCAGCAGATCAAAGGTACTTTTCAGACCAGCTTCATACAACGAGACAGCATTGATCTTCTCCTCATCGGAAAGAGAGGCAAATTCAGGAGAAATGAGGGCCCCAAGAGAATTGCACATAGGGCCCGAAACGGTGAAGGGGGTACTGCTGCCTGAATTAATTAGGAACCACAGAAGAAAGAGGCTCCAACAACTCGCCTCCGACAGCAACATTCTCCACATCACGATTGCCCACAAGGTTTCCACCACCACCCGACTTTCCCGCTTGTTCCGGCCCTTCTTCATTGCCATTGATATCATCTTCCTCATCAAAAAGACCATCATCATCATCACCATTAGACACGTGGTACACAACGCCATCGGCAAGAACAATTCCTTCATCAGTTATCTCCCGGGGCATAGTCTCCTCCGGGGCAGGTATATCATCCTTAAGTTCCTTGCCCCTCCCTTTGGGCTTTCCACCTACAAGGGTAGACGAAACATCAGAAGATTTCTGAGGCGACTTCCTCAGGAAATGTGATAAAGGCAGCCGATCATCGGGATCCTCACCGTCCCTCGCCGAAGCGCCACCCGCCTTGTCAACCCTCAGCTTCTGCGCATGAGCCGATGTTAGAACCATGCAAGGCAACAAATAGGGGCACGCACATGTACGCCAAATAAAAAATGAGTATATTTGTTACCTTCCCTATCTCCTCCCCGGCTCCTGCAACTCTATCTCTTTTCCGAGGAACAAAATACTCAGAAGGAACACCCTGGGACTTAGTCTGTAAAACACAGAAATCAAAACATCACCCCGCGAGTCGCCCGAACCAATCGATCAAGCTAGAAAACAAGGAAATACACTTACCCGATCGATATTGACCACCCGTAAAGGATAAAACCCGGCAGAGGAGGAAATTTGCCACTCGAAGAGGACGAGGAAATAGCCAATGGAACCCGATCCCAAGCCGCGTCACTAGTATGACGGGCATGCTTGTTGGAACTCTTTCCCTCGGGATCCTCATCCAATAGAAGCTTCCTGACACCTTCGGGAAGAGTCTTATGGCGATGAGGGCTGGCAGCAAAACCGGCAAGATCGCCATTGGTAGCAGTCCCGCTTCGATAATTGTCAGCGAAACTGGCGGGAGTATAGTCACCCGCTTGAGAAGGATGATAAGTGGACCAAGTAGTAGGAGAACACTCGCCTCGGCTGCGTTTCTCCCACTCTGACAAAATACGAAAGGTATTGCCGTTCCATTGAGCTAAGGCACGAGACGGACGGATCTTGGAGAGGGCTTCATACCAAAACGGTCGGTTGGGATCATACGGAGGAGGAAAACGAAGCCCGAGCTCCAATTGGCCCTTGGTGACAATGGTCGCCTCGGCAGAGTGAGGAAACTTTAGGACATCATCTTTCTTTAAAACGCCTTTTTGACCCGACAAGAGTCTGACGTCATAACCATGGAGGTCGAACTCATCTTTCAACTGCTGAATGAATCGCTCATCCGTCAAATCTTTAGCGACTCTCTTGTCAGCCCTACATGAAAACGAAGAGGGGTTATCAGAAAAGATAGAATCTAGAGCACGATAATCATGCTTAGAAGGGCTCTCTATAGCAAACAAAGAATCGAGCGATACACCGTCTTCATCAGAAAACACATAGCTCACGCACCTTTTGTCCGTCATGGAAGGAGTCAAAGATGCCATGAAAATTAGTAGAAGAAACGACCGGACGAGCAAAAATACGACCAAAATCGGAAGTTGTAGCGGTGACGGAAACAAGGAAGATGCAGGACAATGGGCGAAAAAGGAAAGAAACCTGTGGGAAAGATAACTAGTGATAATGAAGGAGAAGCAGATAAAAACGGAGAGAAGGAGAAAAAATGGCTAAGGAAAGGTAAAGGGGGAATGAGGTTTAAGAATCAGGTTTACAAACCTCTCCAGTGGTAACCGACGAGGAAGGTAAAACGGTTGCAACGCACGAAGGAAGTGGGGAACAGCATGGCGGAAAACCCGGCATGACCGAGGACGTGGGAAGACGAGGCGGTTTTTTCCCCACGTGTCGATCACACGAGTGGAAGAAGGGGCATAAATGTAGGTGCAAATAATCCATGGAGCTAGGTGGAACCATCCTGACTAAGGGCGCACCAGGCGAAACGAGTACTAGAAGCACTGGATCACCTCACCAGGCCTGGGCACGGGGAAAGAGGAACAGAGACAGCTCGAGAAGTCGACATAAAGGGGAAAAGTTTTGATGTGATGCCGCCGAGTTCGAGGACAATTAATGCACCGATGTGGTCGGTAAGGAGATGAGAGAAGCTCGGCCGAAACAAGACTCGGCCAAGCATTTGAAGAGCGATGCCGATCATATCTACCCAACGGACGACATCGGGCGATGACACCACTCGGCTAAATGACTCGGCTCAAGAAAAGGTAGAGATCGACCGAGGCACCAGCAAGTCGCCCGAGAAGAACATCCAGGAAGCTATACCAGGCTCAACACTGTAATATTGATGTATCACCGCCTGTAGCTATAAATAGGGATCGTGTAGGAAGGTAGAAGGAGGACTCTTTTGGAAAAGAAAAGAGAGAAAAAGGAGAGTAGTACTAGGCATTTGTGAGCATTATTGTGTGTATTGGATCCTTGTAATCTTGCGTGAAGTAATAAGATCATCCATTAACCCCCGTGGACGTAGGTAACCATACCGAACCACGTAAATCTTGTGTTCTTTGATGCTTTTGTTTGTTTACTTCTTAGTACACTTGATTCGGACGTAGTAGTAGGATTTTCTACATCTACAGCCTGATTGGATATGTTGGTTCTAAATTAAGAGCTTTTTTAGTCATTTCATGTTTATGACTTGTATTAAGCTAAATTAAGAACTTTCTTGGTTCACTGTTTTATTTCCCAGTGAGTTTAAACTAGGATGAGGTTTTCCTCGGTGTTCGATCACTTCAATTTATGTGGGCAGTTATTTATGTTCTCTTTGTTGTCGTGACTCAAGCTGCCAAGTCTTCCTAATTAACTGTTGAAACTCCACCTAACAAATGAATAAATTATATCTGTAAAGTCTTCTTAAGAGAACTAATGGAGTATAATTTAACGTCAATCTCAAAAATTTGTACCCAACTCTAAAATTGTTGACAACAGAACAACTGAATCTACCGTTCACAGGCATATTTTAAGAAAATGTGTCAACGGATATTCAAGTCACCATCCACATCCACATCCAATCCAAAATCGGTTGGATCTCACATATTATATCCGCATCCAATTCATTGAGGGGAAATTATGCTAAGACCCAACCCATAGATAACCCATAATATGACATGACATGTACCTGCGAAATTTTGATATTGTTACACTTTGCCTTCACTGCCACCCATCTTGGTCTTAAGAACCACGGAACTGCATTAGCATCACCGGAGAAGACTAAAACAGCACTCATAGAGTCTGTTCTAATGCAAATATTACCAACTTCAAACTTCACAGCCCATTCAAGACCAACAATCACACAAAATAGCTCAGCCAAGTAATTCGTTTGCATACCAAAACCCACACTCATAGCACCTATCACGTGAGCATTTGCATCCCTAACAACCACACCAGCACCCGCCCTTCCTGGATTGCCTCTAGACGCACCGTCACAACAAAGCATCAGTTCATGGTCCTGAGGAGGTTCCCAAAAGCACTCCTTAGGAACAACATGTTTAATCTGTCTATGGCGAACTCTGAAAAAAGAGAGAACCTGAAGATCCTCTTGTGTATTGAACATACAGCCCTTGAGTCTAATTGAACAGTCGTGAATCTGATTAAAAACTTTTTTTTGGAAGAACACCCAGCTAACTTTTTGATTACCATAGACAAAGGCATTGCGAGTCATCCACAATTCCGATCTGATGACTAAAATGGCCAGCAGCCATAAGTCTTTAACCATCCTACTCCTACCTTTGGCAGCGAGTCACCTCTTATGGTCTTCCGAGGGGGTTATAGTATTTTTCACATGACATGTACCGGCCGGACACACCCACCTGCAAAAGAGCGGATACGCTGACTCGAATGCTCACCCATACTTGTTGTTAAGCTGAAGCAGCCGAGAGTTTGGTTTATGTTTCAAATTCGCTGAAATTTTGGTAATATGATTATAGGAGCGCCATTACACGAGTGCCATGTAGGATTAAACGACTGTTTGGGCCACGTATACTGTTTTCATACGAGCAGCATCTCAGCGTTGTTGAGCAAGAAAACTTCAGCTTCAGTAATTTATTTATTCAAGTTAATTGGTACCCTTGTTTTCCAATTAAAATAACCGCCACTTGATTAATATTCTGCCAGTAATGGTTTACATGTCTTCATTATCATCTGCCGCACACTATTATACCACTATATGAAAGACTATACAAGCAGTATCTCCACGTTGTTGAGCAAGAAAAATTGAAGTTATACATTAGTCTTTCAATTAAAACAACTGCCACTTGACTAATATCCGGGCGGCTAGTAATAGTAATGGTTTACATGTCTTCAACGTACGTTTCGGAGACTACTGTACCAATATCAAAGACTAAATTCATTTTGTTTTATTTTCTTCTTTCTGAAAATGCGGATATGCAAATTCGTTG
Organism: Papaver armeniacum; assembly: GCA_023531295.1. Lineage (NCBI taxonomy): Eukaryota > Viridiplantae > Streptophyta > Magnoliopsida > Ranunculales > Papaveraceae > Papaver > Papaver armeniacum. The sequence goes on from JAJJWW010009709.1 coordinate 428,124, forward strand.
AGTCATTGCTAAAAATGTCTTCAATGTATATTTTTAAGGTAGGAATAAATTTCAAGTAGTAGGGAGGAAAACGAAAATGTTTCGCCCACGATTATTGTTATTCCTTCCTGTTATGATCATTTATATAGTATCTTCATCATCATCATTAGTATTGTCATCCTCAGTTGAATTCATGAAAGCAAAACCCGGCTGCCAATTGAAATGTGGGAATGTTACCATTCCATACCCATTTTGTATAGGTAAAGAATGCTCCATGATTGGTACAGAAGGGAATGGTGATGGGAGTATCATCTATGACATAATCTGTGACAGGGACGGACCCAAGAAGTTTTAATTTTTTTCTCAGCCTGGGCTAATAGCCTTGGTCCATTATAGCATTTCATTTTTTAGGCTGTTGGGCTGTCATGTAAAGCCCGGGTTGACAGGTCCGTCAGTGATCTGTGATGATTCTTATGATCCTCCTAAACCCTTCATGAATGCAACTTATAGCTACCTTGAAATATTAAGTGTATCAGAGACAGAAGTTCGCATCAGAAACTCCTTCACTGAGTTCAATGGTGGCGCCTTCGTGAATCCTATGGAGCCTGATCGTGTACCAAGCATTGATGATATTCAAAATCGAACTAATGCAGATGGTTATCTCGACTTGTTTGATACCCCATTTATGGTATCATATTCAAAAAAACAAGTTATATGGGATTGGGTGCGGCTTAGTTTCTGTTATCGTCGCTGATGTCACACCGCCAAGGGGTGTCATAATAAAGGAGTGTCAATCAAGCTGTGAGAATATCAGCAAAGATGGATCTTGCAGCGGCAGTGGGTGTTGCCAGACAACCGTTCCAAAGGGGTTAGAGTCATTTAGTGTGGGTGTGTTGGAAAATGCTACCAAGAGTGCTGTTGGTCCTTTATCCAATTCGCCCAATTTTACCAGCTTTGCAATACTGGCTGAGCAAGGGAACTTTGCATTTGATTCTGTGGATCTTACTCTGGACGCCACACAAATATCTAAAAAATATGAGGATATGGCCATACCTTTGGTGCTCGATTGGGCCATAGGAGATAAGACTTGTGAAGACGCAAAAGTTAATTCAACAACTTATGCATGCCAAGCTAATAGTTATTGTACCAACAAAATCACTGGATATGGCTGCACTTGCCCTGATGGTTATGGGGGAAATCCTTACCTTAGACCTGGATGCAAAGGTATGCCTTAATGTATATATATGCAACTTCTAATATCAACTCCACTTATGAATTTCAGTTATACTGATGCCATAGAACAATTATTAACTAACAGATGTGAATGAATGCGAGGATCAAAACAACAGTCCTTGTGTATCAATTTGTATAAATACAATTGGAAGTTACAGTTGTTCTTGTCCAGAGGGTAGTGTGGGGGATGGAAGGAAAGACGGTCTTGGTTGCACTTTTCGCGAAAAAGATTTTCCCGTATCAATGGCGCTCGGTAATTAATTTCCTTGCTGATATTCCTAATATTCGTTCTTTTTTAAGTACTACCCATACAAATCAAGATATTGTTTATCTGGATGTAGGTATTGGTTTGGGGATTCTCTTTGTATCTGTTGGCGGGTTTTTATTAATCTTAAGCAAGAGGAAGCGAAAGCTAATCAGACTTAAAGAGAAATTCTTTCAGAAAAATGGGGGGTTATTGTTAAGACAACAATTATCTTCTCTCGATAATGGCGTAGAATGGCCAAAACTGTTCACATCCGAAGAATTAGCAAAGGCAACCAACAAATACGATGAGAGTCAAGTCCTTGGACGAGGAGGCCATGGTACAGTTTTCAAGGGAACGCTGTCTGATAATCGTATAGTCGCCATTAAAAAGTCTAATATAACCGATCAAAGCCAAATCGAGCAATTCGTGAATGAGGTAATTATTTTAACTCAAATTAATCACCGGAACGTGGTGAAGCTCTTGGGTTGCTGTTTAGAAACTGAAGTTCCCTTGCTTGTTTACGAGTACGTATCTGGTGGCACCCTTTACCAACATATTCATCACAAGGTTGCTACTGAGATATCCTCCTTGACTTGGGAAATTCGTTTGAGGATTGCCTTTGAAACTGCAAGTGCAATTGCATATCTGCACTCTGCTGCGTCTCCGCCTATCATTCACAGGGATATAAAGTCTTCCAATATATTACTGGAAGAAAATTACACAGCTAAAGTTTCTGACTTTGGAGCATCAAGGCTGGTTCCGTTAGATCACACACATATAAACACACTAGTGCAAGGGACCTTAGGGTATTTGGATCCGGAATACTTCAACACAAGTCAATTAACAGATAAAAGTGATGTTTACAGTTTTGGTGTAGTTCTTATAGAACTCTTAACAGGTGAGAAACCAATTTGCTTTGAAAGACCAGGAGAACAAAGAAATCTTGCAACATACTTCACTTCATTAATAGAAGATATATCGATGTTCTTGAACTTATCGATTCTCAAGTTGCAAAAGATGGGAACCTAGAGCAAATCTTGTTGTGGCCGAGTTGGCGCAGAAATGTGTTAAATTAAAGGGTGAAGATAGGCTTAGCATGCAGCAAATAGCAGCAGATCTTCAAGGTTTGAGAAGGTTGGAGTCCTCCCGATGGAATCGTCAACCAAACCACAATGGTGGGACGGCAGACTTATCATCCGAGCCAGTGGATGTGGATCTGTATCTATGTTGCACGGACACTCCAAGAAAGATGCCGTAACCGTGTCGGACACGTAAATGGACACGACACGGTTACGACACTTTTCGACACTCGATGGACACGCCACATCATGTGTCGCGTAAAAATTGTTATTGGACACTTTGCGGACACCAATTGGACACTTTCGGACACGTCATAAATGATTTATTTTGGTTTGGAAAATCAAAATAAACTAAATAAGACGCTAATTTATTCTTGTTTTAGTCAAATCCAAGCATTATTCATGAAAAACTTTACTATTATTATATTATTATTAATTTTATATAATTAGTAATCAAATATTTTAAAAATAAGAGTAATTATTTTGTTGTGTAGATTGTAGTAATATTTTATTTTAATGATGTGAATAATATATATAAAGTGTCCCCGTAACCCGTTTTTTTGAGATTTGACGTGTCCCCGTAACCGTGTCGTGTCGTAACTGTGTCCCGTGTCCGTGTCCGTGCAACATAGATCTGTATATTGTACCATTTGGTTCCACCGATGGATCTAGCATGGAGACAAGTATGACAAATAATATCTCAATGAAAATTGCAAGGTGATCCGTGTAAATTGAAAAAAATCATTCTAATATTTGCAATATGTCAATGGAGTGTGTATTCAGAAGTTTATATATTAGAAAGCTTATGAGATTTGGGGATACTTTTTATCATCAACTTATTGTAAACTGGAATGACTTATATATTAAGCTTCGTGAGCTCTTATTTTTTGTTTTTATCCTCTTTTGTTCATTCTACTTTAATTTCATGATGTGCTTATATCCAGAAGTTGCTCAAGTGTATATTCAAAAAGTGAACTTCTGGCAATTTTGTGATCTTTAGCGTTAGACAACAGTCTCTATTGCGTATGCCGAAGTGGTAAATTTCCCTATCAGCAATTTATGTTTGCCACTTAGCCATATCCATAATGGATGCAAAAGTGGTAAACCACTTCGTATTGCTATATGCATGGGACGGATTCAAGACTTCGTAAACTGCTAACAAGATGTCGATATGTCCGAGTGGTTAAGGAGACAGACTTGAAATCTGTTGGGCTTCGCCCGCGCAGGTTCGATCCCTGCTGTCGACGATAGTTGGTTTTTTTGGTCACTTCCCTCAATGTGCCGTGAGCTGCCGACAACTATAGTCATTTTTGTTTGTTTGTGAGTGGAAGTGCGCCGGAGTTCTGATGACGAGTTGCTTCTCGGTTTGAGCGACTAGACAAGCTACCTAACCCTAAAAAACTGTGATTTGCCCCAAATATTTTGCATCATAGCAGCAGAGCTATTTTTGTTTCATTTCACTTGGTTAAACTAAGACATTGAAGACAATACACATTGGTTAAACTAATTTTTTTGAACACTGGTTGAAAAATAATTCTTGTAATGATGAAATTAAAAATACTTGGTCAATGAATGTTGCTGGCTCTAATGCTTATAACTTGGTTAATAAACTCTCTAACACTAGACATACTCTTTCTTTATGGAGTAAGTCTACTTTTGGTGATATTCAGCGCAGGATCCATCAACTTCAAGAAGATATGGTTAAACTGCAGTCAACAGATGTAGATGGTAATAATACTGAAAATGTCATCAGTATAGAGAAGGAAATAAGTTCTCTTAATGACATCTTAGCCAGCTCAAATAAGCAAAAATCTAGAGACCATTTCTTTAATGATATGGATAAGAACCCAAAATATTTTCATATAACAACAAATAGGAGAAGATCAAGAAATAGAATAGATTCTCTTCTTGCACCAGATGGCACATGGTGTGCTGATAGAGACTCTCTCGAAAAACTACTCAAACATCATTTTCAGAAAGTCATGACTTATTCATCTCCCCCAAACGGTTACTGGTTTTTACAACATATTCCAACCTGTATTACAGCTGAAGACAATATTCTTCTTGAAGCCATACCTTCCAATGAAGAAATTCACCAAGCTTTGTTGACAATGGATCGTTGGACTTCTCCTGGACCTGATGGCTTCCCACCAGGCTTTTATCAATCTCAATGGGCTGTAGTTGGTGATGATGTATGCAAGATGATCAAGTCCTTCTTTCATTCTGGATATTTGCTCAAGCAACTAAATCACACAAGAATATCTCTGGTTCCCAAGATTCAAGTACCACAAAAGCCAGAAGACTATAGACCCATTGCTTTGTGTAATACTGTCTATAAAATCATCTCAAAAATCTTAGCTTTAAGGATGCAGAAGCATATCAGTAAAATCATTTCTCCACTTCAAGCAGCATATGTCCCAAGCAGACTTATTTCTGAAAATATATGCCTTGTACAGGAAATTGTCAAAGCTATGAAAAGAAAAGAAGGAAGGGAAAGTCATCTAGCTCTGAAAATGGACATGTCCAAAGCCTTCGACAGGCTTGAATGAAGGTTCTTATTAGATATTCTTGAGAAATTTGGTTTTGGCCAAAAGTTTTGTCAGTTAATTTCTGAGTGCATCAGCACTACTCAGATTGAGGTTCAATTTAATGGGGCTCCCACTGAAGCTTTTAAACCTTCAAGAGGTATTCTCTAAGGTGACCCATTGTCACCATACTTGTTTATACTTGCCATGGAGTCTTTCTCAAGATGCTTAGCTAACTGTGAATCCACCGAACAGATTACATGTATGAAGATTTCTAGATCTGCCCCTAGAATCAATCATCTATTATTTGCAGATGATTGCATTCTATTTTGTAAGGCAAATCTCTCACAAGTAAACAAGTTACTTCAGGTCATAGAAGAATTCAGCACATATTCCGGGCAGATGATCAACTTTAATAAGTCAGCAGTTTTCTTCAGCTCCTACACTAATCCATCAACTTTTCAAACTCTAAGTGGTATACTAAGAGTTAGAGAACTAAATATCAAAGAAGAACAATACTTGGGCCTTTCTTTCTTTGTTGGAAGAAATAAAAAAATTCCATTCTCAGTTCTGGTGGATAAGATGGACTACAGATTTTCTAAGTGGTCTAGCAGCAATATGTCTGAGGCAACAAGAACAGTAATGATAAAGCACGTCTCCAATGATATTCCCATACATCACATTTCCAGTTTTAAGTTACCTGACACTACTATTCATAAGATGGAACATACCCAGCAAGCTTTCTGGAGAAATAAAAAATCTAATAAAGGAAGACATATCATTACTTGGAGAAGAGTTCAACAACCGAAATAGGAAGGTGGTCTTGGGTTAAGGGATATGCATACGTTCAATAGAGCTCTTTTGGCAAAATCAGCGTGGAAACTGTGCACTGATGTTGATTCTGTTATGTCAAAGTCTTTCAGAGCAAAATATTTTCCTGATGGTGAATTGTTTAATCTTAAGAAGAAGAGTAACACAACGTGGTCGTGGAGAAGTATCAGTTCAGAGCTGAATTTTGTTCAGCAACATAGTTGCTGGAGCCTAGGCAATGGTAATAAGATACTGATTTGGAAACACCGCTGGATACCATCATTATCTTCACCAACTAAGCCGAAACAAGGCTGTACCACAAACCATCTTTTTACTTATGTTAACCAACTGTTCAGTGATGATTTAACAACTTGGAATACAAACATTCTGGAGGAGCTGTTTGAACCAGTCACTATACAAGAGATTCTACGTATATCTATTCATATAAATAATGAAGACAGATTGGTTTGGTTGTTGGAGAAGAACGGTACTTTCACAGTCAAGTCCTGTTATAGAAGAATGTATGAAAACACTCACCAAATAGACTCAGTTGGTCCAACCCTGCAAAATTTTTATAAAACTTTATGGAAGCTGCCAGTTTTACCTAGAATTCGACAATTCATTTGGAAGTGTATTTCGAATCTTCTCCCAACTAGAACAGCTCTTGGTACAATCATTCAGGGCATGGATTCCTCTTGCCCTTTCTGTGAACAAGACCTGGAGTCACCTGAACACATTATTATGAACTGCAACATGTCAAGGGTAGTTTGGTTCTCAACCCTGGGATGGTCTTCTGGAATATCAAACAATTTGTCTGACTGGATTACTAGCTGGTTTGAAGCTCTTCATAACAAGTTAATTTTAGAGATGAACTTGATTAAGATATGCATTGTGGATTGGTGCATCTAGTCAGAGAGATGTGACAAAGTTTTCAAAGGCAGTAATTCTACACCAGAAAAAATAACAAGAAGTTGCAATCTGTTCTTTGAAAACCATTCTTTACAATACAAGCCTAGAACTCCTAGAGTGAATATATATAATGTTCATTGGCCCCCCCAATATAATATGCGTACTATGAATTGTGATGGTTTCTTTAATAATGTTGATAATTCAAGAGGCATTGGTCTAATTGTTCGAAATCATGCAGAGCAAGCGGCTAGATGCATCCACCTGAGGACTGCTAGGAATGCAGAACATGCAGAATGTACGGGGCTGTGGGAGGCAGTGAGATGGGCCAGATATTTGCAGCTGGATAACATTCCGTTTGAGCTGGATTGCAAAGTAGTAGCAGATGCAGTCAATAAAGATCTTTTTTCCATTGATTTGAGACTTTTCAATTTAATTCAAGATATTAAGTCAGTTTTTAGAAATCACTCTTCTTGGCAATGTCTCTATGTGCCTAAAGAGAGAAACAAAGTAGCAGACGCTCTCTCCAAGTTAGCTAGAGTTGGAAAAATTTTGCAGTCTTGGTTTAACTCTTCCCCTCCTGAAATCATATCTTTGTTACAGGAGGATATAAATCATGTACCTGCTTTATCTCAATGAAATAAATTCACTTTCTGTTTCAAAAAAAAAAATAAAAATAAAAAAAACTAAGACATTGAAGACAATACACAAATTGCAGCATAAATTCTTAAGTGACAAGTTTATATAAATATCGATAAAAAATACAGACACCTCTTCATCTGTCAAGTGAATCATGTAATCTAATTTTTCCTCTTTACATAAATTCAAAAATCTAACATTTTGACCAAACAATGGCTAACTTATAAAGGGGAAAGAGAGACAGGATAACAGAGAGAAACCATCGTTACAAAAATCATGCGGGCCTTCTCAACTTGTTAACTATGTTTCCTGAATTCAGCAAGGTTGTTGCTTGAAAAGATTCACTAAATCCGTCTAAAACCAACCTGACAAGTAACTCCTAAATCGGTGATGTACATTTGAGAACGTGTATTAACTACTTGAATGCAATTCAAAGCAACCAAGTTTTTCCACAGAGACAAGATTTTATCATTTTACACAATATTTTCACATGCTAATATTAATTACCTTCACGGCCAGAAGAGGGTAAGAAAGTCACTACACTAGCTCCTAGTTTTGCCACGGCTCCAAGAAGAAAACTCTAGCCAATCAAATAAACATAATCACGACATTAGGCACTGAAAGCAGACTGAACTAGTATAACAAAGACAATGATGCAAAATTCAATAAACATGGGGTTACAGCAGAGCTTACCTCCAAAGCAGTTACGCCACCATTTACTTTCCATGTGAGCGCACGTCTTGCTTTCAAATGTCTTCAGTAGGGTCTCATAGATCATGAACTGTATGGAAGGATTGCTAACCAAAAAGAACTACTATCACTCACTGGTAGTGTTGGAAAACAATTAATAAAATATGATTTTTTTAAGTTTTAATTAGGGCTGCACATGGGAGGTTTGGGCGGGTATTATCTAAAACCAACCTCGCACCCACAGACTGCGGGTTTTTATTTTCATAACCAACCCCGCACCCACAAATAGCGGGCGGGTTTGGGTTTAAACCCGCTTAAACCCTCTTTATATTCAATAATCATTCACACACACACATGTTTTAAAGTTTAAATAAACTACTTACTTAAGTTCTTGATAACTTAAAAAAACAAACCATAAACATAACTACATAAGTCTTCATTGTTAAGCTTAAAGTAGTACTTCCAATAAAAACAAGTTTAAACAGTATGACTACTTCAAAGTTCAAATTAAAACTTAAACAATAAAAGTTTCCAGACCAACAGTAAGTGACTCATGTCTCTTCTATGATCTTCAAGTCTCTCTTCCTAGCATCCTCAAGGATCAACGACTTCCGATACCGTCTTTTTAAACAACTCTGCAACCAAATTGAAAATTATGTTACATTTCTTAAACATCTTTACTGAAAAATACAGAAAATAGAAAACAAAGAAGAAGAACATTTTGAAGATTACCTTCATCAATGCTAGAGGAATCATCTGGTACATACTCCATTAGAAAATCAAGATCGCCAGGCTTTTGTAACCAACTTTGCGTACATAGTAACACCTCAACTGTCCTCGCAAACAAAGAGCTTCTCCATTGAGTAATAACACACTTCCTGTACTAAATGCGATTCGGACGCACGCAATCAAGAAACAGTATAACTAATATATCCTTCGCCATATGTGAGAGTATCTTATACTTGGTGCTATTTTTTTTTCACCAAGCCAATATATCAAAATTGGGATCATTTGGAGCACAATCATCCATCAAATACTCAAGAACTGGGTTTTTTCTATGCCTTTTCTTCCTTGACTCAAGAATAGCCTCAATCGAATCCTCTACCATAACATTAGGAGTTACATCCACAGCAGCAACACTAGATGACCCTTCCTCCACTGTTGAAAACATAGACTTATACTCTTCAAAGAGTCTCACAAGATCTTATTTTACCTTTTTCATAATACTTTCAACCCTGTAATCATTGTTCTCATACAAACACTGAAGCACAAACTCTAACCCACCTTCTTTCTCTCTTGGATCAAGAATTCGGGCAAAATATAAAGCTTAATTCATATCTTCATACCTATCCCAGTACTTATTGTACTTTCCAATCATAAGAGTTGCCATACTTGAAATATAAGAATCTGGATTTCTAGTATCTCTAAAAGAAATTAATTGTTCATGGATGATTGCTAATTTCCATAGGAATGTATGTGATGTAACCCGTGTTGAAGCAGAAAACTTAGCAGTACAGTCAAAGAATACCTCAAAACACTTCACAAGGCCTCTGGCATAATCCTATTCTTTAGCATAAGGAGCATGCTGCTTAGACTTTGTCTTCTTTTTCTTTTTCAGTAGTAGCTTCCTGCCTCTTGGATTAGCATTCACACTTTCACTGTCAGATTCAGAACTAGATGAAGAGTCGGAAGATAACTCTCCAAGGTCAGAATTATCAATATCAGAAAGTATGTCTTGAATATTAGGTAAAGCAAATGATTCATCTTCAGGGAAAATATAATTCTTTTGGAACTCTTTGTCATTCCTTGCTAACCTATTAAAAACTCTTTCATACTTTTCAACCGCCTCTAACATCAAATATGTGTTATTCCATCGGGTTTTAACATCTAATATCAACCCTTTCTTGGAGTCAATCCTTTATTTTGGACAATAATCTTTTAATGTAGCCAACCTAGAAGGAGAAGCAGTAACATACTTAACAACTGACCTGATCCTCTTAACCGACGAGTTATATTTAAGTATTGCATCTCTTATAACCAGAGCAAGGACATGTGCAGCACATCTGACCTGATAAGAACAAAAACAACAGAAACTTAGAAATTCCACTGGTTGAATCAGAAATTAAATCATCATTTTTAATTAAAAATATAGATTTCTTACATATAAGTACGCAGATCTTTCAATTGCACCTGTCCAACCAATTACACTAGTCTTCAAGTAATCAATGGCCACAGTATTAGCATTAACATTGTCAAGAGTCACAGCAAAAACATCTTCGAGTCCCCAATCCACCAAACAATTTTCTAGCATGATACCAATGGCTTTACATGTATGACCCTTCACTAAGCAAAACATAATAATTCTATTTTGCAACTTCCAATCATCATCTACATAATGAACAATTACACACATATAATTAAAATTATTTGGTGATGTCCTTGTATCTGTTGTTAGAGATACTCTTTGTTTGTTCGCCTTGAAATATGCTTCAACAGTTTCTTCTCATCAATATACATTTCTAAAATGTCTCTGTAAATTTTCATACGACTTGTGACCTGAAATCTAGGCTCAAACTCTTGAAGCATAGACCTTAAACCCTCTGATTCAACAATTCTAAACGGCAACTCTAGCTTAATTATAAACTTTACTAAACGCCTTCTGCACCTCTCATAACTATAAGAGGAAGCAACTAGTTTAACACTAACACCTGGCTTTGAGGGTAATAACACAATACTCTGTTGTTCATTCTTCCTATCAGGATTCTTAGGACATCTTGCCGCGTGATTCTTCAAACTAGTTGTCACATTCCTAACCTTTGCATCATTAAAAAAGAAAATAACTTTAATCTCAAACCCATCAATCCAGTTAATAACTCCATAAACAAAATGAGGGGAAAATTATAAAATTCGAAAATTACTACCACAGAATCACAAATGAAATATGAACTGAAACCCCAATTTAATCTATACTGCCATTAATCAAACCACTATTGAATCGATACTGCCATTAATCATAAATGAGAAAAAAATAAAAACCCTAAATTTCCATACCTAGGCAGTTCACAGATGAAGATTAACCATTGTTCGATTGTTGGTGATGAGTCGAAGCAGTTGTTGTTGTCGTCGTAGGTGAAGAGGCGAGGAACTAGGAAGAAAAAGAAAGAAGCGAGGAGAAGAAGAAGAACTGAGGTCTGAGGAGGCGCCGCGAACAGAGAGGAAGAGTCGAAGAAACTAGAAAGTGGAGACAGAGGGTTATCTACAATCTAATAGTACCACTAGGGTTTTAGTAACGAACGACTAGGATTAGTTGTAATCAATGGTGTATATTTAGTGGGTTTTTCGGGCGGGTATGGGCGGGTTTTCGCTAAAACCAACCTCGCACCCATAAACAACGGGTTTTTATTTTTATAACCAACCCCGCACCCACAACGGGCGGGTTCGGATTAAAAACTCACGGGTTTAGCGGGTACGGGCGGGTTTGGGTATGATGGGTGGGTCTTGTGCAGCCCTAGTTTTAAAAAAATTTATAATTTATTGTTTTCTTTTGTGAATGAAAAACTTATTAGTCCCACATGATGAGTGCCAAATATTGCATATTTATACATCTATTTATTGGCATTTAACTCATCTTTTGTGTTCAGATATCAGATATTATCCCGCATTCTCGTATTTTCTTTGTTTTCAAGAATAAATATGTGTACTAATTAATTTTGTGTTTTTAGGTAATAAATAAAGCTCGGAGAAATTGAAGAGCCAAAAGAGCAAAGAATTGGAGACAAGCGTCTATGGAGCAGAAGCCAAAGCGCGCGCGCATCGAGCAAACCATTTACAAGACATGGGCCCAAGCTATCCAAGACCCGCGACCCGGATCCGAGCCCGTCCACTCCAAGCCGTTGAGATCACGCCTAGCTACATCCTACGGTCGCTCCATCACTCACATCAGTTCTCACGCTCCCGCTCCACACCAAATCACCACGATTCTCCCCGAGCCGTTCAGATCTCGCGCATCTTCATCCTACGCCGGTCCAACCTTCTCATCGTCTTCTCGCCGCACCCGCCTCCACAAAGAAAAAACCCCTATCACCTATACCCCCATCGACCTAACCCATTCCTCTCTTTCTCTTTCTTCTCCCACGACTCCAACAGAGAAAACCCATCCCTCTTCTCCACCTTCACCCATACCTATCAAGAGCCATCACCACCTCCATCATCACCTTGCTCGACAAAGAACATCATCAACACCACCTCCTCCATACCCTAATTCGCACTTTCTCAACCATTAGCTTCTCTTACCATAGAAGCTAGGGTTGAGGCAGTTTGGATTAGGGTTTTATCCAACAACCCCCTGCATGGTCGATTCAGAGGTGAAGCAAGGGAGAAATCAGGTTTGGGTCAGTGTAGTTGTTAGTTGGAAATGTTTTGAGAGTATAAATTCATGTTTTTGATGTAAGAGGTAGTAGTCAATTTTAGGGTTCTTAGTTTAGTTTACAAATTTAATTTAAAAGTCTGTTTTTATGTTGAATATGTTCTAAATTACTTAGCTAGGATTTACAATGAAACCCTAGTTTGGTGTTCTGCTATTCAACTCTATTTGAAGTGTTTTTGTATGCTTAATGTTTAAGAGAAGTTCAATGCTAACATCTCAATGTGACCGCTCTCACAATGAATGTCATGCATCCATTGTAGTTAGGATAACATTGTGTTGAGTATGTTTCAGCTCATACTCTAATTATTATTGCTATTTCTTTGATTAGTTGTTCTTAACTAGACATCTAATGCTCTGAGTAGTATTCTCAGCTGATAATTGAAACCTCAATTGGTGAAACTCCATAGATAAGTGACAAACCTGACACTTTATCCTTATCTGTCATAGGAACAAAAGCATTCGAATTAGTTGAATCACATAACCTAAACTAGTGGTGGATTTGATAATCCTAGTACTTGCAACCTCAATCTTTGTATTTCACCTTTATTTTAGATGTGTAATCCTCAACTCAGTCGTAAAGACTATAAACAAAAGCATACATTTAAGTCACCTTCCCTGAAAACAGTTGAGAAACACTTAGAACAACCTTGCACACACTAGTTCTCTCGTGGTTCGACTCCGTGCTTGCCACCGCCTCCAAAGGCACTGTGCACTTGCAGATTAAGACGTAGGAAAACACTTTTACTGCACCTACCAAGTTTTTTGGCGCCTTGTTGGGAACCTGGTAGTGTGCTGTTTGCTCTTTAGTGCTTTTTCTTCACTGTTTTTCAACCCATCATTGTATATATTTTCCTTGTTATCTTTTGTGCTAGTGTAACTCAGTTTAACTCGTATATCTCTCGCATCTTAGTCTAGTTAAACTTCCCCGTCAATATATGCTATCACTCAGTCTTGCATAACAACATCATTGTCTTGTATTTGTAGCCATCTGTAGCTGTAGCTTGATCATTAACATATTAGTTGTTTTACAATTGAAGTTTTCTTTTGATCTTTAGTTTCATTACATATCCGTACATTGTTTCTTAGTCAGATTCGAGAATGTTATTTTGTTAGTTAGCTAAACCATTTCCTATAATCTGCATTTCAATCTCATTAGTTGTCACTTTCAAGTTCATTTACTTAACTAGCATGAGCCGCATCACCCGACAATCTTGCTTGAAGTTAGTTGCAATTATATTCACCAATATTCTACACCGCCATCCGTAGTTTTTGTATCTCTCGTCAAGCATGTACAATTCTCGAGAATTGACTTTCTCCCCGAGCTAGCGGGTGTACTTGTGGAGCAAACCGAGCAAACTCAAGGAAAGAACAAGGAGCAAAAGAGACAACCAGTGGTGGAATTGCCTAAACCCAAGCTTAATACCGGGTGGTATTGTGTCTCAACCATTCCTTGCATGAATGAATGAATGATTGTCTGCTGGTGTGTTTGACCTTGTGCACAAAACCTCGTGAACCATCCATTCCCCGTGGTAACCTGTTGAATTAGATACCTTGCCAAGCATTACCTTGATCGCATGATAGCCCCGGCTCCCTTGCTAGCCCCCGGCTACAAGTTTGAGCCACCACCTGTGTTGTGTGCATGAGCTGTAATTTCTTAGCTTGGATAGCCAACTGAGGGAGTGATATCTCATGCCTTGTATCCTTATGCATGTTTTGAACTTGTGCTAGACCTTGATTGTGTCAACCAACTCTAGGAAACTTTGTGTTCTACTCCAGCCCCTGTAGCTGTGAGTTTGAGCCACAAGCTGGATAGCCCCTGTAGCTGTGAGGTTGTAGTTGGCCCGTGAATAATGGTGAACTTTGAGCTTAACAAACCATGTTAATGACCCGTTGAATCAAGATACCCGGCAAGTTAGCTGAAAACCTCAGTTGAAGTCAACTAAGTAAAGTGCCCTGTACTTTGCATGTTCTACCCAGAAAACTAAAGCTTTTGACAGCCTTTTGTGATCACCCTCTTTGCAAATCTTGCCATATTTAGTTGATATCAACTGAGATTGTGAAGTCAACTGAGTGAGTTGATTTCATCCGCCTCGGTGTCTTTGCATAAAAACTCTTTTCGAGTAAAGCTCATATCCGAAAAAGCATGCTCGAATCGAGATATCCACTCGTTGTTAACCCGTGTTAAATGCCATCCGCCGTTTCAATTCGTGTGAGTTGGAATAGCAATCTTGTGACCTCGTTGACTCGTCTATCCATTGGCTCATATGTGCATCTCGTGCATTTGCTAACCCGAGCTTGCTAAACCATCCGCCTGCACCTTATGCATGTTGAACCTTGATATCTCGCTAAACCTTGCATCCGTGAGACTTGTTGTGAGCACAAAACCCCGCTAATAATTGCATTACTTGTGCTTGAACTCTAACAACCGAGGTCAATGACCCAGCTTGACATCCACTGCACAACAATATCTCGCAATGTGTGTGAGCTTATGATGATTGAATGAATGTTAAGTAGCAGAGTTTGAGTTGTATTAGCATTTAGATTGTTTTTCAAATACACACCCCGGCACATGCTTCACCATTGAGTGAGCACATCCATCAAACCCGTGCACCATACACGCTTTTTAAACTCTTTTGTTCTCCCGCCACTGAAGTTGTGCATCACCTCCGCTGTGTGCTGCAATTTGTATGAGAGTCTTGTGACTAGAGCTGCACATTACCTGCAATGTGCCTTGCCAGTGCTGTGTTCCCTGTGGCCGTGAATTACAAAGCTGTGCTGTTGCATAGACCATCCTGCAAAACCACTAGGCTGTGTCAATTTTTGTAAAATTTTTGTGAGCTGTGTGTTTCACCAAGCCCTCAACCACTGGGCCGAACATAACCTAGAACCAACATACCTGGCTGAACCCTAAACAGCCTAAGCCCGCATCACCGAGCTCGAGGTCATTTCTACACAAACCGAGCCCACATCATTTGGGCCGAAATACACCTACACCGCTGGGCTTTACAACTTCAAAAGCCATCTTTTTGGGCTTGAGTCTTATATTAGTGGGTCATTTCGAGTCTTTGCTTTTTCGTGTTGAACGTGATTGTATGTTAACATGCTAGATGCGCTAGCTAGGCTATGATTGTGTCTTTTAGAGACCAAACAAATCGACTAGTTAGAATCCGCCCGAGACGAAATCGTAAGCATACCCAGCTTCTTCAACCGAAAACCCAAGCCCAGACCTATCTCGAAACAGTAAATCATGGGTGATGAACCAAACCCACCCCGTAGTCTCAAGGACTACATGTACCCAACTAGGCAAGCCAGCCCTCTTGCATCATTCTACAAATGATGCTTGTCCGCTTTGAACCGAAAGAAAGCACCATTCATATGCTACCCGTGTTTAGAGGGGTCGATGCCGAGAACCCCTACCATCACGTGAGAGATTTTGAGGATATTTGTGGGACTCGCGTTTTAACCAAATGAGAGGAGTCCCTCAAATTGAGATTGTTTCCTTTTTCTCGAAAGACAAAGCCAAGTCTTGGCTTCATGCCCTACAACCACAATCCATTAGAACCTGGATGACCTCACAAAAGAGTTTTTCAAAAGTTTTTCCCCAACCATAAGACGGCGACAATTCGCCAATGTCTAAATGGTTTTGTGCAATTAGAAGATGAAACTCTAGCAAAGTACTTGGAGAGATTCAATGAATTATTACTCCAATGTCCCCACCATGGTTTTGAAAAATGGAGACTCGTGCAAATCTTGTATGAGGGTCTAGATGTTAGAACCCGTACTACGCCGAGTCAATGTGCAATGGTGCATTTATTGACAAGAGTGCTGATGACGCTTGGACTTTCTTAATTGAAATCGCTGAAAAGACTCAACAGTGGGAGTCTATCCGTGAACCGAGAAGGACTACCACTGCACAAAATGTTCATAGAATCGAGTCTGACTTCGAGGGAAATGCAAAATGGCATCTTTGGCCCGGAGAATAGAAGTGCTTGAGTTGGAAAAGAATGTAAAATCTAATGCCCCTACTCTCCGTGACCAAATTGATATGGCCACTTGTGCTTCATGCCATAGCTCGACCACTTAGTGGACAAATGTCCGTATTTACATACATTTCAAGAGTCTAAAGCCGAGCAAGCCAATGCATTATACCATAGGCAAGAGAACAACCCTTATTCTCAAACCTACAACCAGGTGGAGGAATCACCCTAACTTCTCATGGTCCAAAGGACCGTACAAGGGGGACCAACAAATAACAACCAAGGATACTCATATCCTAGAAACCCCCAAGTACCACCACACCCTCGGTACTCAGAGAAAAAGACTAGCTTGGAAGATGTGTCGTTCTTTGTTAACCCAAGGTCTTTCAAAACTTGAGAAAACTACCGACCAACGTCTCACAAACCTAGATCTTAAGATAGGGCAAATCTGTGATGCATTGAATGAGAGAGAAAAGGAAAACTTCCTAGTCAACCCCAACAAAATCCAAAGAATGTGTTTCAAGCAGGCTCCTCTACCTGCAATGAAACTTCACATAGTCAAGCGAATGCTGTCACCACTCTCCGTAGTGGTAGAATTGTTGAGAACCATGTAGGTGTACCACCGTCAAGCGAGTCTCTATCAGACTCACCAGTACACACAACACCACCGAAAACATCTACTGTAGAGAAAGAATCTCGAGCCCATTGAGAAAACCAAGAGTCCTACTAATATAGATGTTCTTGTGCTGTCATGTTCCCGTTGCTCCATTTCCACAACGGTTGGTGCAAATGTATGGGGGTACCTAATACAACGAGATTTTGGAAATGTTCAAAAGAGTTAACATAAACATTCCATTTCTCGAAGCAATCGTGCAAATACCGCCTATGCTAAGTTTTTGAAGGACCTGTGCACACAAAAGCGAAAGCTTCATGTGCATAAGCATGCCTTTCTCACCGAGCAAGTAAGTTCAATTATTCAAAACAAAACCCCACCTAAGTTTAAAGACCTGTAGCCCAACTATCTCTTGTACTATAGGTGAGCATACAATCGTAAAAGCTTTATTGGACTTAGGAGCTAGTGTGAATCTACCGCCATATTCGTGTATGTGCGCTAGGTCTTGGGGGAATTGCAACCCACCCCCGTCACGCTACAATTAGCTGGACAGATCTCGTGAAAGTCCCTGGGAATCGTTGATGATGTGCTAATCAAGGTTGATAAATTTTATTTCCCCGTGACTTCATTGTGTTAGATACACAACCGTGCATAATCCCGAAAATCATATTCCCGTTATCTTAGGACGTCCCTTCTTGGCAACGTCAAACGCTATCATAAATTGTCGTAGCGGATATTGAATTTGTCTTTTGGCAACATGATCAGAGAACCGAATGTCTTTCGTGTGAACCAACAACCCATAGAGTGTGATGATGATGAATTGCACGAGGTTAACATGATTGAGAGTCCGATTCAAGACTCATTGTCCGACATTTTGTCGTGGACCCCAGTGCAAGCATGTTTAGACAATTTTGACTTAGATCTTTTCAGCCCGAGTACATTAGTGAAGTCCACTCTTTGCTAGAGTCTGTGCCACCCATGGATATTGCTAAATGGCAGTAATGCGGTGGAACCCCTTTCACTCTCGATACCAAATCCGCCCCACCTCTTGACACACCACCTAAGCTTGATTTGAAACCATTACCCGATACCTTGAAGTATGCTTTTAGGTCCTTCCGACACTTTACCCGTGATTATTGCATCATGTTTAGACACGGAACAGAAAGTAGACTCTTAGAAGTACTTCAAGAACATAAAGGAGCCTTAGGTTGGACCATTTCCGATCTTAAGGGTATAAGTCCCACAATTTGCATGCATCACATAAACCTTGAGGAGAACACTAAACCATCTAGGAAATGCAAAGGAGACTTAACCCCAACATGAGAGATGTTGTCAAGGGTGAGATCTTTGAAACTGCTTGATGCGGGTATCATTTACCCCGTCCCCGATAGCCAAAGTGGGTCGGGCCCCATTCACAGTAGTACCCAAGAAGTCCGGCATTACCGTAGTTCAAAATGAGATGAATGAACTTGTTCCTACCCGTGTGACCACAGTGGTGGCGAGTTTGTATTGATTATAGAAAACCGAACACAAGAACCAAGAAAGACCATTTTCCCCTTCCCTTCATTGACCAAATGCCGGAAAGGTTAGCAAAACATAGTCACTACCGCTTCTTAGATGGCTATTCCTTGCTACAACCAAATTCACATAGCACCCGAAGACCAACAAAAGACCACGTTTACATGTCCTTATGGAACATTTGCTTATCGTCGTATGCCCTTTGGGCTGTGCAATGCACCCGCTACTTTTCAACGTTGCATGATGAACATATTTTCCGACATGGTAGATAAGTTTCTTGAGATTTTTATGGATGATTTTTCCGTGTTTGGTTCTTCTTTTGATGAGTGTTTGCATCACCTCACTTGTGTGCCGATTAAGTGTAAGGAAAAGAGTTTGGTCTTGAATTGGGAAAATGTCATTTCATGGTCAACTCGTGCATTGTTTTAGGGCATATCATCTCGGAAAAGGCATAGAAGTAGACAAAGCCAAGGTAGATCTCATTCAACACTTGCCTCAACCTCGCTCGTGAGGGACATCGATCATTTCTATGCCATGCGGGTTTTTACCGCCGATTCATCAAAGACTTTAGTAAAATTTCACTTAACCTTTGTGCAATCTTCTTGCAAAAGATGTTGCATTTGTCTTTGATGATGCATGTAAGGAAGCATGGGAGCAATCAAGGCTCTCCTTACATCTCGCCCCCTATAGTCGACCACTGACTGGTCATTACCATTTGAGATTATGTGTGATGCGTCTGACTATGCTGTAGGAGCTGTTTTAGGCCAACAAGTAGACAAACTCCCTTATGTGATCTACTATGCTAGTAAAACACTTAATGATGCTCAATTAAATTATTCCACAACTGAGAAAGAGTTACTAGTTGTTGTGTTTGCATTAGATAAGTTTAGATCTTATTTGATAGGGTCTAAGGTCATCATTTATTCTGACCATGCTGCATTGAGATATCTTTTGTCTAAGAAAGATGCTAAGGCTCGTATAATTCGATGGATACTCTTGATACAAGAGTTTAACCTCGAAATTCGAGATAAGAAAGGGTCAGAGAATGTTGTTGCCGATCACTTGTCTAGGTTGAATGTCGAACCTTCTGATGAATCTGTGCTAATTAGGGAATCATTCCCTGATGAGCAATTGATGCTTGTGTCTGAAATGCCTTGGTTTGCTGATATTGTGAATTACCTTGCTACAGGTAGAATGCCCTAGCATTGGTCTAAACAAGACCGTTCTAAGTTCTTGGCTGAAGTTAAACACTTCCTTTGGGATGACCCATATTTGTTTAAGTACTGCCAAGACCAAATCATTAGGAGGTGTGTCCCCACTCCGAACAAAGGACGTCATCTCTTTCGTCATGACCATGCATGTGGAGGCCACTTTAGTGCCAAGAAAATCGCTGCAAAGATCTTGCAAAGCTGTTTCTATTGGCCAACACGTTTAAGGATAGCCATGCGTTTTGTGTTGCTTGTGACCGATGCCAGAAATTAGGAAGTATCTCTAGGAAAAACATGATGCCCTTACAACCCATTTTGATTGTTGAGCTGTTTGATGTTTGGGGTATTGATTTCATGGGTCCATTTCCTAACTCTGAAGGTAAGTTATACATTCTTGTTGCTGTCGATTATGTATCTAAGTGGGTAGAGGCCATTGCATCCAAAACCAACGACCATAAAGTTGTTCTTTCTTTTCTTAAGGAAAACATTTTCTCCCGTTTTGGAACCCCTAGGGCAATAATCAGTGATGGAGGTAGTCATTTCTGCAATAGACCCTTTGAATCATGATCGCTGTCGTATGCGTCAAAAATAATTTCACTTTCCTAAAGTATATGATAAGAAAGAGTTCGTATCCACAGAGAGGCGATTGTAGTTATTTCGTAATCAATTTCTTAAAGTAACCAATTGAGGGGATTTCTTATTTCTATTTAAGCAATAAAAACAAATTAAAAGCAAAGTAAATTGTAGAAAGTAATCAATGGAGAGAGATATTGGTCAAGGAATTCATCTTCAATCTTAGACATGTGCTTGCGTATATGATTAGAATTACGATTTAATCTCTTGTGTTATCAAAATCCTAGAGAATCAAGAGAGCAAGATAATCTATTAATTTCCTAAGTTATTCAACACACACATTAGGGCTACGTATGTGAAATCTACCTAAAGAATAACCTAACGCCTTGCGCTAATCAAGTTCAATTCCTAGGAGCATTAAATTTCAGAAATAGGCTAATCAATGCAATTGTCATGCGTTGCGCATAACAATTCGGACAATGGTCAAACTCTACATATGATTACGAGAGTGTATCACTACAAACCGTAAACATATCATGCTACTTGTATTCAAGGTTATCGCTTGATGAAAAACCCTAAAATAGCTATGGACTAAGATGCAAGTTCAATTAATTGGCCACTTAACTAATCAAACATCATAATCCTATCACAATACTTCAATCATGTGATCATAAAAATAGTAGAGAATTGAACGATAGTCAAGAGAGAAAACTAATACATAAAGCAAACACAAGTTTTAGAAATCGGACTACATCCTTAACCAATAATATAGAATTTAGCTACTCATAGCTATGGAGTTCATCACCAAAAATATAAGTTGAATAAAGAAGAAGATGAACAAAAGCAAACCCTAGTTGCGTAAACAAAAGCGGCTCTCCAAAGTTCCAAGAATAAGATATATTTCAAAAGTTGTAGAATTCTTCTTTTATAGCTTTTCTCTCCTTCCAAAATTAGGTCAAGTCTTCAAAGTCCATTAGATGAGAATCCACCAAGCCCATAAGAGAGAGAAACCCGTGTAGAAAATACGTCCAAAAACTCGTCGCCGGAAAACTGGTATTGTGGCCGGAAATCGGCCGGAGAAGTGCCCGAAAATCGGTTCCGGTGACCGGCAAAGTCCGCCCGGTCACCGGTCAACTGGTCGGATCGGTCGGGTCAACGAGTTAACTCACTGAATCAAACCGGGTCATCAGGTGAGTTAGGATTGTGAGTCAGACCCGAGTCAGCTGTGCATAAGAGCTAACTGGGCTGACTTGGTTCCAAATTTTTCTAAGCCATTGCACAGTGCCTCGTAATTATTTCAATCATCGCACAATGCCTCAGCCTACCATCTGTTTCAGCTTGCAGCCATCCCCATCTCGCAATCGCAGCAGCTGCACTTTTGCCTGCAAATTAATTCCTCGTAAACCATTTTACCAAAGTACTTCAGCTTCCTTCGCAAAACATCAATATTATCATCATTGCTTCATTTCCCGTAGCTCATACATTCTCGCGTTTCGAGCACCAGAACAACAAGAGATCCAATCGAAAAGATTCAACATCACCATTAGCTCAATAAAACCACAGTCTCAAGCCATTCTCTGTACCACTAACTCGAACATCCAACCATAGAAACTCAGGCTCCAAAATCCGTGAGAGCAAGAGCACATTTTCACCGCCATCGACCCATGGGTAACTTAGCAAGCAGTAAATCAAAGAATCCAAACTCAAACCCTTAACACCAATGACATAATTGGGTTCGCAAATGACATTCTACTATGAATACACATACAACAGCCCTAAGATTAACCCAACTCCACCTCCATTTCTGTCCATTTTTTGGCTTCACATGAACCTCGAACCCTTGATAACGGTCCTCATTTGTTCCATTTTTTTTCGATCGTAGCATAACCCCGCACTCAACACAAACTCTACCATCTCCGTATTTTCTTCAAAGCCATAAAACCATGGCTAGCAGCTGCAGATAATTTAGGCGTATGGTTCAACCCACCTGCAACCACAACATCGTCCTTCTCATACCGACAAGATTTATCGCGTACTACATGCTGTAACTTTGCTTTAACATTCCCATCTCAAACTCCTCTAAACCCATAGCGAACACCCACAAGCTTCATTTTCATGGCTTCACAATAGCTTCTTTATCTGTCGAGAACAAGCACCAAGAACCCTTGTGTAAACACCCATGGTCTGGTTGAAATAAATTGGTGAATGAAATCATCTTTCCGCTGCTTTGTCAAATATTTGGTGTGCATTCCCGAGGTGGTGATGGAGAAGTTTTTAATCTGCTGGTGCATTAGCTCTCTCCGACCTTCATTCCCTATAAGCAATTCCACATTCAACATACACCACAATCATTTAAACATACTCTTCATTATCAACAACAAACATGGCAAAGATCATTAGTTTCTTCATCTTTATTTCAGTCCGTAAACTTCATCAAACGGTCATCATTTCGTACTCCAATTGTGAGATTGTAACTTGAGCCATAATTACCTCACAAAATCGAACCACCATTCTACCCAAACACCCAATGTAATCCATGATGTTAACAACTCAATCTCTTCTCCTTGTTGTCTCTGTGAGAAGTGCTTTGAACCTTGTTGAATTCCACCAGCTCCATGGTAACAACAAAGATCAAGTTCTTCTTCCTATCCCTAAAAACCATCACATCTTCAAGCCATAATGCTATCATGAAATGAGATAGCCGAAAAGCCGAGCAGCCGCACCTTCA
Source organism: Papaver armeniacum (assembly GCA_023531295.1). NCBI lineage: Eukaryota > Viridiplantae > Streptophyta > Magnoliopsida > Ranunculales > Papaveraceae > Papaver > Papaver armeniacum. The sequence continues at coordinate 451,275 of JAJJWW010009709.1, forward strand.
ATCGATCTAATATCGTGGAAACAAATCTTATCAATTCCCTAATTTCATCCATTCTCTTCATAGATTTATTTCCTCCTCCGAGTAATTAAGCCGCCATAACTTTTACTTCTCCAATTTCTTGGTTTCATTAAAGAAAATGATTGAGAAATAATTTTCTCAATTTAGGGTTGGGTTATACATGGGGTGGATTGCACACCCCAAAGACTTGAGATAAGGGTCACCCAGATGGTAAACCCCTTTAACCTTTGCTGGTCACTATGTAGTGCTCCTTCGCATATAATTGCCCCTTAACTTTGGCTGGGCTTCGATAGTGTTCGCCACGAAATGACAATTTTGCCCTTTGGCTCAAATTGGTTGATTTCTCCATCTTTTCCTCCGCGCGACTCCGCAGTACCTAATAACTCAAAATACACGTAAAGTACATAATTCACAAGAAGAATAGCAAAGAAAGCGTAACTACTAGATAGTAAATACGGTGTATTCTACACCTATCGATTCCCCCACACTTAGACTTTGCTAGTCCTCGAGCAAATCAAACAAAACAATAAAATACAACAACTCCGTGTCGTCGAGGCTACGGTCACTTTTAGCATAAATAACAAGCCTTTAAACCCCTAGGTGTCCCTAGTGGACGAGTTATAGTCTCGTGAGGGTTTACTAGAGATTTACCCACAAAACTTATATTTCCAACTTACTAGTTCTCCGTAATGATAGTATCCAACGCGCTAAGAAGACATAGAGATTCTCGCACACTAGTCATAAGAAGTTAGACACATAAATGAACACAATCTCATTCTTAAAAGTTGAGAGAGAGATAACCATCCCTTCTCGACATAAATTCGGTTCGAGTGATCAAAAGTCTCGACTCGCCTCACAAAAAGGGTTTTATGAAATTGCTCTCAATAATAAACAGCTTTTTATGGGTCACACATGTGTCCGTGTTGGAATGAAGAGAGAATCCCGCGACACGTTGAATGGTAGGAAGGTAAAAACCTCCAAAATATTTTGAAAACCCACATCTTTTAAATATATTTTTGAAAACCCATTTTTCCGACGATCTCTTCGAAAGGAAATCAACCATTTAACGAAGGTGGGAATATGCTTACTTACCGTGTATCCGTCTGGGCTGCAACTAGCACCACTCTCACAAGATCCATAGAAACGCCTTCGGTCTTCTATCGGTGTCTTCATCTTCGTCTTCGGCCTTCAACTCTTGATGATAACTCTCGAACTTCGTAGAATCTGACAATATGATTCTTTCCCTCAAATTCCTTGTCGCTTGAAACTTCATTATAGATATTCCTTCTTTCCATAGGCTTTATTGAAAGAATACAAAAATAAAAACAAACTATACAAACCCAAAATTAAATATTTATTTTTTTTTTCTTTTTCTGTTTTTTTTTTTTTTATTATTTTTAAATAAGAGATAAAACAAATACAAAATAAAAATAAAACAAAATAATAAAAAACTATTAACAAACCTAAAAAATTTCTCTTGTCTTCTTTTTTTTTTTTTTTTTTTTTTAATTTTTTTAAAAATATAATTTTATTCATCATCAACGGAAAGGAGTTTACAAGAATTGGATGGGAGTCTCGCAACAAGCTGAGCTCCAATCCCCTTTGAATGACAACACCTAATCTATGGAAAAGGAACTCTCCAACTTTGACATTCGCATCATGACCGGCCATGTAATTACGTAATCTCTTCGTAAAATCTATCGTACCACCGCCCAACTCCCCTAAGGTGGTGAAAGCAAGAACACCAAAACCAAACCCTTGAGCCGAGCACTTTTCGAGATATTTAGCATTTTTATTGGCCATGCCTTTAGCAATCGCTTGCCCTGGGAAAAAGCCGATACACCTTTACCCGTGAGAGGAAAAACACCGTTACATCCAAACACACATTATGTCCATTAACCCAATTATAAACTAGTATATCGCCGGGGTCTCAACTCCGAGCCATCATCGGATGTCAGCCCTAAGCCTACTTCCTTCCCCGGCTGGGACCCCGCACGATAACACATATCCGCAAAAGTGTCACGAATAAGGTCATGACGAAACTTGAGACCAATCCCTTTAGTGCAAAGCAGTACAAACATGATCCCCATAAACATCCATCTCCCATCCACATGCGTAACATACATCACCCACCTCAAAAAGGGGATACCCAATCTATAGCGCACAATCGATAGAAACTGCCTAGGTCCAATATGCTCGGTTCAGTCCATCAATGGGTATAGCCAACAAATAATCTTGAGCGTGCTTAGTCTTGTTACATTCAAAGAAAACCGTATCACGTGCGAGACATAACAAAGTTAGTGGGGAGTTTCTTCATCACAAAGATCAAAGTATTTAATCGCTGTGGAATTCATAGAAAGGGGGCGATCTCATCAATGCTAAGTGGTGAGTCCACAATATCACATACCCGGTTATACGCACTAAAATCACGACCAAGACCGGGGCTCAAACCATCCACACAGAATGTCGCAAGATGTTTCGTTGTTGAGAAACTGCTCCGTGTACAAGATGCCATATAACAATATTTCATCGTGTCATTCATTGTATAAACCCCCATCCCCCATGCTTGATAGGAAGGGTAACAATTCTCTGTTGAAGCAACCCAAAACCAGACCATCACCTATAAGAAGTTGCCGTAAGTATTCGAACAAGTTCTCATCATACAACGGCCGTGCTTGATAAGTATTCAGTGCTTAGTCGTGCATAGAAAAGTAAAGTCTAGAGACTCCGCTGCAGTTCCGTAAGAGTAATAGCTCACATTGTGGGTCTTCCAGCCTTTTAATAGCTTCCATCGACCCGCAGTCTTATGTACTCTATTAACCACTGTGTCCTTGCAAAATTGTGGATCCGAACTAACCGGCCACCAAGTAACTTCACACCTTTTGCTGGTCTACCGATCCCCTCAGAAATACCTCTGGAGCTAAACCCTAGCGTCGCAAAGAATGTGCCAATAAATCTCCGTCTTAGATATATTAAGGTGCAAACCAAGAGAAGGGCCATGTTTTTGAATTATTTGTAGGGCTTTAGAGACCATCATAGTATCACCAATCGCGACCGTCGTCAAGATACCAGGCTTGAAGCTCCAAAGTACATTGCTCAACAATTTTGCGAACAAGGGGGTGAAGTGTTAGAGTTTAAAAGGAGAGGCCCAAGGGGATCACCCCGTTGTACACCCCGCGCCGAGAATAAAGTATGACCCAAATAGTAAAAGATGTGCAGATTGGAGTAGCAAAACTCCACCCAGTAAGCAATAGAGGGGCACCTTAATCTAACTTCCCTGAGCATAGCAGACCTGTCGACTAGGTTGAAAGCATTAGAGAAATCCACCATTAGCATCGTGCGCGAATCAGTCTCGCCATACACTTCCAACAAACGATTAGCCGAGTGAAGAATAGATTCACCACCACACTGCACACCAACACCAAACTGATAGTCGCTTAAATAGGCTTCCATTTCTTTCCCTACATGAGTGGCTGCAACTTTAGATGCCAATCTCCTCCAAACAAAGGCCTACGGCTATAGGACGTAAACCTCCACCCGGTTTTAACAAAGGTGTGAGTGGTGCAGACGCAACGAACACTCCCAACTGGTGGGCAGTTGCCACCAACCAAATATTCACAATTTGTGTTATAGAGGATATCAACTCATCTCACATACCGCCGCTGCTCCACTAAGTGCATCAATTAGGTGTTGAGCACGTAACCCGTCTCGTCCACAAGAAGTACCCTTTGGGAAGCTTGAATCCTCTCCAAAACTAACTCGTGAGTGGCCGAAAGGGCGCTTGGGCAAGGGGAATGGAAGGCTTAACCGGTGGTTTGGCAGATGGATGTTTGCTTCGTAACTCGGCCAAAGTACCATCGTTGGCGGGTGCAACACCACTCAAGTAAGTGTACGGATGGCTGCTGTATACATGCCGTAACTAATCTTCTTGCGGCATAAACGTAAGTTGGAAGATTCTTGCTTCTTCCGTCGCGCGACTCTTGCTTCTTCTTCTTGTTATTACGCAATTCCCGCAAGGCTTCATGTTCCTCTAAAGCCCGTTGAACCAAGATGTTGCAACCATTTGTCCCAGCCCAAGTAACCAAAGCAGAGTTAATAGCAGCTATTTGTATTCTCTTCCTTGTACCTCGACCTTTCTTCTTCACTGTTTTTGGGAGTGTAAACTCGCAAAGACACAGATAGGAAGAAGAAGAAGTTGTATCCAGAAGGTAATCTCCCTAGGCAAAGCAATAACTTTTTGAATTGCAAAAGATTGAAAGTTTTAGAGAAAGAGAGCTTACAATTTGTTGGCACACTGGATACCGTAGTGATATTACACTACAAGATTTTTATCTAAGCAGCTCCAAACTCAAACAAGGAGGAGCATCACGAGAAGCTACATCATCGATGAGCCGACAGCCACAAGCGGTTCGATGGGCATGGAATACCGTGGATCAAGAAACTAGCACCCTACCATTGAAGGGTCCTTGAATTGTTTCTCCCGTGTGCTTGCAAGAGATTCTCCATTTGTGCGTACGCAGGCAATCAACACAAATCCACATCTTCATCCGTGACAGACCTCCTCCCATGCTTTGTAAACTCTATATTCTTTCCGAACCTCGCTACGACTCACGGCTTGTTTCTCTTCGTGAGGGTAATGTTGAACCCCGAGATGAGTAAGCAACGAACCCTCCTTGTATCCGCTCCCGCGAACCCCATTCTTGCAGCCATCAAATCCAGCGAAAGGACATCGAAAGCTTACCACTCTTCCCGTGAAGAGGAAGATTGGGGGGGTTGAGATGCCGAACCACGAGTGGAAACCATGTCAGTCGAAACCCCAAACAAAAGAGCAAACCCTAAAGCTGGGAGATGCGAATGACAAAACTAGGGTTTTTTTTTTTTTTTTTTTTTTACTGAGACAAGAGAAAACAAAATACAAAATAAAATACAAAGGCCATGGTGTAAGTACTTTACCACTTGATTCTTCACAACTTATATGTCTTGATATCTTAGACTTCTCGAATTCTCATCCTTAATAATTTCCACTCTTGTATAATAGTCTTCAACTTATAAAAATTTTGCTCCCTGTTTTGTTGCTTTACTCAAATCAAATCTGCCCATTTTCGCATCATGCTTGTAAACCTCGAACGTGTTCAACTTTCCTTCGAATTTGTGATGCTCCTCTTGTTGATGATGATGGTGTTTCTATGGACCCGTTGGTGTAGAGAGAGATAAGGTGGATGGTGCTAACTGCGAACAAGATTACAAGTGGTATGTAAGTTAGCAATTCGATGTCACCAACATGGTTGATAAAAATAGCACTCAAGAGATCAAAATAATGCTTCTATGGTGGGAAATTGGACAGCTCACCATTCTCGCCTTAATTTACGTACGGTGACACACACTCTAAAAGCACAATTTAGACAGTACAAAGAATTGAAGGTTGGTGCCTCACATTATGTAACATGGGTAGTCTCCACTATAGGGGATCACTGCTCTAATACCGAATTGGGCCGCACCTTATTTGCCATCGGCATGGTTAAATCCAACTTTAACTCTCATACAATTAAGAAACCCAATCATGTTCTCTCAACATCTCTAAGTTCACCACTATTATGAGAATTTCGATGTAATCTTAGCGACATGTATACTATGTGACTCTAAATAACTACAAGTTGGAGTTTTCTTATTCACTAGTTCACAAAAAAGTTGAAAAATTGCAAAAATTTACAACATAAACCACTCCCCCACACTTAAACTTTACATTATCCTGAATGTAAATTGAATCTTCCAAAGTAAGTCAAGGTGGGAAATCCTAATAAGAAATCAGCAAAAACAAAGAAAACAAAACAAGAAAAAAAAACTAAAAACAAGAAAAGAAATAAATACAAGACAAGAAATACTCATCCTTTGGGTTGCCTCCCAATTAGCGCTTGGTTTAAAGTCGTCAGCCCGACTATCTCCTTGCTTTCTATGACTCCTCCAGAGGGAGCACTTCCACAAGATTAACTCCTTCCACGACATCCGAAGAGAAGTTCTCATAATATGGTTTCAACCGGTGCCCATTCACTTTAAGTTCATTACATGTAGCTAAACTACGAATTTCTACTGCACCATGAGAAAACACATTAGTCACAATAAAAGGTCCAATCCAACGTGACCTTAATTTACCCGGAAATAATTGCAAGCGAGAATTAAACAAAAGCACTTTCTGTCCAATGCAAAATTGTTTCTTAGAAATCATATTATCATGAAAAGCTTTCGTTTTTTTCTGTAAATCCGTGAGCTTTCAAATGCATCATTGCGAATCTCTCTAGCTCTTGAAGTTGTAACTTCCTTTGCTTTCCAAAGACCATCCAACACCATGTTGCATTGCTTAATAGCCCAAAAATGCCTTATGCTCAATTTCCACGGGTAAGTGACAAGGTTTACCATAAACAAGCCTAAAAGGAGACATCCCAATAGGTGTTTTATATGCGGTTCTATACGCCCACAAAGCATCATTAAGTTGCGAACTCCAATCCTTCCTTGTTGGATTCACCGTCTTTTCAAGAATGGATTTCACCTCTCGGTTGGAAACTTCGGCTTGTCCATTTGTTTGTGGATGGTAGGGAGTTGCAATCCTATGCGACACATTGTACTTTTAACAAGCTTCGCAAGAACCTCGTTTTGAAGTGTGAACCTCCATCGCTAATTATAGCCCTTGGAATTCCAAACCTTGCAAATATATTAGCTTGCACAAAATCAAACAAATTTAGAATCATTAGTTGGGTGGCTTTAGCTTCCATCCATTTCGAGACATAATCCACAACAAGCAAAATATAATAATTCCCACTAGAATTGACAAAAGGGCCCATAAAATCAATTCCCCATACATCAAAACCTCCACAAATTGAATAATAGTTTGCGGCATTTGATTTCGAGCACCTAGATTGCCGGTTCTTTGGCACATATCACATGTGATACAAAATGCATGTGCATCCTTAAACAAAGTTGGCCAAAAGAAACCACATTCTAGTACATTGAGAGCGGTTCTCTTACTCCCAAAGTGTCCTCCACAAGCATACGAGTGGCAAAAAGACAAGATAGAATTAAATTCAATTTCTCGGGAACACACCTACGTATTACTTGGTCACTACAATGTTTCCATAAGTATGGATCATCCCATATGTATTGGTTTCCTAACTTCTTAAGTTTGTCCCTCTCAAAAGAGACAAGTTCTTTGGGATTTGTTTAGACACTAAGTAATTAACAATATCAAGGCGTACCATGGTTCTCCAAAGGCAATTGAGAATAGTTGCTCATCCTGAAACTTTCACGCAAGGATAGTCTCCTTGTCCACAGCAAGTCGGCTCAAGTGATCCGCAACGGTGTTCTCAATTCCTTTATTGTCTTTGATTTCAATATCAAACTCTTGCAAGAGTAAAATCCATCGTATGATCCTCGGTTTCGCCTCTTTCTTTGTAAGCAAGTATCTAAGTGCTGCATGATCAGAAAAGACAACAACTTTTGTACCAATTAGATAAGAGCGAAACTTTTCTAAAGCAAAAACAATGGCTAATAACTCTTTTTCAGTGGTTGTGTAGTTTTGTTGGGCCTCATTTAACGTTCTAGAAGCATAATAGATAGCATGAGGTATCTTCCCCACATGCTGCCCAAGCACCGCACCAACCGCATAGTCACTTGCATCACACATGAGTTCAAACGGCTTACTCCAATCCGGTGGTTTAATGATAGGGGCTGAAATCAAAAGTTCTTTCAAACGATTGAATGCCGCCACACACTTCTCATCAAAGTTAAAAACCACATCTTTTTGCAATAAGTTACAAAGTGGTGATGCTATCTTGGAAAAGTCCTTGATGAATCTATGATAAAACCGCATGACCAAGAAAAGAACGTATCTCCCTCACCGTAGTGGGAGGTTAGAGCACGAATAAGGTCTATCTTAGATTTATCGACTTCCAAGCCTTTTAGAAGATATTATATGGCCTAAAACTATGCCATTAGTTACCATGAAATGGCACTTCTCCCAATTTAGCACAAGATTTGTTTCAACACATAGTTCAAGGATTAGAGACAAATTGTTCAAGCAAAGGTCAAATGAATCACCAAAGACACTAAAGTCATCCATGAACACTTCTATTATGTTTTCAACATATTCCGAAAAGATACTTACCATATACCTTTGAAAAGTAGCCGGAGCATTGCATAAGCCAAAAGGCATCCTTCTATAAGCAAAAGTACCGAAAGGACAAGTGAAAGTGGTTTTCTCTTGGTCCTCCGGTGCTATCACAATCCGATTATAACCTCGAATAGCCATCAAGAAAGCAATAGTAAGAGTGTCCAGCCTAAACGTTCGAGCATTTGATCAATAAAAGGTAAAGGAAAGTGATCTTTTCTAGTGGTGGCATTCAATTTTCTATAATCAATACAAAACCCTCCAACCAGTTTGCACACGAGTTGGGACAAGTTCATTCTTATCATTCTCCACCACCGTCACACCCGATTTCTTTGGTACCACTTGTACGGCTTACCCACTTGCTATCGGATATGGGGTAGATAACACCCACGTCCAAAGCTTGAGTATCTCCTTTTTCACAACTTCCATCATGGGAGGATTCAAACGACATTGCGCTTCTCTTGTAGGCTTTGAATCATCCTCCACACGAATCTTATGCATACAAACGCAGTGGCTTATACCCTTGATATCGGCGATTGTCCATCCTATGGCCGTCTTGTACTTCCTTAGCACCCTTAGAAGTTTTTGCTCCCGTAATTCATTAAGCTCGTTAGAAACAATCACGGGTAAATCTTCATTGTCACCCAAGTACAAGTACTTTAAGTGACTTGAAGAGGTTTCAATTCTAAACTTGGAGATTTAACAATAGATGGCACAAGTTTTTCATTATTGCAAGGTAAAGAATCATATGAAATATTCTTAATTGCTGATTTTTCCGGTAATGAGTCAAGAGAACCAATGGTTTCTTTAATCTCATCACTATACGCATAACCATTGTCAATAGGTGTAGTGAGCACGGTTTCCAAAGTATCAACACCATTCAACTCAAACATTTATTGCGCCAATGTGTCCATCATATCAATGGAGAAACAAGAGTGGACATCACTAGGATATCTCATCGTCTCGAAAATGTTGAAACATATTATTTCTCCATCAAACTCCATAGTTAGCGCTCCCTTGTCAACATCAATAATGGTTTTCGCCGTTTTCATGAAGGGACGCCCAAGTAGCAATGGAAGAGACGAGTCCGGTGAACCTTCATCCATCTCTAACACGCAAAAGTCCGCTGAAATACAAGTTGATTAACCTGCACAAGAACATCCTCAACAATACCCATTGGGTAGACATTAGAACGATCGGCTAATTGCAACGCAATTCCATCTTTTTTAAGAGGACCAAGATCAAGTGAATTGTACATAGACGCAGGCATGACATTAACCAAGCACCTAAGTCCAACATAGCTTTGTTAAATTTGGTGTTACCAATTGTGACGGGAATGTCGAAGCTACCGGGATCCTTGCACTTAAGTGGGAGTTTGTGTTGTAAGATTGTCAGGCATTCTCCCCCACACTAAGCACTTCATTACCTTTGAGCCTTTGCTTATTGGTACAAAAGTCCTTCAACACCTTTGCATACTTTGGAACTTGCTTGATTGCATCTATGAGTGGTATGTTCACATGGATCTTCTTTAGAACGTCTAAAATCTCCTTTTCTAGTTCCGCCTTCTTAGAACTTGCAAACTGCGAGGGAAAGGTAGAGGAGGAACATAAGTAGAAATCGGAGTTTTAGAGTTAGAAATAGGTACCTCGGGAAAGTTTGTGGAGAATCTCGGTTTTCTCCTCCAAAACAAAGTTTCCTTTGGTGCTTCCACCGTGCCCGAATCAAAGAACCTCGGGTTTCACAAGTTGTGTACCACTTCTCAACGTAATTGCATTAACACCCTCTTTTGGGTTGATAGGTTGAGAAGGGAGTTTCCCACCATTTTGTGCCTTTAATTGATTCAACTCCATAGCCATAGAACCAACTTGAGTTTGCAAATCCTTAACCGTACTCTCCGTTCTTTGCATAAAAGATTTCAGCAACTCCTCCATATTAGACCCCATAGTTTGAGGTTGTTGTTGTTATTGAAATTGTTGTCTCGGTTGGAATTGTTGTTGTTGAGGTTGAAATCCACTCGGGTTGTTGAAATTAGGTTGTTGAATCGCTCCTTGCTTATTGGCATAGCTAAAATTGGGGTGATCTCTCCATCCCGGATTGTAAGTGTTGGAGTAGGGATCATACCGTCTTTGTTGATTTGGAAAGATCGCATTAGCTTGCTCGTCTTCATAAGATTGAGAGGAACTTGGTATCACCGCGACTGCAACTTGTTGAAGCATTGCGTTCATGTTACCCATTTGTTGACGAAGCTCTTCAACCTCGCTCACCTCACTCACCCTTCTTAGAATCACATCCGAACCACGACTCAAGAATTGTTGTGAGTTCGCTGCCATGTTTTCAATCAACTCTCTAGCTTGTGCCACCGTCTTGTTCACTAATGCACCACCACCCGCAGCGTCGAGGAGATTCCTATCACTTGATTGGAGTCCTTCATAGAAATATTGGATGATCATAGCATCACTAAATTGGTGGTGAGGGCAGCTTGCCACCAACCTCTTGTATCGTTCCCAACATTCATATAAGGATTCCCCCACATTTTGCTTCATCCCACAAATCTCCTTGCGAATTTGAGTAGCCTTTGATGCGGGGAAAATATCTCTCTAAAAAGAGTTTCTTCAACCCATTCCATGTTGTGACACTCCTGAGGTAAATAGAACAACCAATCCTTAGCACTATCCATTAAAGAGAAACGGAAAACTTTTAACATTGCACCATCTGCTGCAACATTTGAAGCATGGCAGTGACAATGGTGTGGAAGTCCATAAGATGTTTGTTTGGATCTTCATTCACCATGCCATGGAACTTTGGTAATTCTCTAAGCAACCCCGGTTTAATTTCAAAAGTAGAGACCGTTTGAATACACCCTGTTGTATATCAAGCCTATGAGAAGCTAAGTCCTTGAGTGAACGATTTGCATCACCCATAGCTCCTTCTTCTTCAACTTGTGGTTCGTCTACGAATGGAACCTCTTTTTCTTCTTCTTGTTGTTGGAAACTCTCTTCTCTTACTTCCAACTCGTGCTCGTCCGTTGTGTCTTGACTTGGTTGGAGTATTGTGCCTCGTCGAGTAGCTATCCCTCACCTTGGATAATTCCAATCCTTAGAAGCCAGAGATTAGGTACCTGCAAACAATTCTCGCAAACAAGTGAGAAACAAGACAAGAAACAAAAAGCAAAGATGAAAGCAGAAATTGTAAAAAGAAACTAAAAACTTAATAACTAGCCGTGTGCCTCCCCGGCAACGGCGCCAAAATTTGATCGTTGTCGTATGCGTCAAAAATAATTTCACTTTCCTAAAGTATATGATAAGAAAGAGTTTGTATCCACAGAGAGGCGATTGTAGTTATTTCGTAATCAATTTCTTAAAGTAACCAATTGGGGGGATTTCTTATTTCTATTTAAGCAATAAAACAAATTAAAAGCAAAGTAAATTGTAGAAAGTAATCAATGGAGAGAGATATTGGTCAAGGAATTCATCTTCAATCTTAGACATGTGCTTGCGTATATGATTAGAATTACGATTTAATCTCTTGTGTTATCAAAAGCCTAGAGAATCAAGAGAGCAAGATAATCTATTAATTTCCTAAGTTATTCAACACACACATTAGGGCTGCGTATGTGAAATCTACCTAAAGAATAACCTAACGCCTTGCGCTAATCAAGTTCAATTCCTAGGAGCATTAAATTTCAGAAATAGGCTAATCAATGCAATTGTCATGCGTTGCGCATAACAATTCGGACAATGGTCAAACTCTACATATGATTACGAGAGTGTATCACTACAAACCGTAAACATATCATGCTACTTGTATTCAAGGTTATCGCTTGATGAAAAACCCTAAAATAGCTATGGACTAAGATGCAAGTTCAATTAATTGGCCACTTAACTAATCAAACATCATAATCCTATCACAATACTTCAATCATGTGATCATAAAAACAGTAGAGAATTGAACGATAATCAAGAGAGAAAACTATATTAATACATAAAGCAAACACAAGTTTTAGAAATCGGACTACATCCTTAACCAATAATATAGAATTTAGCTACTCATAGCTATGGAGTTTATCACCAAAAATATAAGTTGAATAAAGAAGAAGATGAACAAAAGCAAACCCTAGTTGCGTAAACAAAAGCGGCTCTCCAAAGTTCCAAGAATAAGATATATTTCAAAAGTTGTAGAATTCTTCTATTATAGCTTTTCTCTCCTTCCAAAATTAGGTCAAGTCTTCAAAGTCCATTAGATGAGAATCCACCAAGCCCATAAGAGAGAGAAACCCGTGTAGAAAATACGTCCAAAAAGTCGTCGCTGGGAAAACTGGTATTGTGGCCGAAATCGGGCCGGAGAAGTGCCCGAAATCGGTTCGTGGTGATGGCAAAGTCCGTCCGGTCACCGGTCAACTGGTCGGATCGGTCGGGTCAGCGAGTTAACTCACTGAATCAAACCGGGTCATCAGGTGAGTTAGGATTGTGAGTCGAGACCGAGTCACCGTGCATAAGAGCTAACTGGCCGACTTGGTTCCGACCTTCTAAGCCATTGACAGCCTGCAATTATTTCAATCATCGCACAATGCCTCGGCTACCATCAAGTTTGATTGCATTATGCCATCCCCATCTCGCAAATCGCAACAACACTTTGCTCGCAAATTAATTCCCAGTAAACCATTTTACCAGTGGGACAGTTCCTTCGCAAAACATCAATATTATCATCATTGCTTCATTTCAATTGCAGTTCATACATTCTCGAGCGTTCGAGCACCAACAACAACAAGAGATCCAAGCGAAAAGATTCAACATCACCATTAGCTCAATAAAACCACAGCCTCAAGCCATTCTACGTACCACTAACTCGAACATCCAACCATAGAAACTCGGGCTCCAAAATCCGTGAGAGCAAGAGCACATTTTCACCGCCATCGACCCATGGGTAACTTAGCGTGAAATCAAAGAATCCAGCTCAAACCCTTAACACCGGTGACATAATTCGATTCCGAAATGACATTCTACTATGAATACACATACAACAGCCCTAAGATTAACCCAACTCCACCTCCATTTCGTCCATTTTTTGGCTTCACATGAACCCTCGAACCCTTGATAACGGTCCTTATTTGTTCCCTTTTTTTTCGATCAGCGGCATAACCCAGACTAACACAAACTCTACCATCTCCGTATTCTCTTCAAAGCCATAAAACCATGGCTAGCAATGCAGATAATTTAGGCGAAGTGGTTCACCCAGTGCAACCACAACATCAGGTCCTTCTCATGTTGACAAGATTTATTGCGGATTATAGTGCTTAACTTTGCTTTAACATTCCCATCTCAAACTCCTCTAAAACCCATAGCGAACACCCACAAGCTTCATTTTCATGGCTTCACAATAGCTTCTTTATTCAAGAGAACAAGCACCAAGAACCCCTTGTGTAAACACCCATGGCTGGTTGAAATAAATTGGTGAATGAAATCATCTTTCCGTGTTTTGTCAAATATTTGGTGTGCATTCCCTGAGGTGGTGATGGAGAAGCGAATCTGCTGGTGCATTAGCTCTCTATGGACCTTCATTCCCCGTAAGCAATTCCACATTCAACATACACCACAATCATTTAAACATACTCTTCATTATCAACAACAAACATGGCAAAGATCATTAGTTTCTTCATCTTTATTTCAGGTCCGTAAACTTCATCAAACGGTCATCATTTCGTACCCAATTCAGATTGTAACTTGAGCCATAATTACCTCACAAAATCGAACCACCATTCTACCCAAACACCCAACAGAATCCGTGATGTTAACAACTCAATCTCTTTCTCCTTGTTGTCCGTGAGAAGTGCTTTGAACCTTGTTGAATTCCACCGGTTCCATGGTAACAACAAAGCATCAAGTTCTTCTTCCTATCCCTAAAAACCATCACATCTTCAAGCCATAATGCTATCATGAAACAGATATAGCCGAAAAGCCGACGGCGCACCTTCAATCGATCTAATATCGTGGAAACAAATCTTATCAATTCCCTAATTTCATCCATTCTCTTCATAGTTTCCTCCTCCGAGTAATTAAGCCGCCATAACTTTTACTTCTCTCTGAATTTCTTGGTTTCAGTCAAAGAAAATGATTGAGAAATAATTTTCTCAATTTAGGGTTGGGTTATACATGGGGCGGATTCAGACACCCCAGCACTTGAGATAAGGGTCACCCAGATGGTAAACCCCTTAACCTTTGATGGTCACTATGTAGTGCTCCTTCAGATATAATTGCCCCTTAACTTTGGCTGGGCTTCGGATAGTGTTCGCCCACGAATGACAATTTTGCCCTTTTGGCTCAAATTGGTTGATTTCTCCATCTTTTCCTCCGCGCGACTCCAGAGTACCTAATAACTCAAAAATACACGTAAAGTACATAATTCACAAGAAAAATAGCAAAGAAAGCGTAACTACTAGATAGTAAATACGGTGTATTCTACACCTATCAAATCACTAGTGCGCAAGTATGGAATCACTCACAAGGTCGCAACACCTTACCATCCTCAAACCAGTGGCCAAGTAGAAGTTTCTAATAGGGAAATTAAGCATATCCTTGAGAAGACCCGTCAATCCTTCTAGGAAAGATTGGTCTTTGCGCTTAAACGATGCTTTATGGGCCTATAGAATCGCATACAAGACTCCCATTGGGATGTCTCCTTACGAGACTTGTGTACGGAAAGCATGTCATTTACCCGTTGAGTTAGAACACCGTGCATATTGGGCTGTGAAGAAGTTGAATTTTGATCTTGATAAGGTGGAACCCGTAGAAAACTTCAACTCAATGAGTTAGAAGAGTTGAGAAATGATGCATATGATAGTGCCAAAACGTACAAACATAGGATGAAAGTGTTTTCACGACAAGCGCATTCTCGCGCAAGTCTTTCACCCAGTGTCGAAAGTCTTATTGTACAACACTAGATTGCATTTGTTTCCAGAAAGCTACGTTCTCGATGGTCGGGACCATTCTTGGTACGCACCGTCTTTCCCCATGGAGTCGTAGAAGTTGAAAACCCAGCAAACAAGAACATCTTCAAAGTCAATGGTCGAGATTGAAACCATTTCTAGAGCATCTTCCACCCAGAAGTTGAGACCGTCGACTTGGAAGACCCCATCTATGTGGACTAGACTAGTTCACTTGTGTACATACATATGGACTAACAATCCATTCTCTTTCCCTTTTCTTTTTCTTTTTGCATAGTTTTTTGATGTGTGCTAACCAAACTTTTTGTCTTGCGCTCTTGATTGTTTGCTTTCAAAGCATTCATCTTTCTATGGTTTAGCAACACCCTTCGCATCCAGGTAATCTCTTCCCTTTTCTCCTCTCAACATAGTTCTCCCGGTATGTGATTTGTTTAAATTCTTTATATTCATTTGACACATTGAGGACAATGTTGATCTAGGTTTGGGGGTGTGATTTGCATATAGAGTTTTTAGTCTTTTTGTTTTACTTCTTTGTATAAAAAAAAAAAATCGAAAAACTCAAAAATTTGCATAAAAAAAAAAACCTCTAACTTTTAGAGATTTTAGAGTCACTAGCATGCTTCTAGCTATGTTTACATAGAGAGTCCGACCGAAATAATCGAAATTGGAAGTATCGGAGAACACAATCGGGTTTCTTAGTTGATTAGAGCGTTAAAGTTGGATTTAACCATACCGGAAGGCTTAATTAGGTGTTGTTTAGATATCTTGAGTATAATTGTGATAGACCATAGTGGAGACTACCCATTTTACATCAAGCGAGGTACCGACCTTCACTCTTTGTGACTTTCTAGAAAAGCTTTTAGAGTGTGTGTCACCGTACGTCAATTCCGGGTAGGAATGGTGAGCTACCCAACTTCGCACCACTTTCAGCACTACTTTTGATCTCTTGAGTGCTAGTTCCGTCAATCATGAGGGTGACGTCTAAAGATGAAAACTTCTTCTAAATACCGATTTGCGGTTAGCATCACTCTCTCCCTCTCAACAACATCAACAGATTCATAGAAACACATCATCATCAGCAAGCGGAGCATCATCAGAATATTTGAAGAAAAGTTGATATAGTCTAAGGTTTATGTGCAACAAAGGAAAGAAAAGAAAAGAAGATGAGAATTAATGAAGTTTGTGAGAAATTGAGTTTTATTGTTATTTTCATTTCATGTACTAAGTAAAAAAAAAAAAAAAAGGTTCAAGTTTTTATTGTAAAGTTCAGAAGTTCGTCATCAACATTAGAAGACCGAAGATTGAAGACGTTTCTATGAATGCTGAGAGAGTGATATTAATTGCCGATCGGGTGAGAAGGTAAGTGAGTACTCCCACCCTTGCTAATGGTTGATTTCCTTTCTTAGAGATCAAAAAAGATTTTTTGTCCTCACTTTTCGGGAGTCTCCGTAAATTATTTCGGAAGGTTATCCTTCTTACCTACAACGTGTGCAGGATTTTCTCTTGATTCCTCGCCCGCACACATGAGACTAAAAAGCGATCTTTTTGAGTGCAATTATCATAAAACCCTAATGGTGAGGCGAAGTCGAGGCTTATGATCACAATCGAATCTCGAATTCTTTCATATGGTATGGTTACTTCTCGTCAAAGACTTAAGGATGAGAATGCGTTCTTTGGTAGTTCTAACTTCTTGTTACTAGCATGCAGAAACTCTATATCCTCATAGCTCCTTAGATGCTTGAGACTCTTTTACACTCCCGAAGTTGGAGAAGGTTTTGTGGGTACACCTCTGCAAAACCCTCACGAGACTACAACTCGTCCACTAGGGACACCTAGGGGTTTAAAGGCTTAGTGCATACGCTAAATGCATTCGAGAGACTGCGATGGGTATAGTTAGGATTTCTTAATTTGTTTCACTTGAGGACAAGTAAAATTCAGGTTTGGGGGTATTTGATGAGTGCCAAATATTGCATATTTATACATCTATTTATTGGCATTTAACTCATCTTTTGTGTTCGATATCGATATTATCCTGCATTCTCGTATTTTCTTTGTTTTCAAGAATAAATATGTGTACTAATTAATTTTGTGTTTTTAGGTAATAAATAAAGCTCGGAGAAATTGAAGAGCCAAAAGAGCAAAGAATTGGAGACAAGCGTCTATGGAGCAATAAAAGCCAAAGCCGCGCGCGCATCGAGCAAACCATTTACAAGACATGGGCCCAAGCTATCCAAGACCCGCGACCCGGATCCGAGCTCCGTCCACTCCAAGCCGTTGAGATCACGCCTAGCTACATCCTACGGTCGCTCCATCACTCACATCAGTTCTCACGCTCCCGCTCCACACCAAATCACCACGATTCTCCCTCGAGCCGTTCGATCTCGCGCATCTTCATCCTACGCTCGGTCCAACCTTCTCATCGTCTTCGCCGCACCCGCTCCACAAAGAAAACCCCTATCACCTATACCCCCATCGACCTAACCCATTCCTCTCTTTTCTTTCTTCTCCCACGACTCCAACAGAAAACCCATCCCTCTTCTCCACCTTCACCCATACCTATCACAGAGCCATCACCACCTCCATCATCACCTTGCTCGACAAAGAACATCATCAACACCACCTCCTCCATACCCTAATTCGCACTTTCTCAACCATTAGCTTCTCTTACCATAGAAGCTAGGGTTGAGGCAGTTTGGATTAGGGTTTTATCCAACAACCCCCGCATGGTCGATTCGCAGAGGTGAAGCAAGGAGAAATCGGGTTTGGGTCGGTGTAGTTGTTAGTTGGAAATGTTTTGAGAGTATAAATTCATGTTTTTGATGTAAGAGGTAGTAGTCAATTTTAGGGTTCTTAGTTTAGTTTACAAATTTAATTTAAAAGTCTGTTTTTATGTTGAATATGTTCTAAATTACTTAGCTAGGATTTACAATGAAACCCTAGTTTGGTGTTACGCTATTCAACTCTATTTGAAGTGTTTTTGCATGCTTAATGTTTAAGAGAAGTTCAATGCTAACATCTCAATGCACTGCTCTCACAATGAATGTCATGCATCCATTGTAGTTAGGGTAACATTGTGTTGAGTATGTTTCAGCTCATACTCTAATTATTATTGCTATTTCTTTGATTAGTTGTTCTTAACTAGACATCTAATGCTCTGAGTAGTATTCTCAGCTGATAATTGAAACCTCAATTGGTGAAACTCCATAGATAAGTGACAAACCTGACACTTTATCCTTATCTGTCATAGGAACAAAAGCATTCGAATTAGTTGAATCACATAACCTAAACTAGTGGTGGATTTGATAATCCTAGTACTTGCAACCTCAATCTTTGTATTTCACCTTTACTTTAGCTGTGTAATCCTCAACTCAGTCGTAAAGACTATAAACAAAAGCATACATTTAAGTCACCTTCCCGAAACACACTTGAGAAACACTTAGAACAACCTTGCACACACTAGTTCTCTCGTGGTTCGACCTGTGCTTGCCACTGCCTCCAAAGGCACTGTGCACTTGCAGATTAAGACGTAGGAAAAACACTTTTACAGACCTACCACCACACCGTGGAGTTTCCACTTTTCAGTTGTTTTAAGAGACTATATGAGCTTTTTAGTCCCACATCGGGGAGTTCATCTTTTTAAGTTGTATTATTCCATTATATAAAGAAATTCACTACTTTTGTAAAATCAATGGGAAAGGGGATTCTCTATTTTTTAGAGAGACCCCCAAGGGAAAATATTTTATAGTGATTTCTTTAAAGTTCGCGATTTTCCTTAAGGGTTTTTTTCGGAGTTGCCAAGCTCAAGTTGAGCACCTACTACATATGTTAGTAGTAGGTGTAGTAGGGTGTTTTATCCTGGAGATATCGATCATGTGAGGGCTATAACATCACTCTTGAGTGTAGCCGAGCGCTAATGTCTTAAGGACAACGTGTTGAACACGTGGCTCACTCTGTTTTTCAAAGTTTTGCCTTGTTGTTGTTGCGGAGATCTGGGAAGATCGTTCGTTTCGTCAAATCGATCACTTCCATCATAAAGGAGCTAAGTATCATTAACTTTTGCTTATTCGATTTTTCCTTGTTTTTGATTATTGCACCCAACAGGCAGCACTGGCAGGATTAAAATCCAAGAAACTTACGTTTCAGGCCTTTTAGTATATCAAAGTTGGAAATGATGTTACTTTGTACTGACCTTCTTAAGTGTCGGGAACACACAAGGCTGCTAATGGGGGTGTACCAGAACCCAAGAACTACAGCAGCTTCATCAAATCCAGAACCCAAGAACTACAGAAGCTTCATCAAATAAGCCTACAGTTCGTACACTTCCACTTAAATAAGCCCTGACCGAGTTCCCCATAACAATAGATTTAAAATCAATATCATTCAAGGTTGGTGATTTATGTGGCTATCTGCCTCGTGTATTGAATAAACATAAATGAGACTGGATTCACTTCAATCTAATTGAAACCCAAAAATTATTAACGAACCACCTCAAAAACTGGAAAAAAAAAAACGTTCACTAACAAAATTTCGCCCAAAGCAGGACCCCGTGTTATCCCCCAGTGGTGGGGTCTACTGGTCTGTGAGTATACGGTTTTTTTGGCGGTCTGTGCAGAATTACTGATTGAAACCTATTCAATATCATCCAAACTATGCCTCATTGCAGATCATCCTTGACTTAAACTGACCCGGTCTCAGACTATCTGACTTGGACCATGTATCCTTATTCCTGAACCAGGTGAATATTTAAACCGTACAAGAAGTAGGAATGTAAGAAGGTGGTCTACACTATATATTTTTTCAGGGACAATCTGATTGCAATTTGTGTTACATGATCTCATGTTATATTTCAACTTTCACGCTAACATATCACCAAAATTGAACTTTAAATGCATTCTTTTGGGTTTTATTGGAAAAAATGGTGCCGAAAATGTGAAATAATGTGAAAATGACTATGTCATTTGTCAACAAATTTAGATACTGATTTTCTTTTTTATTTTATTTTTTGTTAAAACATTAGTTCTGTTCAATCAGATAAGGTATATCGATAAAAACCTAGTCAAGTTTAATTAGGTCTCAGGATCAAATTTAACGGTCCTGGTGTATCTCCTTTACCTGCCATACATTTGATTAGGTAAACCATTTAACATACTACAATGTCCTTTTCCAACAAATTCCTTTCAGCCAGATTGACCCATTTAACTCAGTCTGTTAATTTAGTTTAACTTAAAAATTTCTACTAACCGAACTATTGACCAATAATTTTAGACTTCCACAGCCTTTTCTCGTAAAGAAGACTGGTTATGTTTTACAATACAAAGAATAAAACTAACTATTTATAAATATTTACCTTTACATTAACATATAGAACTATAAAAAACTATCTAAGGCCCATATTAAATGGGCTTTTATCCTTCCTAACAATGTTTTATATCCTCTTCATCCATCGGTAGCCTCCATTCTATTGCATTCCAAGGATTAAGTTCAAGAATGCCATAGGTTTGTCACAAGCTGTTTCTGCAGGAGAAGATAATACTTTTGTTGTCGTTGCTTCTCTTGGACTTCTTCATCTTATATTTTGTTATAAAAGGAGTCGTCATTCAAATGTAGTGGGCTAACAAAAGGCAACAACAAATTTTCTTTCTTTAGAGATTCAATATGAAGAGTAATGACAGAGGAAGGTACATCAAAGCAAAGTGACTGAAGCTATGTGACGTTAAGGCTGCGGCAGAGTTGTTATCTGAAGATGATCCAGGAGGTTCTAATCCAAAACCTGTTGATCCAGGAGGTTCTAATCCAAAACCTGTTGGTGGAGTTAGATCTGTTCCAAAACCGCCTGTTGGAACGGTTGGCGTTGGTCCAGGAGGGGTCGGAGCGTTGACGATGGATGGACTGGAGCTAAAATACAATAACAAACATATCACTCTACACTCTTATTCCACTTATCAAGCATACAAAACTGAAGAATATATGCCAAATGTATTTTACCTAGATGATGGAAATTTGCACGTCCCGGAACCTACAAAAAATTGACAAAAAAAAAAAGATCAGATATTATGTCAAAATGTTATCAGTTATACATTTGCTAGGCTATCAACCAGTTTTGTAAAATATTTTTATTTCATTGAATAAAATCCCATCTTCATAATAATAATAATAATGATGTAAGTATTTTAAAGTAAAACTAAAATTGAATCAAATAAGAATAATAAACTATTTATATTGTTTGATTTGTTATACGTTATTAAAACTAAAGTTATATTTTATTATTTTTAGATACCATTTCAGAACGTGTGATTCATCAACACGATAACACTTTAACGTGACAATTTACGAAGTAGAATTTACGGTTTATTAGCTTTGTTTGGCAGCACTTTAAATATTATAGTTTATTTAAATATTATAGTTTATCATATGTCTGGCTACTTAATATCTACAGCATCACAACAAAGCGTTTTCCAAAAACTGGCAACAATACCAAACTTGCCATAAGAGACATATCAACTTGCCATAATAGTCGATTAATGTACGGCCTTAGGGGTTTTTCAGGTCAAAATTACCAAACCTAGAACTAGAAATGGATTTTCATAGTAAATTCCAGACTTCCACGTTTTATCAACAGAAACAAAATAAAATGGAAACGGCCGTATACGACAGGGTTGGAAATAATAACTAGTCATTACAGCTTGTGCTTAAACCTTATTAAATAATTCAATAATAGAAGGAAAAAAAATCCATAGTCGGATCAATCTTACTTGGATCTGTAGTGGTTAACATGGCAG
This sequence comes from Papaver armeniacum, assembly GCA_023531295.1. NCBI lineage: Eukaryota > Viridiplantae > Streptophyta > Magnoliopsida > Ranunculales > Papaveraceae > Papaver > Papaver armeniacum. The sequence goes on from JAJJWW010009709.1 coordinate 473,170, forward strand.
TCCCTCCAAAACTGCAGCTAGTTGGCGCAGGATTTTTCTGGTAGTAGCTATTAAATGCATAGGATGCGTGATCTCGAAGTGTATTTGGGTTGTAACAACTTCCTCCTTGTTGAATTTTTGAACAATCTGCGCCACCGAATCCACAAGCATAATCAAGAGCGACCTGCAACGCCGTTTGTGAAGCTGATTGACTTGCAACACACCATGTTCCTGAACCACCACCACCGCCACCTCCTCCAACACCGGCACCTCCGTTGCCACCACCACCACCACCACCAAAACCACCTCCATTACCACCGCCACCTCCTCCAACACCGGCACCTGCACCTCCATTGCCACCACCATCACCGCCTCCATTTCCACCACCACCAACAGCGCCGCCGCCGCCACCTCCACCACCCAAGGGAGGAAATGGGGGAGAAATCGTGGGATCAGTTATGGTAGTTGGTGGTGGCAAAAGTAAAAATGGAGTTGGAGGTGTTATAGTTGGTGGGGGTTGGAGAGGGAAAATTGGAGTAAGAGGGGTCAAGGTTGATGTAGGTGGAGATACAAATGGGCCTGTAATAGGTGTTACTGTGGGTGAGTTAATGGGATTAATCACAGGGACTGTAGTTTGATCCCTTATTGTTCTACTCAACACTACATTTCTTTCATCTTCGACGAGCTTTCTGTGAGAAGAGATTTGTATATGTGCTTTTCCTTCATGATTCTTCTCTGTTTTACTTGCACCTATAATTCCAAAAATAAATAAATAAAAAATTAGTCTAATCATTTTGGCGCCATTTTTGCAAGAAAGTAACAAGAATTTAAACATATGCAGTGAAACCAGTTATACAGATATTCTACTATACCTGAACAAGAGAGACCCAGGAGGAGGAGGAAAATGATGCAATGAGTAACTCTACGAGTATTCATCTCTTCTAAGTTGCTGCTAGAAACTAGTTTTTCAGTTTTCTTGGTTGCCTCTTCTTCTTCTGTGGGGTTTTCTTGAATTAATAAAATACAAATGCCAAGTTAAAAATGCTACTGCTGATGATGATGATGAGGATGGAGGGATGTTTGAATATAACAGGAGAAGGAGATATTAGAAAGGGTTATATCATATTTCTGCTTATTTACTTATATGATTAAAGAAATGGAAAAAATGAGAAGAATCAGAGCTTTCTTGAGAAGAGAAAGAGAATAAAAGAAAACTTGAAAGAAGAAAAAAGGATCAATTAGCAGCAAGATAAAAGTTGGACACGAAGAAGGGAAAAGAATAAAGATTAGAAAGGAAAAGAGAGTAGTTTTGTTTCTAAGTTCAAGTCAGTTTAAGAATGTTTTGTGTTTTTACCTTTGGTATCATATTTTCAGAGATTTTTGTTTTTCTTCTCTTTGACGACTGTTTTATGGGACTAAATCGAAAATCTCAATAAAGGAGAGTGAAAAAATATCACAAGGGAAAAAGTTTAGTAATCAAGAAGAAGAAGGTATAAATTGAACTGGAATCAACACATATTCCAATTACAGGAGCATAGCATAGAAAGATCTGGATTCTACAATAAAGGGCCTCAAAGAGTGTTTTAGCTGATGTTTCAAGGTAAACTTGTTCTCTAGATCCTCCTCAGCCAAATTGTCTCCCTTTTCAGCTTACTGAACTCAAGAAAATGAGTTGGCTTGTCATCATCATGATAATACTCACCAGGTGTTCCGAGCTTTATTCCATGCTAGGGATTAGTATGATGCTCCACTCCCTGGAAGTTCCAACTCCATGACCTTTGTCAGGAACCTGAAAATACACAGCACCAGCAAGAAAAATCTTTCGTGAGAAATTTTTAGTGCTAGTGTAGTCGAGTCCTTCATCCCATACTTTCATAAGAAGAGTAGAGAGATCTACAATCAGGGATGTGAACATTTTCTATAGGGATCAAGAGAGTGGTAAGGAAGGAGACATAGACTAAAAGTCTAAACATGAACATACTTTGCATCAAGAAGTGTGTCAATCTTACCATGTAAAACACAAGGAAGCGATCGCTGAGGAGCATCTGAACCTTCTCACAGAAAGTTGGAAGGTATGAGGATTGCTTCTGCAGTACTTGTTGGCATGACCCCACTTGTACCCTGAAGGAGCAAGTTTTTAGGCAGTTGATGAGCATGAACTGGAGTGGAACTGCGGGTCAAGATGATACACTTCTCTCCATTTCACAGCTTTGTTACTCTCAAGTTTTCGAGCATGGCCAGTCAGATCCTGCACAAAGTTATAATATTTTAAAAGTCAGATCCAGCTTGACTCTGCAAAATACAGTACATCAGCAACCCAATTTCAAATGTTCGTCTCGGTAAATTTTAACTTCCCATTAGGTAAGGTGATGCGAAAAAGGATCTTATGTCGAATAATGAAAACAGTGATAATGATCAAAGTAAAAGAAATCAAGTACCTGTGGAGACATCTGAGAAAGCGTCCACCCAAGTAGCTCCAGGTCATTCAAGAAATCATGCTCTAGAAGAGCCGATGGGAGAGTGAAATGCTGATGTGTACCAAACACACCGAATCTCTTTCACTTGAAGGTAGTCAGGGGACTTACACTATACAGTTAACCTGCAATTTGTGTCCTCAGATCTGCTACACGGATGAACTTCAAAATCTTCTTCGGCATAATAATAGGGGTATCCTCAGCACCAAAATCTTCTCCTGCTCACAAAAACCTCATCAATTTAAAATCAGAACACTCTCTAACCGGGAAAAAAAGAAGAAGGGAGAAACAAAGAAAACATCAACCAGATGGATCAAACAGTTAGTTACCTTAATGTCCTCCGAATTAACATAAATAAATGAGACTCGTCGTGTTCCTTCTGTTGGCATTCAATCTGTTTTAACTACTGACATAGTTGCGGACATGGAGTAATCTCAGCACCAACAATAATATCACCAAATCTCAGACTGGATCAGCACCTGTTCACATTATTCTTCTTTGCATAATCTGAGAGTGTAAGATATCAAAAAGCAGCCTCTACCTGCATTGAGGAAATTCTTAGTCAGCCCTTGTTTGCACAAATACCAAACACTTGCACCTCCGACCACGTCAACTTCACATTGGTCTTTAAAAATGTGAAAAGAGGCTTACCTTCATCCATTGATCATCAGCGTGAGAAGGCTAAACGTGATGTGGTTCAGTGACAATTGTTGCATCAGGCTTTAGCAACATATTTGCCTTCTCATTGTTCACATGCAAGGTGCGCAAGATCAACCGATCAAACGTGAGAAAGCCGTGTAAGACGATATACTCGTCAACCAATAATCGTAGAGATTAAACAGAAGCATTTGTGGCTCAAGCCTTCAGAATTTAATCACCTAATTTCTCAATCTTCAAGCAACCTGGAACTCACTGCCTTAGGTAACTACATTGGGGAAATCAAGCAAGTGGACCTCCAGAGGGTCAAGCATTCCTTTACGAGTGACAATAAACTGCTTTGGCTGCTCCTCAACTAGCAAGGACCATTCAAGACAAGATACTATGTAGTTTTCCCACACGCTCATATGGACGACCTATAGATACCACATGTTTGTTAGAACATGAAGTATAAACACTGAGATCAAAAACCAAACACAATAAATCCATAAAACACTTCTAATATTGTACCTTCAGAAACAATTGCCCCGTCCTTGGATTGAATATAAAAATTGCACCATTGGGTTTTGTTGTGAGATTTCCTTCAAAAGGTTTGTGGATTGTTACACTATATACGTTGGTGTCATCGACAAACTATATTATTTGATTTCTGAAAATCTCTCCATAGTTTTGAAATGATAGATATGGTCCAGTAGGCTCAGAAGAATACAACTGTAACCCCTTCCTAATACGCTCCCTCAGCACATATAAAAGCTGGATTTGACTGCACATGAAACAGCAACCATCAGTTAGGCCTCAGAGCATCCACAACCATAAATGGTAAAAGCTATCGTAATATGCTAAATATAGCATCCCATTTTAACATACAACAGCTGAAATCACAATGGCAAAGATTCCAGCAGGCGGAGTTTAAAACATTGCCCAAATTCAAATTTCAAAAAGTAGGTCCACTATTATAAGTCAAAGTGGAACGGGGTTTCAAACTCTTTCCTAAGGGTTAAGCGAAGTTTTAAACTGAGCCCAAGAGTTTAGCGTGGTTTTAAACTCTTCCCGAGAGTTGGGCGAGGTTTGAAACAGCGCCCTCAGTTTCAAACACCGTATGTCAAATTTAGGAATTGCTAAATGTATATGGTATATTTACCATACACTTTTACCATATATGGTATAAAAGTAGCAGTTTACATTATCCATTGCCGATATCAATATGGTAAATATACCATATTAGCATACCCATTGTGGATGCTCTTAGGGGTAATTCTTAACCTAATCAACTCATACCCATAGTTTCTTTACCTCTTGTAACAGCTAAAATATGTCAAATCATTACAGGACATTGTGAAATGACCAGCAAACTTACCTTCATGTAAGCAGGAAGCGGCTTCGATCTAGGGAACTAATCACCAAATGCAGAATGCAAGTTGTATGCCAAAGTACAACGAATTCTCACTCCTGTATGTAACCCAAACAAATCCAATTAGAAAGATAAAAACAGATAAAACCAACTCCACTACAGAAGCAACACAAAAGACAGGTCAATGTGAAATTAAAAAAAAAAAACAAAGCATACCAATCAGTGAATGATAGATAGACATGGTGTCATTAGTATAATCCATGAATTTTGCATCATGGAATCATAACTTGGCCAGCAGACTAGGCTTTGACACAGGCCACCAATGGGCAGCAAACAGAAGAACATCAGCACAGGATCTATCCATCCTTTAACTCTTCCTTGGATGAGTTGTCTCCTTATACACAGTCTCTATTTCCCAATGCAACTAACTCTTGATCTAAAACTTGGCAGAGATCCATAACTACATTCTCTTTCTACATAGTCTCTATTTAGAGTACCCATACATACAAGTTAGCCATTCATGCCAAACCATTTTTCCACATCAAAACTAGACCTCCAGAAAGACCAACAGGATCTAAGACTTGATGATGAGGAAATTGAAATGGGGATCAACGTAGGCATGATTTTAGGTTTCTCAAGTTTAGTTTCACAAAGGAAAATCATATCAGGATTTTGGGTTCTCATCAGATCTTTTAAATGATTTCTAGTTACAGGAACATTCCAAGATAAAACGTCCATGATTGATGAGACAAATTATGGAATGACCTAAAAGTAATGGTGAGAACAATAATCATGAAAGTTTTATATTGGAATTTCAAAATTAGAATGCAAACTATTCCGAGAAATGCAAATTACACAAGAGATTGATTTTTACCTGATCAATAAAGGTATATCCTTCAGCAGAAGTACTAAATTCACATTGAAACAAAACCCTAGTCATAAAATAGTAAGTTCAGAAGACCTCAATAAACAAACTCTCAAGATCCCTGCAAGAGAGAGAGAGAGAGAGAGATTTGTGGCTTCTCAAACAATTGGAGATGCTTCATATGTTTCTCTCACTCCCTACCAAGAAAAGGCTGTGGTTGTGGAATAACAGATAGACAGATTTACGCTGCAACCCATTAAGCTGAGCACCAATATACATATAAACCTGACAAAGTTGCAGAAGTAAATTCTTTTCCTATCAGGCACGGTCCTATCATTTTTTGGGAGAGGACAATAATAATTACTACTAAGTATGAGATCCAGTTGAACTCTATACTCCATTTAGAACTGATAATAGGAGATAACCGGCACAGCTACTGCTTGTGTTACTTAAATGTCAACGTATGAGTGCACCAAAACAAGGTCAGCACTCAGCAGTCAGAAGTTAGCTTTAGCACAAATTTACTCTTAAGCATGAGATCCAGTAGAACTCTATACTCCATTTAGAACTAAAAATAGGAGATGACCAACACAGATACTGCTTGTGTTAAATGTCAACCTACGATTGCACCAAATCAAGGTCAGCAGTCAGAAGTTAGCTTTAGCTTTAGGACTTCTTACATATCAATCGGATAAACTGACAAGCCACAGCAATTTTAGACATGAAGCAAACATCTGGAGTATTCACAAAAGATCGTGGACTTTTATGCAGAAGACAAAGAAGGAACTAGCACAAAGAACTATGCTGCATTAAATTTCCAACAGAGCCGGTGTAATATAACTTGCATAATAAGAGTACAGTGATGTTTATGTGATTCTTCAACCAAAACTGATTTTTGAACGAGCCCGCCGCAGAAAGAAAGAGAAAATACAACCAAAAGAGTTCAATAGGGTGCCTCTTTGACCAACTTGGTCCCAAAATATCAGCAAGGAAACTAAGCAACTACAAACAAAAGTCCTCACAAACTATTTATGGTTAGTCGAGTGAGGAATACCTTGGCAGCTCTTGTCCTTGAAGACAAAACAATTAGCTTAGTTGTGAACAACAGAATGGAATCATATTACCGCAGAAAAATTAATAGGGCAATTTCCTATTCAAACTACCACTTCCTGCAAAATGACACTAGTAACTACAACACTAACAGAATCAGTATCATCGTGTTAAGAAGTAAGTATTCCCACTACTGCAAAAACACCCATTTCCTTGATTTTGCCTGCATATACTTATTTGACTCCATGTGGACATGAAATATCACTAACAAAATGCACAATTAACAAAGAAATATTACTTAACCCGAAAATAAAGAACACAGCTATTGGACCGATTATGTTAGGTTCACACAAAGGTTAGTTGTAATCCATTTCAAAATGAAACTCAACGTCTGTAGAATGATATAAATATTACTTCAAGAAACTCAACGAATATTACCAGTTTATATGTTTTCAGGGTTCACCATCCTCCTGGAACTGCTCAAAAGAATAATCACGGCTTCGGTCTCTTCAATTTCAACTGGCTCCATTGTTTTTGTATCTTCTTCTCCTAATTCTTTCAGCGAAACTAAGGTGCTCTTGTGAAGGGATACTTCAAGAAGCCAATCCTTAAACTTCACAAGCCTTTTCGAGGTTGAAGTTTTGGGTCATAAATGCTGATAAAGTTATATCCATAAGCTAAAACTCGATCACTCTTCGTAACACCAAACAATTTGCTTATGTCAATCCTAAACATTTTACTCCAAACCAATGACTGATGTTCCTCTCCCTCTTTCATGTCCTGATTGAGATTCTTGTTTTTCAGTAGCCATATGTCATTAACTCTGTCTCCTTCGACCCATAGATAAATAGCAAAAGACAAACACCCATCCAAAACCCCTATCCTAGCATCACACCAATCACTGTCTGGTGGCAAAGGAGGTGGTGAAATATGCTCACAAAACTGTTCCTCAGCCAAATCAAAGGGGATAATCATTTCCAATTTATTGTCCAGCCAATAAAGAGATTCATTAGCAAAGATACCTTGTGCCCATTCATTATTAGATTCAAAATTGAAGTTTCCAAGCTTTCTCCAACCATTTCCACTGCTTAGAGTGTATATGTAGACTTCTACATGGGTCGTCAACACGTATATTCCTACAACTTTGTACTGATTTGCTGAAGAAACATAACCAAATCCAATAGAATATGTGTTGATTTTAGGAAGCATAACATTTTCTCTGGTGACAGGGTTGCAAATCCAAACAGACGGGTAGTAGAGGTCAAGAAGACAAATCAACCCATTACAGGAACCAAGAAAGTAAAATTGCCTAAACGGAGGGGTGAAATTAATCCTTCTAATTCTCTGAATTGGTGTAGTTAATTCATCATGATTCTCATTATATTCAATATACCAAAAAATTCTCTTCAGATATGTCAAAGCAAGAAAACCCAACTCACCAGAATCAGCAGCAGAACCAGGAGGATGATTGAGATGTTGCAAGTGCTTCTTGGAGAATGATGGGTGATGAGAAACAAGATTTCTCCAATTTGAGCATACTAACTTGCAGTTAAGGACTGAATCAACAGGTAAGCGAGCTAAAACGTCTAATGTTATCTCCATAGGGAGAATCTTGAAATAATCCATGAACCATGAAATGAAACCCTTCAGGGTTGAAGGAATAGTGATGGAAGATTGGATTTTTAGGTCTGTGGAAAGAAAGAGAAAAGCAGAAAGAAAATGAAAAAGGACAGGAGAATGGATTTGGTTATCTTCACACACATATGGGTGCCAAAATATAAAATGTGTGTGTAGTCGGCCTCTCAAATTTCATGGGCATGAGACTGAGAGCAGAATCCAGTTTAGCTCTTAAGTTCAGTTTTGTTCAGCCAGTTCTGACATTGGTGAACAAAGAAAATGTCGACCATATACGAGTGTCAGTGATAGCCGTCAAAAAACGCAAAATGATATTTGGTTTTACAGCTTTGTCTTTTCATCGAAACAAGAATTGAAATTTAGCCAAACAGAATTGCAGGAAGTTTGTAAGTTCGTCTGGTGTGTAGGCGACGTTGGCGGTAAACGGGCATTGGTCAAATATGTCGCAGCAGCAGGTGGAGATGATAACTAAGCTTGGTGCCAGGATTAGATTTAACTTTTGAGTCTGATACTAGGCACATTGTTAAACTGCGCCTGAGTAAAATGGCACTTCCAAATTTTGTCAAATTTCCTCCTTCCATTGTGCATATATTTTTGGGGTAAGTTCAAATGGATTGTATAGTAACAGATGGACCTTAAGGTGCATTACAATTTAGATTAATTCGAAAGCAAATACCCTTTCCTTATCATAAGAAAATACCCTCATGCTGTTTAAGTACTGCATCTTGCGCTGATGCTGCTGTAGCTTCACACCTTGAAATAGTTTAAGGCAGATTCGCCACCAATACCTATGGAACGGAAATGAAGGTAATACTCTTTAAATGTAGCATCTCTGTATACACGCGGATTTTCTTCAGTGATTAAATCATTGATAGGTCCATACAGCTTGGTGCTATTTGGTTTGAAGAAACATGGAACTGACACTCTTGGTTCGATGCGGTTAGCAAGTACGCGATGCTCCACACTCTTAAACTTGTCATTACTGATAAACTGCTCAAAAGAAAGAAAAAACAAAACAATGTTTAGCAGTTCTTGTAAATGACGAGTAATCACATTATGAAAGAAAATAAATTACCTGGAGGAAATCGCCAATGTTTACTATCAAAGCACCAGGGATAGGCTTCACATTAACCCAATAATTCTGGTGACGAACTTGCAGTCCACCAATATGATCTTGGAGGAGAATGGTAAAAAAAGTTGGGTCTGCATGCTTCTTTGCACCAAAGGTCAGTTCAGGTTCAGGGCATGCTGGATAATAATTACCATTAATGTTCAATTCCTGGTTGCAGTCCATGCCTTTAAGATGGTTCTTTCTTAGCCCTAGAGCCTCTGAAAATAATTGAGTAAGAGCATCTCCTAGATCGATGATATATTTCCCGTACGCGAGCATAATATCCCTGCAAATGTCCGGCAAATCGTGGGGATTGACAGGTTCAGGACTTGAAAAGAAACATCGAAAGATATCCCTCCAATCAGCAGATTTTTCTTTGTAAAAGTCAAGAAACATGTCACATTGAAATTTTGCACTGTGGTCTTTGGTGTAGAATTGTTTCTTGACTTCCGTATCTTGTTCATGAAATTTATGAACACTTTGTATCATTTCCTTGGTCACGGTGAGAGGGATTCCGTGATTTGACAATTGAAAGAACCCCCAAGTGATTGATGCACGCCTAATTTCATCGACAATATCTTCACGTCGGCTATCCATGCAACCTATGTCTATCAGTGGAATCTCAATACCCTCATCATGAACTGGTAAATCTTGTGCTAGCTCATCAAGTGTCCGGATAAACATTTGTGGAACCTTTTCAATTCCAGCATCAACCAGTCCTTTAACACCAGCTTTCGCGTCACCGAAAGCCTTCAACTCTTTGTTACGATCATAGGGCAAAACTTCCATTTTGACGAATCAAATTCCTATGAGTGATGTATTAGCAACAAAACAAGTATCAAGCAAAACAACCGATAATTACCAGAGGTAGAATAATTTACTAGGCCAGTCTAAACAAATTTTCTTAGAGCTCCGGTGGAAATTGCTACCAGAACAAGACAATCAAACCACTAGGTGCTACTACAGATCGAAATACAACTCCCAAAGCATCATAATTTATACTCCAAAACTCAACTGAGATGCTGAATCACTTGGGAATTTAACATTATGAACCCTAAATGTGTTTACATATCAATAAAGAAGTAGAAAAAATGGAGAGTTTGCTATACTTACTTGTCAACAATAGATCTGTGGCAGGTTCTGGGTCTTCTTTATCAACAATTTGAAATTTGGAAGACAGCTGGGAAGGAAGAATATGTATGGAAGGAGATAGAGCTCACGAACTGCAAATTTTCTACAAAATGAGAGTTTTTCAATCGCCATCCACTTTCACACTGAGTTGGTTCAATCTTATCCATAATTGTTGTGTGGAGTGAAGAAGGAGAGTAGTTGCGGTGATCAAAACTGGAAAATTCATAAATTACGGCTTGCATGGATGGGTCACACTCTATTCCAGGCGTCATGCTTGCATTGGCCTGTAATGCGTTTGTGGGGCTTAAATCTTTTCTCATAAAAATAAAATCGACAAATGAAATACGTCTGTATATACATATGAAGTTGGATTGTAACCATCCCAACCTTAATGGGATTAGATGAGCTGGAATAAGCCAGGCAAGTAAGAAAATCTGCCAAGCTATGGTTGACCATTTTCCAAAATCATGGAGAGAATGTACCCACTTGACCCTTTCCATAGTGCTTGCCTCCTTCAAACCATAAACTCATGTATGATATTATAGTACCTCATTTGTTGACATTTCACTTCATTAGTCAAACATTAGACAGAGGAGTTGAGGTGTAGGGATGCGATGCTAATCATGCCAGGATCCCTCTGTCCATCCCCTTTCTCAGTCTCCAAGGCATTGAAATGTTGTGTTGATGTCTGGTCATGAACTGAATAGCAAGCTACCCTTTGTTGAACTCGATCGCCGTTACACCAATGGGCAGTATTAGGAACAGTGAAATACATAGCTACAGGCAAAGACTATGAAGTTCCAGAAGGAGTTGCTGAAATCGAGCTTGTATCAGGAGAATCCGGTGGGGTACAAACAACAGTTACACTACAAAAAGGTTCCGAGTATCATTTGGAAGTTTTCGTTTCTGAACATAATGATGCATATATTGGTAAATTCGTAATGGGTGTTCAAGCAGGATTAATGGTTCATGATTTCGTAATGGGAAGGGAATCAAAGCAGAGTCAAGTTCTCACTATAAAAATACTAGCTAGTGACGTAATCTCATTAAACACAAACTGAAAAAGACTAGTAGTGTAATCTCAAAATATCGAGTCTTAAGAGAATGAAACAGAATACAAATTATAAAAACAACAAAGGTAGATCTTCTCATTATAAGAAAAATAATTTTACATAAATTGATCAGAAACTCATTTTGGACAGAGAGTTGCTCATTTTGATACTACATTCTTCAGGTGTATTCCAGAATGCCAGATACAGAAAATGGAAATCTCTAAGGAAACGTCACCTGTTGAACATGAAAACTGAAGCATTTGTGGCTCAGTAGCCTTCAGAATTAAATAACCTACCTAATTTCTCAATCTTCAAGCAAGCCTGAAACAGCAGCAGCAACTCACTGCCTTCGGTAACTACATTGGGAAAATCAAGCAAGTGGACCTCCACAGAGTCGACCATTCCTTTACAAGTGACAATAATCTGCTTTGGCTGCTCAACTGGCAAGGACCGCACAACAGCAGCTACTTGAGATGCAGTTTTCCACTTGCTCAGCTTCTGACATGCAGTTTTGAGATGACAGATATAACCCCTTCCTAATGCGGCACATATAAAGCTGGATTTGACTGCACATGAAACAGGACCATCAGTTAGGCCTTAGGGGTAATTTTTAACCTAATCAACTCATACTGTAGTTTCTTTACCTCTCCTAACAGCTAAAATATGTCAAATCATTACAGGACATGGTGAAATGACCAGTAAACTTACCTTCATGATCTTATTCATGGCTTAAGCAAGAAGCGGCTTCGATCAATTACCAAATGCAGAATGTAAGTTGAATGCCGAAATAATATGAGTAATGCAAATTACAGGAATAATTCGAGCGATTGATTTTTACCTGATCATTAAGCAGCAGTATCATTATTGAGGGTTTGCTCTCTCAGTTTCTTGTAGTAATAGAATTACCAGCAATTTCAACAAGAGTTAAAAACAGAAACCTCGTCACTTGCATTATTTTTCTTCAATTGAGGATTTGGGTCTTTTTTCGTTGCATTCATCAATGGAGGAAAAAGAGCAATTTGGGGAAAATATATCATGTCAACTAAAAATTGATACAGGAGAAGAGGAGCAGCAGAATGGGATGGAAAGAGGAGCAATCAATTATCATCTTCTTGAAGAATTGATGATTGAAAATATTCTGGCGAGATTACCAGCCGGACTATAGTAGTTTGCTGCTGCGTCAGTAAGTTATGCTACCAAAGTTTTCTGTGACTCACAATATTCAACACAAAAATAAAGAATTTCTAGTCTTCAATCTACTTAGTATATCTAGTAATCTCTGAAGCAGTCAAAATAATTTACTACTCCTACTAGTATTAAACTAGCTTGGGGCTTGGCTCAATTGATCGTCAAAATCAAGGTAATAGACGGGTGAGGATGTGCACTGCAATTAGCTTGCGGCAGGTTGTGTTCATACTGATTTTATACACAAACTGAAAAAAGAAGAAAAAAGACTAATGTTGCAAACTTGCACATTCATCACAGAATTTAAAGGTTATCAGTGACTCTAGCCATCAATTGATCTAAATATGACTTTCAATTAGCTAAGGGGGTTAGGTAATCTCAAAAGATTTCAGTTTTAGAGAACAAAACACAATACAAATTAAGAACAAGTAAAGGTAGATCTCATTATAAAAAAACAATTTTACACACTGAATTAAGTACAGAGAAAATTTACTAATTTTCATACACCACTGAATAATATAATAGATAAAGAGATTCTTCTTTGGAACTAATCCAGACACCGAAAATGGAATTTTCACATGTGAAAACGGCAATATATTTTGTAATAGATGGGCATGTTTTCGAGAAAAAAACCTAAATCTTCTCATTTCTCTAAGAGGGAAATAGGAAGATTTTAGGTTTGTGAGAGGATAAATCATAGTGCAAACAAATTTTGGTGTTGACGGTGCAATTGTCTTCCATGATTTTTGGTGGCTGCTGTTTTGTTTTTAGGATTAGATTTAGGGTTTTGTTTTCTAAGTTTCCTTTCTCCACACAGGTGAGGGAGGCAGCAGCATAGCTTGAAAGAAGCGAAAACTTTTATAAGGATCAG